>CM060837.1:78797500-79145000 GCA_030762175.1 Metallyticus violacea | reverse complement strand
CACTTTCAAACTTTTAATACCTGCAGTAAAATAAAATTTGTCTAAATGTGAAAAATACATATAAGAAGTAGTTGCTGGTAATTAAAACCGGCGATTATGGGCTTAGTGGACTTCTCTGGCTATTTCTTTTTTCTGTCATCGAAATTGATTCTCCACTGAAAGCAGCTGGAGGTTAACACGTACCTGGTTTTCTACGGTATACAACATTTAGAGTTCCCCATAGGTAGAAGTTCAAAGGCGGTTCTGTTCTGTACACACGTCTCCATTGCCTTTGAACTTAAATAACATTCTCGTTTTTCCTAATACCACTTCAAAATTGCTTTCCGCTGTTCTTGGCTCCATTTTGTTGTAGCAACGCTACCATAACGTAATGTGAGTCACATCTGTTTACAGAACATCATACGATAATCTTGGCTTCGTTTGTTCATTGTTGATTTACCTGTCATGTAGCAATGCTATCAAAATGTATGTGAGTCACATCTGTTTACAGAACATCATACTACACATTACTGTTGTTTTTCGGTTCAACTTTGAAATATATTAAATAGACATCTACTGTGAAAGTATGTATACATTTTGGCACCCCCGATATGTGTTTCGCTTATTTTAAAAATAAATGAACTAAGCAGCTCAATTTTCTTTTATTGTCAACAGGAATTTCTCTTAATCTACGGATGATTTGGCTATTTCATTGTCTTAAGTCATATGAACTAACAAAACACATCCGCATACAACACACTTTAGATTCTGAGCCAAGTAAAGTCACTGTGCAGGTGTTTAAGAAGCAAGTATATCGCGTTTAATCGTAAGTATTGTTATTTCTACTCACAGCAGTAGAACAATCACAGCTGATATCAATGCCCTCTAAACCATAATATGGTTAAATTTGATGATATAGTTTTCAAATAAAACAACTGATCATGATAAAACTGAAATGAAGCGCTTTGGTAAAATAATGTGCCAAGTCAGCCATCTGCCGGCCAAGAGCGCAACCCACGCCAACAGAACGATGCAATTAGTCTTATCGATCGGTAACTCATCGTATATTAAACACTACTACAATGTTCATTAATAAAATCATACAAATAATCTTATTTTTATTTTATAGTGGCTACTAATGAGTCTTATTGCAAATGTTTAAAGCAGATCGGTTTGTATTCTGTCATTTCTAACAGCTTGGAATAAAATTAACACATTCACTTGCTAACGTTCCGCTTTGAAAATCGTTCATCAATTCATCTCTAATGTGAGCGCTATTTCTATCAACTATGATGTGCAACAATGCTACGTAGTAAGATATGGGATACATTGTGGTCTTAACTCCTTAGAAATCATTCTGTCATTAATATATATTAAGGTGCCAAAAACATATACACACTTTCACAGTAGATATCTATTTAATATATTTCAAAGTTGGACCGAAAAACAACAGTAATGTGTAGTATGATGTTCTGTAAAAGATGTGATTCACACACATTATGATAGCGTTGCTACGTGACAGGTAAATTAACAATGAACAAATTAAGCCAAGATTATCGTATGATGTTCTGTAAACAGATGTGACTCACATTACGTTATGCTAGCGTTGCTACAACAAAATGGATCCAAGATTATCGTTTGAACAGCGGAAAACAATTTTGAAGTGATATTGGAAAACCGAGAATGTTGTTGAAGTTCAAAGGCAATGGAGACGTGTGTACAGAACAGAACCGCCAACGTGAGAAACAATTGCACGCATTCGAGACAAATTTGAGACTCGTGCCGTATGCGATGTTCATAAAGGCAGATCTGGGAGACCAGCTACACTGGCAGCACTTCGGGAAGAAATTGAAACAGTATGTGCTATAATCGCAGAGGACACTTTCGCAAGCGTTGCTCAATCAGTAGTTCAACGTACTCAGAAGTGTATCGACGCCGATGGTGGGCAGTTTGAGCAACTGTTGTAACTGTAAAAGTCTAAGATGATTAGTGCTCATCATTTTCTGTTTGTGTGAATTCAGTTTTGTTATGTTAACAGTTTTTTCTTGGCTTGAAGTATGTGTACATTTTGACACCCTATATATAAACCTGCCTCGAGGCTATATGAGCTGTATCTTAAACTACCAGCCTTTCATCAGACAAATATAAAAAAATAATAAGAAAAAACTGTGTGATTATTTTTGTATGCAAATCTCTCTGAATTTTATCAGTATATAGAAAGTTATGGAACCTATTATTTTAACACGCAGAAAACCTATTTTTTTCCTTCATGCAAAGGAACTTCGTGAATTAGTCCCGGATATTTTGTCCTGTTAGCGTACAAACATATCCATGCACATAAATGAAGCACTCTCGTCGGCGTAACTGTGGATCAGTAATATTGTGCTAAACCCATTACAGAAATGCTCACGACATACATTGTACATATATATATATATATATATATATATATATATATATATATATATGTACGTACACACAAATCTATATGCATATATCAAACACAGCAATAATCTGACGTCAGACATTTTCCATCAATACTTTAATATATGCACCTCTGTACCCAAATGTGTAGAACCCCTTACTCCGTGAGCCCCCTGCCAACTACCCTCTCTTCTCTATAGTCATTAACCTTCTTTGTCGGGCCTTCACTAGAGTAATTCCCGATCTCTCATGCACCAACTCTCTCAGGCAGACGTTCAAACTTCTGTTGGAATTGTGGTGGTAAATGCTCATTTCCTAAAAGTTCTGTTTCCCTGCATTCTGCCAGAATATGCCTCCAGGCATCGCTCTCTCTGCACAATGGGCAAATTCTTTCCCCGAGAGCATTAATTATTTTATTTCCTTTCCAAGGCCCAAATCTGAGCCATGTGAAACCGTTTTTCTTTCTTCTCTCCCACAGACATCTACATAATCCCTCCTCCCCCACACCTAATCTATTTGAATCTGTGCCATAAAGATACTTTTTCTGTGCATTGAGTCTCAATATTTTGCCTACGCAAACATCTGTTAACTTTCTTCCATCTATTGCGCGCAATATCCTCTCCCCTTAACAAAGTCGGTCCTGGTGGTGTAGTGGTTACCATATTGCTTCCTAAACCCAAAATCGCGGGTTCAAACCCGGTCAGCGTCGATGAATTTTTTCGGGCGTAATAATCCTAAGTATGGCTTCCTCCGGAAGGGAAGTAAAGCCGTGGGTCCCGTGTCGTACATTTACGGCACGAAAAAGAACCTCAAGCCTGCGTATAATTTGTTGGCCGTTTCACGCCCTGAATAGAATGGGACCTGATGACCTGAGATGTTAAAGAGCGTCCATAAATAAACATAATAAAAAAACCTTAACAAAATATAGCTCAATTCAATTTGTTTTATCCTTTTCTTATTTTTGATGCCCAAACGATACTTCACCCTTCCTTATTTGCTACCTCAGACAAACTGATCAAAGAAGTGTTTGCTTCTCCCCTATTATTCTTAACCAGTACTTAATTGTTTTTATTTTTAAATTTACGTTTCTGTTAAAGATATTAAACCCTTTAAGAACCCTGCAATTTGCTGTACCCCCCTTTCTGCTTGTAGCATCTGTTTCAGAAACTGCGTTTGTACCTGATTCAGTTCCTCGGTGTTTACCCACCCCCAAATTTTGGCTCCGTACGTCATAGTTGACCTACAATCGCCCTATACACCATCTCCGTTGTTCTCAGCGGGGTTTCTGGTATTTTTACTAAAATATTTATTTTCAGTGTGTAACTCGATGTGCAGAGTGGCTTATGTGGTCATCCGGCAAAGGCAGTGACTAAGGAAAACACTGTCGAGGTGCAACAAATGTTATGCGAAAACAATCACGTAAATTTTGAGGAGAACGTGGCAGTGTTCCAGATCATCTTCGTGTCAGGAAGGTTTCCTCCCGTACAATTTGACAGAGACACAAAAGCGCACCCTGGTCCATTGATATGAAAAAAATTCTGCAGCGATTCGACGAAGGGAGCTCAAGGCGTGTTTCTGATGTCATCACGGGTGATGAAACAGAAGCACAATTGCTCTGGAGGAGCAAGGGGCGGTTACTGCTGAGCGGTACACCGTAGTCTGCCTGTCAAAAGTTTTCAACAAGCCCCGAAAACGTCGTCCAAGAACAGGACTGTAGGGTTCCTGAATCACCACGACAACGCCTCTGTTCACACGGCTAACATCACCGGTTCCTGGAGTCCACAGAGGTCAGACACCCTACCACATGACGCAATGCGATTATTTTCTCTTCTCTGGGGTAAGAAATCGCATGCGGGGAAAGAGATTTTCCAGCCCTCAAGAGGCTGTGGCTACATATGAAAATGAACAGTTCACCTTTGAGAAAAATGAGTGACAGGGGTGCTTTTTGATATTTTTGAGGATGATAAAGTGTATAAAGTGTGGTGGAGAGTACTTTGAAAGGATGCAACAGTCGGGGTGAGTCTACCCGTGTCTCAAATCTTTCATAGTGACTCTCGCATCACTGCCCTAGCAAACTATGTACAGAAAATGAATGCGTCAAATACACTATAAAATAAGCAAACAGACGAGATTTTGCACTAGATATGATTGAATGTTAGTTACTCGCTGTCTTGGAAGACTGTGTCAACATCTAAAGAATGGTTATTAGATTTTAAAACGAGGACAATTTTTTCCCTAGGTACGGTTCATTAGAATACCATTGAAGGCAGCAACACAAACGCCCAAACTACCTTAATTATGAAAACTCCCACACAATAACTCAATTAAGCGGAATTAGTTCTGACCTGCATCGGGATCAACGTCGCTTGCAATTATGTCTCTTTCGTAGCAATTGTTACGCTGATTGCCGTATTTGTGAGGAACAAAAGGCAGAGAAAAAATTTAACTCGCCCACGAGGGATGTCATTTCGTTAAGGAAATTATGAATGAACGGACGCAGCTCAATCAATTAAACTGCTGAGCCAATAAGAATAAGATTCTGCTCCGTTTTTGTCATAAAGTAGTACGTTACTCGAGAACAACTGTGTGACTACAATGAATGAGATATGAAAGTCGCATGTGTAATAACAAACAGATTTCAAAAGCTGTAAAAAAAATTATATCGTCTTCTCTTTCCTTTCTTAATTTATTGTTTCGTTTTGTCAACTCTTCCCCCCCCCCCACCACTCCTTGTCCCTCATCAACACATTTCTGGTCTCCGTCCTGCTTCTATAAGATGACCACAAAACCTCTGCCAATTTCAGATCAGACATTTCAAAGCACATATTCTAAACAACGTTATATCCTTAGAACTTTTATTAAATACACAAGTCGCATTGGGCCGTACATGCTAATACTGTCCTTTAAACAAACAAAATACACTAAGCAAGAAGAGAAACATTAATTTATATGATTACCAATACACTTGCATCACAAATTTTCTATAAATAATTTCATATAATATATACAGTGCGATTAGAGATGTTTTTCCCCGAGGCGCGAAGTTTTTCCTATGAGTAAGGTCTATTCGTTTGCCGCGCCTTCGAGGGGATAACAAGCCTGCTTACTACATTGCTAACTGTCGCAGTCGTAGCGCAGCTGTTCCCGGGTGTATGTTGTGTTGTTCATTTCGTAATTCGAATATATAAAGTGTAATTATGCTTTGTGTGTGTTACAAGGGCGCAGCGTGTCTTTATGTAACGCTCTAGATTGTAAAAGATTGCATAGCCTGTATAATAAATTTTGGAAAACTCGAGGTGTCCAGGCAAAAAAATCAAAAAGGTAGGAACTGAAAATTGAGATGATTCTGAGCAAATCTTAGCCGCGCTTTCTTGAGCTGGTGTGTCAAACGAGGGGGCTTGAAACGGAATTCTAGATCTCAACCCTGCATTTCTCTGTTTGTTTCTTACAGTCTGATCAGAAATCACCACTCCAGTGCATCCTTGTGCATCATTTTGTAGATTTATGGCTGTATATTTGTCTGCACAAAGCTGATAGGATGTACACAAAGCTGTACCTCTGTTGTCTTCTTCTTACGCCCTTGTCCGAGCCACCTCTTGTAACCACCTGTCTCTATATAGCGATACCCTCCAAACCTTATGGATGACAGAAGGGCGGACATGAAGAATCCTGGAGACAAGGCGAATGGAATGGTCATCTTTAATCCACGCAACTGCTTGTGCGACTGATGTTTCATTGCTCTGTATTAGCCCCAGAGAACACAAAATAACAATTTCCTACCACAAATTGTTGTGTTACAACCTTTTTCAAAAAATTAAGTCATTTTTAGTTCCAATAGTTCTTGAAGCTTCACCAATTTATTCAGAGAAAAAGTAACAAGTCCCGAGGAATTTTATTCTAGTTCTTTTAAACAATGCATCAATAACATAATATCTGACAGTCAACATTGTATCGATATTTATTTGAGGACTTTAATTTAAATATGTGTTTCTCTAATATTTTGAGCAGTATATTTTGAAGATGCTGTCAGATTGGTTAACACTATTTTTTTAAAAAAAAAATTAAAATGAAGAATTTGTAAAATGTTAAGCTAATAATTAATCTGATGTTCTAAATTTTAGTCATTTAATATGTAGAATTGAGTTAAATTTTCAACCTTTAAGTTATGTTGTTGAGTGAATTGTTGTGAGTGGGCCAATAATTAAATAAATTGCAATATTTGTTAATTGACTACTCTCATGTTTGAAAGTTCACTTTTCCGGGCCACATCCTTGGGGATTTTCTTTCTTGCATACTTCCTTACTCAGTTCTTGTACAGGCTTCGGCGGGAGGGGTCGAATTGAATTTTAGTACAAAGAAGTGACAGCAGTAATCCAGTCCAAATTGCAACAGAAAGAACGGAGGCAGCGACAGAACTGGTATTAAAATTGCAATATTGGCAGGCCTGATATCTCCTTTAGGTCAATGGTAAGTCCTTGACAGAAGCCACTCACAATTCATTGTGTCAGTAACCCGAATGTTTTCTCAAGGCCACGGTTTGACCCTTAACACCACATTATCTCACGCTATCTCTTGCTTGAGCCATGGTTCATTCTTTCTTTTCACAAATATATGACGCAGCCTTAAGTACTTCGGTGCGTTCGCAAGGCTGACAGCTTCAAGGATACAGTACCCCAACAAGACGAGTGGGGCATATTTTATTGTGTTTTTCCACTAGTACTTAATTATATTGATATGTATTCAGTTATTTTATTAAGTTTAAATGTATTTAATTAGTTATACAATTCAAAATAATTAAAACATGTTAATGTAATTAAATGCACTTAAACTTACTTAAAAACTTGTCAACTAAATTAAACGTAAACCTAACTGAAACATGTCAACCTATATAAATACATTTCAACGTAATTAAAAACGTGTCAATTAATTAAATACATGGCAATGTAAATAAATACACGTCAATCTAGTTAAATACATGTTAATATAATTAAATGCATGGTGATCTCATTAAATGCATGTCAAACTAATTAAAACCTATCAACCTAATTGAATACATATTAACCTAATTAAATACATTTCAACTTAATCAAAACATGTCAACAAAATTAAATATATGACAATGTAATGTGCTCCAATAAGGTAAAATATGATTTATTTAGTGTCATTATTTGTTTCGGTGTGTAATAAAACATCCTTATTATTAAGCAAACATTTAATAATTTGTATTATTTGAGGATTGCGTTAATAATATAGCTGGAAAGTTAATTTTACTATTATTGGTAGCACTGACACGCTTCGTCTGTGTGGTTATGGGGCCCACTCAATAATTTACGATTGGCTTTTACTTGCATTATTAACATTTTTATTGTAATAATATGTTGAGAGGCAAGAAAATAGTGCAAATTATATTATCACCAATGAAGAAAGAAATTAAATACAGATGCAGACATTGAAGACCATTACACACCGGAATCCTCTATTTATCAACAATAGCCCAAGAATTACCAGGCACTGCTCTACTATTTGTTGACTTGGTTTATTTATGAACGCTCTTTAACCTCTCAGGTCATCAGCGTCCCATTCAATTGAGGGAGTGAAAAGGCTGGCAAATTTTGCTCAGAGGCTTCTTCCTTCAGGCTTGAGGTTCTTTTACATGCCGTAAATCTACCACATGGGCTTTACTTCCTTTCTGAAAGAAGTCCATACTTTGGATTTTTACGCCCGAAAAAAAATCATCGAGATTGATCTTGGGTTTACAAGACGCCTCGACGAGAAGGAAGTTCTGCGATTAGGTAAATTAGATTTTTGTCGCGCAACAATGAGAGATTATTACTGTTAATCGTCATCTTGGTTTTCACTTTAGCATACATTGGGGTTGTGTAAGATCTCAAGACGAATGAAGGCAGAGTTTACATATAATTCATAAGTATACAAATCAGTAGACTTAGAAAAATGTGTGGCAAACTGGATATTTTTCACATAAGATCGTTTTAGACAAAATAATTATATAAATATTCTGAAGTATTAAAGTATTGTTAAGGAAATGGTTAAATGAACGTTATTTCCTTTCGCATATCTTTTACTTTCATAAAATATGATTTTGAGAATTTCTGAAAGTGTTCTTAATGCTATTTGACGATATTCTGTCACAATGATAGCAACGGTGTTAATGTTTTCTTCTGTTAGAGCACAAACTAATGCCCTGGGTCCACCTTCTATGAAATTGATTGCCCCCTTAAACATTTTAAATCTCTTTCCAGCAGGGTTATGGGGAAGAACAAACTCTCCATAGGTCTCTGCTGAAGATTTGTTGAGACCAGCAGCACGTTATTAATCGCAGTGCGTGAAAATGAACATTCTTAACTTACGCATCTCTTTCAGGCGGCAATCGGAAGTGACAACAATGAAACTGCACATTATATCCGTGCCGCTGCACTTGGCCAATAGCGTCAGTTCGTGTAATGTTGGCTATGCTGCTGTTGCGACGTTGCAACATTCACCACTGCTTAACGGATGGTGTTCAGTTTTTAATTCCGCCTATGGTCTGTTCATCACACGTTTATAGTGAGTGTAATAAAAGCATGTAGCGGAAATGATTTTAATTGGCTACCAGGCTTTTTACTCCCAAAATAGTTCGCGATGTAGGGTCGCTCATTAAATGTATATACTAGTTCTTTGAACACATTCTATTTCTTTTTGTTACTTATAGCATGAAGGAATCATTTTATTACACATCAGATATTGTGGTTTGCATTTCTGTAAAGAACTACTGTTTATGAAAGAATACGAACACAACAAATGATGAAATCGTAAAAATGACGGCCAAGTTTACACGAGTTTCGGTGTGACCGTAAATTCTATTGCCAATAGTAACAAACTGGAGCAGCAAAGCGGGAAATGCGGAGTAATATTTTATTATAAGTTACAACGAACATATAACAACCCTATATTAAGAGTTTGTGTTACAGCTCGACGGAAAGGATTAGATATCATTCTGCAAATGACCTCTTTGGGACATTTTTTAACTATTACAAATGAAGCAGTTCCATTAATCACAGTAATTCAATTGCAAACATTTATAGAAGTCAGTTGGACACACAATAAGAAAAACTGGCAACATAGCAACTGACTAACCGATAATACTACTTTGTAATTGGCTCAGAAGGTGCAGCGGGTAGCATTCCTCATTTGTTAATCCGAAGTATTGCCAACTGAAAAGGTAGCTAGCAAGTGCAAAGTTTCAGCGGACCGGGTATAAGCTAACAAAACATTTTAAAGTTAAATTTTAGCGAGAGAAATTACGTCTGTAAGATACCAAAATTCACCATGTTAACATACGGTCACAGTATTCAAATTCATACAAATTCAAATGCACTAAAGGTGTGATGACATGCTTATGAATGTGCCTGCCCTCTCTGATTAGATTTACGGATGAAATCCTTTTTTCAGAACAGGATTAGACACTTAGAGATGAGATGACATCTATCAATTCTATTATGTGTAAATTATATATTATATTAATTATTTTTTTGTTGATAAACCTTGAATTTTAATATTTCAGTTGTTGCATGTGCAACACATGTCGGAGCTCTTGTGAGTATAAAAATTTACAGAAGGGGACGTTTGAACAAAATCCATTCCGGGCATGACCTTAATTACTGAATGGAATAAAAGATAAAAGGGACATTGGAATAAAACTTTCAATTGAACAATTGAAGATACATCGGTTTATAAACCGATTTGAGGAATGCGATTCCGTAGATACTATTACATAACTATTTAGGCATAATCAATATCAAACGCTTTGCGTAATCTGGCCTAAGGTTGAACAACATGCCAGAGAGAAGAGAAATACCTGCCTGCAGAGTTTCATCCGTGTACGAACCTTTTCTTCCGAGGTCGCTTAACTTTTATACTCTTCAGCGTGTAAAATGATTCCAAGTGCTGAACAGACAGCCAAAAACTCTATTACGAACGCTGCATTCCTGCGCATGGACTTTGGTACACGTGTAAGCAAAATGCTGACCTTAGAGACTATGTTTTGTAAAAGTGCACACTTTTACTTAATTTACTTGATATTTCGCTACGATTCTACACTAGGAAGTGTGCTTCCTACGTTACAGGTTAGAATTTCGCGTAATTTAATTTGACAAAGTATTCAAAGTCAATTTTTGGGTTGCAGGTACTTATTAGAGAAGAAAAATGATTTCAAAATAAGGTAGCTTTGCATCGTCATCATTAATACTATCTCATAATATCTGTCGACATCGTTCTGCTTTGTTCTATACCTTTCTCCATTTTCGTAAGCTATCCAGTTCTTTCAAATCCTATTCTTCGATCATTTTTTTTTTTTTACTCTTTATTAACAAATTAAGCTGTCTTCCTCGTTTTTTTCCTGAAATTATTACGCTATTTACAATTTCTCCATATTCTCCATTTAGCTGTTCAAAGGGCTTATTATCTGAGGCTTCTCCCCTCTCCCTCTTTCACATCCTTTTCGGTGATCAATTGATTATCAGACACGGACATATGTTTCCTTTAGTTACAGCCTTGATCGGATTTACATCATAAGTTATGGTAAGATTAATTCTTTCCTAAAACACTAACAGTCAGTTGTACGGACATATAATGAACGAACTTCCTTCGGGACCCCTCCACGTGTAACGGCCGATTCGGTCGTTTCAAGCTAGTCCCGCGGTGAACGGGAGTCAAAAAGTACTCGGCTATGATTGTGACGTAAGTTATTACTAACACATAAAAGGAGCATTTACTCGCCAGTATCAAGCAAGAAGATGTCGGAACTTCCTAACCTACATTTTCCATACATTTCTGGCATCGGCCTATGAAATTAACCGTTACCTTTGCAGTTCCCTCTGAGAAATGGACGAAATTTTTTCACCAATGTTATTTTTCAGCTCATTTAAATTATATGAATTTCTCTTGTACACTTTTTTTAATGCCCTCAGAGATGAACATCGCAAGATATCAAATCGGGATCGTAGGGGGTTCATGTTGTTAATTATTACTCTATCGTCGAACATTTCATGAATTCCATGCAAGGAGGGTTTTTTTTTTTGTTGATTTTATTTAAGGACGCTATTTAACAGCTCAGGTCATCAGCGTTCCACTCAACCCAGGGCGTGAAACGGCCGACAAATTTTGCTCAGAGCCCTCTCTTTCAGGCTTGAGGTTCTTTTTCGTGTCGTAAATGTACGACACGGGAACCACGGCTTTACTTCCCTTCCGAAAGAAGTCATACTTAGGATTTTTACGTCCTGGCCGGATTCGAACCCGCGATCTTGGGTTTAGGAGTCAAGTATGGTAACCACTACACCACCAGGACCGATGCATGCAAGGAGAGGTATACTGTATGTGCTGTTGGAAGATTCTGTTGGAAGTCTCGAATCTCGAATTAATTCACGTTAAAAGGATTGAAAAATACTCTGCAATATTATTTGTTAAAAAAATAGCGTCTATTATTCTCTCGCCGCTAAGACGCACCACATTCTTACCTTTTTGATCATGCAGGTTAGAGTTTTCTGAACTCCAATATCCGCTGTTTTGTGAATTAGCATACCCACTTTGGTGAAACCAAGATTCGTCCGGATTAGGGTAAATTTCCCCTTCTTATATACAATCCAAAATCCATCCACAAAACCTACTCCTGGATGCAGGGTCACCCGGTTCAAGTACTTTTATAGGGTTATAACTTCAGTAACTCTATACCGCTCGAACAGGTGAATGGGGAATTCCTTGAAACGGTAAGTATTCTTAATAAAAAGCGTGCATAGCCACAAAAAATACTCACAGAAAACGCTTTAGATAACATTGAACATGCTCTGGAATGCTCCCCTAATGAAATTACTCCGATGTCGAACACTTCCAGTTTCACGAAATATATTTACTATTATGTAAATCTAACTTGGACTTGGAAATTGAATATCAGGGAATCTCTCTTGAAACAATCTTCCTACATCATGTTCCGATTCTGTATGCAGGTACGAATCATAAATAAATACTCTTTGTGAAATAGAATACCTGAATTAAGCCATATTAACGTGATTAATACACTGTATTGTGCCGCCTAATGAATACTTAATGTACTATGACACAACACATAAGAACACGACCGTACCTTCCTAAAGTTAAACTCGTACTTACCTCCCCTTCGGCTCCCCGGCAGGCTTTCAAGCGTGGGGACAGGCGAGAACTGCAGAGTTCGGTCAATTGCTGCCAACTGCAAGTGGAGCGATTCTGTGAAGGAAAAATCACCCAGTGTTTAGGCATTAGAAGTGTTGGATTATGTTACGTAATATTGCAAATCAAATAGTACCAGTGAAATAAAATTTCACTTTGAGATTTGCGTTTTCTAGAGGGGCCGAGATCGTCCATTCTAACCTTAGGGGTTTTCGTGGTTTTTCTCGATTATTTAAGTTAATACTTCTCCCATTGCAAATACTCTCTCGTTGTTTCTTTTACAGGGTCAAAAGTACTTGGGCTAGATGTGATGGTGGTTTGCGCTGCTTCGACGTCTGGCATAGACCTTTTGCCCCGTTTCCATAGCAACTCAGAAGGACGCGCGAGCCGGCGAGCATAGCCATCTTGCTAAATGTAATTTTTTGAAGCTTCGTTTGGATACAAAAAGTTTTAAATTTTACATTATTTGTATAATGATTTAGTTACTTATTTTATAGTATGTAGGTACAAAAGTAACATTTTGGGAATTTTAACGTATTGCTTTAATTGTTATTGTATTTAGCTCCGGTTATATTGAAGTGATTGTTGTAGTATACTATTTGTTGCTTCGGTATTCCGGTGCACAACATGCATTGTTGCATTTACATAAAAGTTCGTCACGCAAGATTTGCGTCAAATAAGTGAATTCCTCAGCAAGTCGAATATATGAAGGGTATTACAGAACGTTAGAGCAGAGAATTGGTACCAATAGAGCTTTTTTAAATTTCTGTTTTCAAATATACTCACCCCATTCCAAATGACTGGATTTCCCTGATTTTCAGAAACCATTTTTCTTATTTTATTTAAATAGTATACACAGAGTTTCAATACGAAAAAAGAAACGTTGGTGCCACTACAGCAATTTTAAATTTTTGGACTTCAGGTAAACCCCCCACTCCTAATAGTTTCATTTATCTGATTTTCAACCGAGTTTCGTTGAGAAAAAACAAACATTGCGGAGGCTAGAAACATTTTTAAGTATTCGCTTTAGGTTAATCCCCACTCTTTAAATTTCATTTTTTAGGTATACCTCCACTACCAATGGTTCGACTTCCCCGATTTAGAAAAGATTTTGCCTATTTTGTTTAAATTATATATACACAGTTTCCTTGCGAAAAAAACAAATATTGGTGACGTTAGAACGATTTGTAAAATTTTGGTTTCAGGTAGACAAACCCCCTCTTCTAATAGTCTGATTTCACTGATTTTCCGAAGTTATTTTTCTTATTTTATTTCAATGACATATACCGAGTTCCGTTAAGATAAAACAGAAATTGAGGCAGTTAGAAATTTTTTTTTTAAATTTTCGCTTTAGGTTAACCTGAATTTGGGCTTTCAAGAATAACCCCACTACATATGGTCCGATTTCCCTGATTTTCAGAAACTATTTTCTTGTTTTATTTCAATAACACATACCGAGTTTCGTTAGGAAAAAACAAAAATTGCGGCCGCTAGAGCGCGTTAACATACACATACATTATTTTTCATTGCCAGTTTTTGGTGCCTAATAAACAGAATCGCTGGAGATTTGAAGATATTTTTCAATTTTTTTTTCATGTGTATAGCCGCAATAGCTACTACATTCCTTCTGAATTTGCTAAAATGAGGTACAAACAGTGAATATTGTATAAGTTACGTCATTATGTTTTTTAAATTCATTTTCCTATTTTTCTTCAGTTTATGTTAAATTTAGTAGTTTCTACTTTTATCGGCCTTATGTTGTGTAATAAGTAGATATGATTATATATATATATCAATGTGTTTTTGTGCTCAAACTGTGAAATGGATACTCAACATTATTTTCACATTAAACTACTTATGTGGAGATAAGACTGCAACAAGTTTTTTATGGCACGAAGTCAATGGCATCAATGGAGCTCATAACTTGGATTTTGGGAATACAGTTGGTAAACTTTTTGATTCCCTTGTATTGTGGGGATGGAATTACTGAAACAAGTAATTATCAATTGGGACTTTCCTTGAGTCTTTCATGAGAATCTCCATATTAATAAGGACAGTAAGTGCCCTAAATTCTCTCTTCAGCGCAAAATTGTTGTGAAATGTTTCTAAAGCTGTGCCCGCCAACGAGAGAAAAGTATTGCAATTTACTATCAAGCGGAACTAAACGATAGTATAGCTTTTTACTACGTTCTCTAGAAAGGTCAATGTTGCCTAGTTACTCAAGAAGGGCATGGAAACATCGGCATGTTGTGAAGAGGTGTAGCCTCAAGGAGTTGGACACCTACAGGCTAGATCTTCATCAGCTGTTTGTCAAACACAAATCAGATTTCCAAGGAAATTTAAAAGCAATAACAGGAACAATATTCAGCCGATAAAGTGGCAAATTTTGGTCTAAAAAAGTAACACTAAACTAAAATCTGACATATTAAAAATTGCAGATTATGCTTTTCTGGCACACTTTGCTTTTGGGATGTCCCTCTTAATTATCCAGAAATAATCGCCTTGATAGCTTTGTTGCAATGAAATCTTCTGATGGAAGCGTTTTCGATACACTGGTGTACACAAATTTTGCTGAATGAAAACTGTTCATATTTTCTAATTCAATTAAATATTCTGAGAGATTTAAACAAGATAATAAATTGTTCACTTTGTGAATGAAACAGTAGAGTAAACAGAACATTGAACCAGAAAAAATTGGCCACAAAGGAGCAATTTAGTTCCTGGAGGAAAAAATGTCAAGTATGAACTATTGGTTTCTGCTTCTAATGTCCTTGTTCCACCACCCCATGTTAAGTTAGGCCTCATGAAGCAATTTGTTATTGCTCTGAATAAGGATAGTGATGGTTTCAAGTTTTTTGTTACAAAGTTCCAACAGATAACTGAGGCTAAGATAGCAGCAGGTATTTTCGATGGACCCGCAGATTCGTACGGTTGGCATACAAAAAAGTGACAGAATACTTTCTTGGCAACAAGAAATCTGAGAACTTTAAAGAAATTGTGGAGGAAATATTACAACATTTTATAAATGTAGAATGAGTGTTAAAGTACATTTTCTCAACAGCCATATTGATTTCTTCCCTGCGAACCTTGGTGAATTGAGAGAAGAACAAGGTGAGCGGTTTCATTAAGTAATTAAAATAATGCAAACACCCTATCCAGCCCATTGGAAGGTGTAAATGATGGCTCATTACTGTTGGTGTTTGAAATTTCATTAAAACATAGTAAATATTTTGAGCTCCAAAATATTCACTCCACCCTAAATTAATAAATTTTAATAAATCAATCCCCTTTGATAAAAAAAAATTGGTGAAGGACATATCAGGGCTTCGAAAAAACATCGACAACGCCAAGATTATCTGGAAAAAAGTTTAAATGGAAGTGAATTTTCAAAGACATGATGCATTTTTGTATAACTTCGGAAGATCACTCGCTGTATCAAATGGTTTCCTGATTATTGGTTTTCGAAGAAAAAAAAAATGCGGCGAATGTTTTTCAATCATTGCAGGGTATTTGCAGTGGATTTAACAGTCTCCAAATTTTCATCTTTCATTACTTATGTACTGGCAATGCATTTCTTTAGGATTAACTTGTTCAGATTGTAGCAGTAAGATTACTGTCTCGTTTGCATCAGCGACAACAAAACCTTTTGCTATATCCCCGTTGTAAACCAAACAATTTCAGTTAAATTTGTCATATTTCTGTTTCTGTAATTTCTCATATTTTCATATGAAGAATCGTTGTTTTATGCAGAGCACAACTTTTGATGTATCTACGAACAAGCTCCATTCATTTCCCTAAACACTATAATCTTATCTTCAGAGGAATATAATTTAAACTACTAAGACGGTTGAACTGGACTGATAAGGAGAGGATATTTCAGCACTTCAGCCGTGCTCAAGAGTTGGCCGTTTTTGCCTATTCCCCAAGGCACTTCCTGGAGGGAAAGATGTCGGTTCTGTGGTCTAGTGGTAACCACACTTGTCTCGTAGACCAAAGATCGCGTGTTCACTCCCCACCAGGATCAATGGACTTTCTGGAAAGTAAAGCCGTGGGTCCCGTGTCGTACATTTACGGCACGATAAAGAACCTCAAGCCTGAAAGAAGAGGCCTCTGAGCAAAATTTGTCGGCCGTTTCACGCCCTGAATGGAAAGCCGATAACCTGAGATGTTAAGGAGTGTCGGTAAACACATAAAATAAAACTCGTACTGGTACATCGCGCCTGACATTACTTACGAAGTGACCCGCTAAAGGCCGCCAAGCAGCATCAGGTGCAGCAGTTTAACGAAGGAAGGATGCTGGGAGGCGAGTTAATGACATACCATGTGCGATTACGCGCACATACATTCGTTCAATGACTTTTTTGTGCTGCCTGCCATCCGCTTCGTGTGAGAGAATATTTCTTCACTTGTCAGAGATACAAAGGCACTAATTCTTTTCGCAGAGGGAGAACTAAACGCGACGACAAGACACTGTAAGATATCTGAAAATCTGGGGTTATTTCTGCAGCCTTCTGGAGCGTTCCAGGGAGAATTTCATCTGGAGATGTTAGTAGGGAAAAAAAATCTTAATATTTTCTTAGGTCTACGTTTTTAGGTTGATATTAAGTGTTTCTCAGGTAGATCAGGAATTATACTTGTTAAATAATTCAATTTTCACAGTCTCCAGTAACAAATGTCAACAGCCAACATCAATCATATATCCTAAACCTCCCTTTAATGAGATTCCCAGCTGCGTTTTCCATTTTCTTTCTGTTCAGCAGTCCAGCGCTGCCTAAAGTCTGTGCATAATTTTCGGAGTTTTCATTTGCAGATTCTATCGAAGATTATTCTAAACAATAGAAATTGAATTTTGATATTTTTACACTAAAATAGTTTTCTTTGCACTTACATTAGAAAGCTTGTTAGCAATCTGTCACTTTGTTGTTCGCACAAGAAGAAGCCACTGGTAAGCAAAAAGCGGCAAGTACTACGCATGCGTGCCGGACCATGCGGTGAGAAGATGCTTGCGGCTCTTGCAGTGTAGTGTGTTAGTGCAGCGGAGGATGAGAGTTAGTGCTGGGTATTGTTATGTAGTGCGGTGTGATTAGTGCGCATGAGCCAGGTGGGCGGGGACCATGGTCACCTGTTACAGGACTAGAGTGACACACACATCTGCTCTTCTGCTGCTTGTTCTTCTAAGGACGTCATCGGCCGTGCCACAGCAGAAGGAATCAGGTACCCAGGTGTTAACTTTGCTTTTCTGCATATGTGAACACGATGGTGCGCCATCACATAAGCAGTATTTTTCCGGAATATTGTAAAAACATTTGCGGTGTACGCTTTCTGTTCATTACAAAATTAAAAGCTTTTAAAAACTGCCGGATTTTTTTCTCAAGAAGGCCCGTAACGAAAAATTTTCTACTCCTGTCGCTATCTAACAAGCTTTTCACACCTGGTTTCACTTGCAATGAGCCGGAAATATTTCTATGAGGGGGTGGCGCCTCGAAACTGAACCTTGAGTAATGTAAACTTCTTGGGGTTTTTGGTAGCTTTACAGAGATGAAGGCGCCGACAACATTGAAGAGAATTGGAAATGTTACCGCTGCGCTACCTACTAGGTGCTTATAGCATTAAACAAATAGTAAACATTGACAATTGTGACTATTAATGATGTAGAGATATTATACATTTAAATAAAATATGCAGAAAACACCCACACTCACAGCACTAGAATGTTTAAAGATAACGAATGACCCGGATATCTGTGTGTGACATTATCAGCTTATTGATGACATTTTTGTAGCAGATAAGTTTCAACAATTGAATTTAAAAGCGAGAAGCTTTGTATTGCTGAACGTTCTCTAAATGTTCTGTGCTATAACAAAACGTTTATTGGTTTGTTACCTCCAAACTATGAATTTAAATCTTCCGTTAAGATTTAACAAATATTAGTAATCTACGGAAATAATAGAAATTGTTCCCTCAAATTTCGAAATTAACTCTACCTTGTTTTAAAATTATAACCTACATTTTAAATGTAAAGAAAATAATCTTATTTGGAAAATCAGCTATAAGTATGTAGATAATATTGGGAGACCCTGAATCAGCGTTATTTTAATCACTGTTCTCTTATTAATAGTTTATTTAGAAAATACATAAGTTTTGAAAATATTCCGTATGTTTTGTTTAATAACCTCACAAATATTTGAGCCTATTACATAGTGTATTGTTAATGTATATTACAGGCAGAAACTCGATCCTGGTGGTGTAGTGGTAACTATACTTGCCTTCTAAACCCAAGGTCGCGGGTTCGAACCCGGCCAGGATCGATGGATTTTTTCGGGCGTAAAAATCCTAAGTATGGCTTCCTTCGGAAGGGAAGTAAAGTCGAGGGTCCCGTGTCGTACATTTACGGCACGAAAAAGAACCTCAAGCCTGAAAGAAGAGGCCTCTGAGCAAAATTTGTCGGCCATTTCACGCCTTAAATAGAATGGGACGCTGATGACCTGAGGTGTTAAAGAGCGTCCTTAAATAAACAATTCAAGAAGATAGGCAGAAAAAAGGAAACAATATAATGGCTATTCCATTCACATTTTACTATTCCGTGTAAGAATATGCTAAATCCCAAACCAGAGCTAAATATTCAATATCGATCATATTTAAATTGTCGCTACTGATTGACAATTGTCTCTTGCCGCATAGACCTTTATTATTTGTAAATACGTATTTCATTTTTTTCTTTAGGAATAAGGCAGGCCGTGGCAGCATGTGAAATATGTGTAAGTAAATTATATGTCTTTTTCAATAAAAGAGCGTTCATTAATTTGCGCAAAATGGAAACATCTTGTGATATGAAAACAGTTAGTTGCGCGTGCGTCTTCAGTATTAGCAACAATACGAGCCTTTGTGCAATTTTGATTGGTTGGCTAGTTTATCAATGTAGATGGAAATTTTAGAGCTGTTTTTTCCTGTGAACATGGTAGTGTTTCGTATTTACTCATCGCTATAGATGCACAATACTGCTGTGAGTAAAATACTATTTGGAATGTATTCATGTAGAAATAGTGAACACTCATTTAAAATTAAGGTTAATGTTTGTAAGGTCAGCAACTTATACAAACGCAAGCATAGCTAACTCGTTAGCGAAACGAATAATGCCCCAAGCTTCGTTTTACCGGGTTAAGTTTATTCTAACAAATTTCCTGTGTTTGTTAGCGTTCAGCTCTGATGGGAAGTTAGCACTTCCGTTTCAATAACGCTATACGAGAAAACTGGGACACGCTAACTTTCGAAACTCATAAAGCATCGACTTTTTGATCTTGGTACCTGCATTTCATTGTACGACCAGTTTGTTTTCTAACAGCCTTTAATTTTGAAATAAAAAGGCAATTTGCAATAATATAAAACAAGAATTTCTGTGCCCTGAAGACTTTTCCTTATGGTAGAAAATGCATAAAAAAGCGTTTAATATAATTTGCGGTACTTTACTTCATAAAGCAAAACTCGACTCTCCTCAGAAAGTAAGGAAGGATGCAGGACTATCGTTAAGCAAGCAATGAAAGAAAGTGCTTTCTGCATCCAAAACACGATGCTACATAACCTAATTTTATACTGCAGCCAGAAACAGGAACTGTTACGTATTAATGCACGATCTGTTTTGCTAGCAGTTACTGCTTACATTTCTGTACTGATATTTCATGTTGTTTTATGCTTCAGTTCAAGCCATTAATCATTAGTGTCGTATTTTATATCGAGCGAGGCCATTAATGTGTGTCTAGCCATTATTGCGAAGTTACGTGAAGTACACAGTTGAGCAAGAAAAGCCACATGGATACCAACTGCACTCTTGGTATCCGTTTCTCTCTCTGTCACTTGGCGATTTATCAGCGCTGCACAAAGTTACAGAATGTTTACCATTCAGAGGCGATTGCAATGATGAATGGTAAGAGTGCATCGACCATGACATTTCCTGAAAAGGTCACTAGCCGGAACAGGCGGTAACTTGTTGCGTCATGGTTGGCATATAATAATAATAATAATAATAATAATAATAATAATAATAATAATAATATTAATAATAATAATAATAATAATAATAAAATCAGAAATTTTTACTGAAACTGTATTAAGTATTTTAATTCTTGTTCTCCAAAGAATTAATCAGAAAAACTTGGAAAGGCTACAAAACTGCTAATTGCTACTGAAATACAAATACTCTGCGCCATGTTTCTTATTTTGAAGCTATATAGTTTCAAATTGTACTAAAACGACGCTTTCTTTTCTTGTTAACTTTACAAAATAAGTGGACAAACAAATAAAATAGACGATCACTTCATAAAGCTTCTGTTCCAGCGGCGGTTCGCGGCAGCATAACCGGAGACGCGCAACTGTTACCGCTGGATATGGATGGCAAGCTTCTAGAATTAACATACAATTTTGAGCGCTGAAGACACACAACAGAGAGAGACGGGGTTAATTTAAAAGAATTGCAGTAAACCAATGTATATTTCCATTTTTTTAAATCACATTTTGACTTAATAATTAATAATTAATAATTGGAGCTGGACTATCCAGTTTTTTAATTTAAATTTTCTCTTCAAATTGCCTTAAAGAACAAATGTAGGAATGCAAATATAGTGTTGATTTTCTTTAACGCAAAAAGAAATAAACCAAATACTTCACTAATTCACAAGAAACTTCATTAGCCTGTCATTCAGGAACAGCTGATTACTAAGGAAATTATGATTATTTATCGCTGCTGGAGTGTGCACAGGAGCATGTATTATTGTTTGATAACGAAATAATTGCAAACTTCTCATATTTATGACTGTGCTGTCATTAATATGTCTACTGTATCTCTATACGATCTAATAGTCTTTTAAAATATTTTATTTAACTTTGTATTGCAACAACAATCAGTATATATGAAACCAGAGCTGGGAACGCACATGACGAGAGTTGACGTCTCAGGTGGTGCATGCACATAATGAGTCTTATGGGTAAGAGGCTTCTTGTGCCACTTCCTCTCACCTCCCCCGACAATGATTTGCACTGCGATTGCAAACCAAGTCCCTTATAGATAATAACTGAAAATATAATTATCAGACGCGATGAGATGCTTTACCACACGGCGTGCAGTTTTTCCTATGAGCGAGCCCCCACTTGTTTGCCGCGCCGTGTAAGTCTGCTTGCTTACATGTTGACCTTGCTGACTGTCGCTGTTTCCGGGTGTGTGTTCTGTTGTTCGTTTTTTTTTTTTTTTAATTTGACAGTATACATAATGTACTATGCCTCATGTATTTACAACAGCACAGCGTGTCTTTATGTACCATTCATATGTGTTAACTTAGTGGTGAAAGAATCATAGGACCTTTTTTTTTTTTTTTTTTTAGCATACAGTTGATTCTGTTACTTATGTGAACACCATACTGACACTTTTTTCACAGAATTAGCCGACAGGAAGCGTGATCATATATTTTTTCAACAGGACTCCGCCACTGCTCACACTGCGAATAATTCCACGAGAGCAATTTACAATGGGTTTCCACAAGACAGAGCTATTAGTAGGGGTTTGTGGCCCCCTTGGCCTCCCAATTTAACAGCCTGCAATTATTATCTTTGGGATAAATTAAAAAAATGCCGTGTACAAGACGAACCCGCACACCATACAAGAACTCAAAGATAATATGCGTCAAGTTATTGTCTGGATTTCTCAAAATGAACTACAGCGTGTGGTGAATAATTTCCTAAAGAGATGTCAAAAATGTGTGGAGAATGAAGGCGGGCAATTTCAGTATCTCATTTGATGATTTGGTAAGTAATGAGAGTTTTAATTGGTTTGTTTATTTTGTTTTACCTTCCCGCTAATCACCGAGACGCGACTGGCCGGCTAACGGCTAACTAGCTACGCGTTCGCCCTTAAGCAAACCCGGGGGAAAACATAACTAATGTCACGGTAGAACCCCCTACAGACACTTTTGAAGTTTTAGCATAAACAATAGTTACAGGAAAGTAACCCAAAGGAATGTCCCTATTCTCTTCTGACAACAGTTTTATGGGTATTTCGAATTTTATTACCCTAAAAGTTTGAAGATGTGAGTTTACACAGACTGCTAGCAAGAATCTGATGATGATTTCTAAGCCAGCTGCTGCGGTACTTGTTTTGCCAATAGTGTGTAAGCGAGGAGGGCAAGTTGTTTATCACTACTCCCATTCAGCCAATCACACAAATGTAATTGGTCAATAGAACCAATCTGGACCTTTACAGCGTCGATAAATCATAATACTCTTAAAGTAATGTAAACTCGATTAAAGCAGAGGTTTGTGTAGTGGCTGGCATCTGAAGCTGAAGTTAATTCCTGGGCAGTGTTGGGATGTGCTGAATTAGCAAGCGGTTAGTGTTAGGAAGATAACTTTAGAGCAGTGGTTCTCAAATATTTTATATCATGGAGCACCTTTCAGTGTAAAAGTTCATTATGCAACACTAATTTCACATAGCACTTAAATGACCCTACTATTTGATAATAGATAGCAAACATTCAGTATTTAGAAATTTAGACGTGCTTTATTAACTTATTAATACAACAAATATTTTCAAGTCTAATTTCACTATATACATTATAAAAACATTAAGGCAACATATTTTAAAACGAACAACATTGCTCAAAAAATTAGAGGATGAGACGTTCAAATCAAGCCCTAAAATAAATATTGACACAATTTAATTTTTGACAGTTTATGATTATAGTTTGAAGAACTGTGTAAAATTAGAATAGGCATTCTAACAAAAAATTATGTTATGGATTATAAATACAAACAAATTATTGGTTGATACAGAAAAAAAAAAAAAAGAAAGAAAGAGGAAATTCAAGATTACATTGTTTAGCAATCAATGTTTCCATGGTGATTTCAACACTCAGTACCAAGTGTATCCTTTGTGAGCTGCGATCACTTCATAACACCCACGTGGCATGTTTTACACAACCTCCTGATAAAGATTTGTGGCATTCTCTCCAATTCTTCAGTGAATTCATTTGCGAGCTCTCCCAGATTCTGTGGCACGACAGGACTTTCACGAACAAGTTTTCCCAGTTTATCCCACAGATGCTCAATCGGATTGAGGTCAGGACTGCACGCAGGCCAGTCCATCGTTCGAATTTGGCATCCTTGCAGAACAACTTTGGTCGTGCTTTATGACATTTAGCATTATCATGCATTAGAAGAAAATTAGGGCACGACATGTTGAAGAACAATGTCATTAATATAAAAACGCTGTGGAACAACTACAAGCTCTGTCCGAGACTCAATAGTAAGGCCAACGCAAACCGCCTCCAAATCTGTCATGTTCAATAATGGTGGCTGGAGCAAGACGTTCATCAGGGCGACCATCACAACTCTTCAAACGAAATCTTCTCGTCTGTGAAGAGTCCATTGGCGGAGCTGCCAGTTGAGATGATTCTGAGCAAATCTCAGCCGGGCTTCTTTGTGCTGACGTGTCAAATGAGGGGATTGAAAATGAATTCATCCCTGCATTTCTCAATCTGTTTCTTACAGCATGATCAGAAATCATCAATCCAGTTGCTGTTTGTATATACTTTTTTTTTTTAAGATATCTGGCTGTATATTTGCATCTGAGCAAAGCTGACAGGACAAGATATCTGTCCTGCACTTCCGTTTCTTCTTCTTACGTCCTGGTCCAGACCGCCTCTTGTATCCGTCCATATATTGTGTCCAAAACCAATGGATGACAGAAGGGCTGACATGAAGAATCCTGAAGACAAGGCGAGTGGAATGGTCATCTTCAATCCACGCAGCTGCTTATGCGACTGATGTTTCATTCAGATGTCTCATTGCTCTGTATCAGCCCCAGAGAACACAAAATAACGATGTCCTACCACAGATTGCTGTTAAAATTCGTTTTCAAAAAATAAGAAGAGCATCGCTTGGTTTCAACTGTTTTTGAAGTTTTACTAATTTATTCAAATTAAAATTAACAAATCCTTAAAGATCGTTACTCTAGTTTTAAACAATACTTCAAAATATAACACTTTACTGTCAAAAATGACATTATATCAATATTTATTTTGGGGCTCTGATTTAAACATATGCTCCTATAGTTTTTGAGCAGTGTATGAGCAAGTATTGTAAATCCATAATATATCCTCATAGGTCTGGGTCGGTCCTGATGATCTAGTGATAACCATACTTGCCTCGTAGACCGAAGACCGCGGGTTCAATCCTGGGCAGAGATTGAATTTTTTCGGGCTCAAAATTCCAAAGTATTGAAGAGTAGTAAAGCCGTGGTTCCGTGTCGTGTAAAAGCCTGAAAGTTGAGCTTTCTGAACAAAATTTATCGGTCTTTTAATGCCCTTAATTGAATGGGACGCTGATGACCTGAGATGTCACATAGCGTCCGTAAATAAATCAAAACAACAAAAAAATCATTACATAAAACCATTTTTAATGTTGCAAAACCAAAAATGATACCTGGAATCGTAAAAGAACTATTATAAATAGAGGGCTGAGACTGGATTGATTTACATAACTTGACTATATCTGGTTGAATTTGGGACAGCAGAAACCAAAAATCTGGCTCCGCATCGAGACGAGATCTGTATAAGCAGAGAATCCTGATTCACATAAATAAGTGATTGCAAAGGGCAAAAGGATGGTTTTAACTTTATCAGACAAAACTTTAAATTCGTCTTTTAACTGACATCAGAATTCAGATAGTAACTTCTTATTTGAAAAGTTGTCTTTTATCGTAGAATCTGATGTCAAAGCAATCAAGCATTCATATTGCTGCGTTGTCATAGAGGCTGTCTTTTCTAATACAGCAGAGAATAAGTTTACAGCCCAAAAGTTATCTTTCGTTATTCATGGCTTTCTTAAACAAAATAAATATTGAAACTATGAAGCAAACTTAGTAGGTGAACTTGAAACTCATTTAAGATATCCCCAAGTATGTCTGAATCTACTTCTTCTATAAATTCTTTTATCATGGGAAGCTATCAACGTTGCCTTTGCTCACTGATTCCATTCGTTTGATTTGATTTATTTATGAACACTCTTTAACATCTCAGGTTATCAGCGTCTCACTCAATTCAGGGCGTGAAACAGCCGACAAATTTTGCTCAGAGGCCTCTTCTTTCAGGTTTGAGGTTCTTTATCGTGCCGTAAATGTACGACACGGGACCCACGGATTTACTTCCCTTCCGAAGGAAGCCATACTTAGCATTTTTACGCCCAAAAATCCATCGATCCAGACCGGGACTGAACCCGCGATCTGGGTTTAGCAGGCAAGTATGGTTACCACTACACCACCGGGATAGACTCATTTCTGTGTAAAGAAGTAAAGATGTATCTAAACTCCCCATTTCATCACACAACACTTTGAATAATCCGCTATTCTTAGGTGTGATTTAATAAACTTCATTCAAACTTTCGTCCAGGACACCTTTTAGGGAAGGTGGCATCTTTTTCACAGCAAGGGCTTGGCGTGTAAGGTGCACTCCTTTGCTTTTAGTTTAATTTTCATCGTTCCAATCATGGCCGCGCTTTCTGTGTATATGTCGACACAATTATCCCGTGGGATGACTTTCGTTGTTATCTGTGGAAGGTCAAATATGCACCTCGATTATTTCTACTCGATTTTTACGGATACAGGATTAATGGCCGCACAAAATTCACATTTTAAGCCCAGGTCATTTCATTATCCTTCCAATTTCTTCAAGGAGTACTAAGAGGTGTTTCGAGGAGCACCATGCTTTAGAATTTAGAGCAAACATGCAGGAAATGCACCGTTGATTGAACGTTTCATGATACGAAATTTTGGGAGGGAAAATGTATTACCGAATTTTGTTTCAGAATCCGCTGTGAATAAACATAAAAGTTAAGGTTAAATAATTATGAATGTGTTTATCATAGTCACGCAGTTTCAACACGTCTTGCTCTCGGAAGTGTGGAAATTCTTCAATTGGGTATAACTTGTGATCAGTTTATGCTTAAATGTCAAAGAAGAAAAACTATAGTGGTAGGAAAGCTTATAAAGATTGTAGTCGACAGGGCAAGCAAAATAAAGTCATCGGCGTCACACAAGTGGTGTTAAACTTGTGCAGTAGATCTTAGCACTTGGCTTTAACGGGAGTTTTTTTTTTTCGATTGATTAGTGTTTATCGGTCGTTTTTACTACTGAGGCACCACAGGCGGTGGACACTGATGACACATGAGATGAAATTTTAAATTGGGAAAGGATTTTTTTAAAGGAAGGAAGCGTTCCAGGCATAAGTTTAGGGTACCTCCCCGGCATTTGCCATCTACGAGGACTGAAGAAAACCTGTAAAAAACTTAAATTAGGGAGGACGGTCCTGGTGGGATTCCAACCCAGACCTGCCGCTCACTAGTCCGCGCCTTAACGATCTCGGCCACCCTGGAGGTCTAAAATACCATACACTATTCCAATGAATTGACGAGAGCCTACGGGCTACTTTTCAAATTGCTATTTTTGTTCAACATAGATCTCTGGACACCCTTTTAAAACCAAATTATCCATTATGTACCCAGATATCCCTTCAGTTATAGATAACTTATTTGTTCCTGAGAGACTAAAATAACTAACTCCAATATGAGGAACCAGAAAAGTGAGAAAAGAACAGCAGTCCGGGGACTGTTCCTGATTACTACACCGGATATTATCCTCACATAACATCGCAGAGTGAACAAGTAAAACGATCTAGATTTGTCCAAGAAAAAAGCAGAGCTACTTGCTTCAAGGTTGTAAGACAGATGTCAACACTCCTCTGCATCTTTCTTTCCCTCGCATGAAAATGTTGACATCTGTAAATATAATGATATTGCAATGAAATATTAAATATGGGACATTCTCACAACCCAGAAGAAAGAGGACTTTTTATAGCTGCAACAATAGGAGTATGGGAGAAACGAGCTTCCAAACACACTACATAATCGCCAAGTAAAAGCATTCCAATGCATACATGAAATTAATGAAGTCAAAATTAAAAGAAATCTTATTCATGACCCTCTAATTAGGATTTTATGGAAGACAGGCTTTTCATGCGGTATGCGGCGCCTTAAGGAAATAAAAAGTCCGTCACACAGGAGCTGTGAAAACTAAGCGAGAGTAACTTGAGAAAAGAATATAAAATCAAATTTATGGCCTTATTAATTAATGAAATTAAATAAGTTTACGGCATTGGTGTGGTTTTAGGGGAACAAAATTTCAATTCTTGCAATCACAAAAAATGAAATCACACTAATAGAATTATTATTATTATTGAGATTGAACCATAAAAATTAATGGTATGTTATTAATGAAATGAAATGTATGACTACTGATAGGCAAAGCTATACTGTGTAAATATTTTTAAATATAACCATGTTTATGAATTTAGCCCTTGATATCATCTTTACATTCACTAAAATAGAGAAATAAAAGAAAGTTTCGAGTTACATTTGTATTTAAGAAGATGATGTTCATATGTTTCAGTAAAACAAAAACATGTTACTATTTAAAAACAATTGCAATGTACTAAGTAAATAAAAACATTTGAAAGTTACATCGGTTTTCAGTGGCTTTGAAATTTAATTTAAATGTTATTAACTGTAACGTAAACGTTTTCTGAAGGTTATTACAGAGCGCTCTTACATACAAGTATAATTCTCACACATATTAGATTAATATTTCACATTTTGCGCTCTTCACGACAATGCTTTAATTGAATATTATACATATGCAATGTTATAAATACAGTTTATATGCTGAATTAATTTCTCATTTTATCTTAAAACATTAAAGAAAAAATTAAACACAAGAGCACTTTTTAAATTTCGGTTTTCGAGTATACTTTATTGCTAATAATCCGATTTCCCTATTGTTAGGAAACTATTTTTCTTATTTATTTTAACGGTATACATCGAATTTTGTAGTGGAGAAACAAATATTAGTGATGATAGAGCGATTTTTAAATTTTGGTTTTCAGGTCTCCCCCCCCCCTCCGTCTAAGAATCTGATTTCCCTGGTTTTTTTTGTTTTTTGTTTTTTTTTTAAGGCTCAGGCAATCACCCCAGCTAATAATTCTGCTGAAGTGTTTCTTTTTCTTATTTTATTTAAATGGTATATACGGAGTTTCGTTGCCAAACAAACACTAATGCCGCTAGAGCGTTTTTTTTTTAAATTTTGGGTACACCTTCCACCCCAATTTTGCGAAACTTGTGTTTGCGTGGTGACCCATTTAATGAACTGTCGCTTGACTAGTGGTTCATACGCCCTTCCCACGTTTCATCAATTGCAATGATGCGATTCAACATGGTATCCAACCGCCACGGGTGGCCGAGGTCGTTAAGGCGCGGACTCGTGAGCGGGAGGCCTGGGGTTCGAATTCCACCAGACAGTCCTCCCTGACTGACGTTTTTTCAGGTTTTCCCCAGTCCTCATAACTGGCAAATGCCGGGGAGGTACTCTAATCTTAGGCCTGGAACGCTTCCTTCCTTAAAGAAATCCTTTCCAAATATATCATTTCATTTCATGTATCATCAGTGTTCACCGCCTGTGGTGCCTTAGTAGTAAAAACGGGCGTTAAACAACATTAAAAAAAAAAAAAAAAAAAAACAAGAAAACATGGCATTCTCTTCATTTTCATTTTCGGTGTCTAGTAAATAGAATAGATGGGGATTTCAATAAATTATTAAAAAACTGTTTCATGGGCACAACCGCAACAGTTATCTTCCTTTGGATTTCGCTAAAACCAGTGCTAAGGCTCCAATTTCAGAATGATTGTTAAATAAAGAATGAGTATAATTTTTAAAGGCATAATATCTCGCGCTAAAATTTAATTTGCAATATTTTGTTACCGCACTGCCTAAAGTACTTGTTTTATTGTTGTCACTTCAATTGATGGGAATCTTCAACCATTACTTCCTTTGGGTTGATCTTGGTGGACTAGTGGTAATCTACTTGCCTCGTTGCTGGTTCAATCCCAGTTGGGGTCGATCGATTTTTTTCGGGTGTTAAAAATCCTAAGCATAGCTTCCTTCGAAAGGGTAATAAAGCCGTGGGTCCCGTGTCGTAGATTTACGGCACGTAAAAGATCAAGAAGAGGCCTCTGTGAAAAATATATTCGCCGTTTCATGCCCAGAATTGAAAGAAAATGAGTTGTTAAAAGAAGGCCCCTAAATAAACTAAATAAATTAAAATTAATTGCTTTGGTGTTAAGTTCTACCTGTAGAATTCCAAATAGAAAATTAGAGTTTGAAATAGAAATTTTCTGTCTGCTAAATCTGCATTTAGAATTTCATATAAACGCATCATTTAGCCCTGTATTTTTCAGATACTGTAAATTACATATGGTGACAATCTCCAATAGTCAAAAGAGCATTAAGTAATGATTGTAGCTTTCAAGTATAAACAAATGTGAAATTCAGACCGCTCTCCTGTAAAATTAGCTTTCTTACAGATAGAATTGTTTTATTCTGTCACGAAATGCCGATAGGTACCTTGAACTAATGCCTTGAACGCTTCCGTCCCAAAATATCCTTTCCCAGTTTATAATTTTATAACATGTATCATCAGTGTTCGCCTCATTAGCGAAACAGGCGTTAAACACCATTAAAAAAAACCAAGAAAGAAAGAAAAAAAAAGTAGAGCATTCGGTGAAACATTAGCGTACAATGAGAGACAGTTGTATATATGGCAATGAACTATATTGCGGGGCAAGTCTCAAGGATGCAGTGGTTTGTAGGGCACGCCTTACATACAGTCCAATTGAAGCGGGTGTTATGCTTTATGTGCTCAACCATGTCGCGCAAGTAGATGCTGCAACTGCCTGCCTCATCTTTGACATCTGCTTATGAAATTACCAATTATCCTTCCTAATTCTCTTTGAGAAATTAAATTGATATTTTGATGGATGTTAATTCGTGAAAAGTATGTGAATACTATTAACTTGTGAATCGCTTTACGACATGGAACTCGTTCATCGGGAAATTTCTCTTCAAATAATGTCCTAACAGAACGAGCGGACGGGGTGAACATTGACACGCATCATAAATAAATATACGTGGAATATATTAAATACGCATAATATTCTGCCATTTAATATTCCTAGTAAACTTTACTATAGAATTTAGACATGTTTTGTATCTTTCACTTGTCAAACAATATAGAGCGGAGTAAGATTCAAGACTAACATAACGTATTGTCTTATAAAACCCATTCGAGTGTCCCAACTTGTTTAGCCCGGCTGACCATGAACGGTGACTAATCGACGACACAGTCCCCCGCCGTCGTGTCGATCATCAGATTATTGGATGACTCGATACATAAAACAAATATAACACATATTAAAGAGTTTCTTACAGTTTTCTCAGAATTCTTTTATTGTGAAAAGTTAGGCACCTTCATATATAATTATTTCGTGCAATTTTTTTATTTTTTTTTTGAGTCCAAGAGAAATATTGGTATATAATATATTGTGTGTGTGTGTGTGTGTGTGTCTGCTCTAGCGGTCGCAATTTTTGCTTTTTCTCAACAAAACTTGGCATATAATGATCGATTAACAAACGATTCGTCGAGTTCGTTAAGCAGCAAAATTGGCTCAGAGGGGATGGGGTTAATCTACAGCGAAAAATTGAAAAAATCTCCTTAGCGGTAGCAATTTTGTCCTCAACGAAATTCAGTATATGCCATTGAAATAAAACAAGAAAAATGGTTTCTGAAAATCAACGAAATCAGATTATCAGTAGTTGAAGAAATCCAAAGCTTTTAAATCGCCTAGTGGCACCAATATTTGTTTTTTTCGCAGAAACTCGGTATATGCCATTTAAATAAAACAAGAATATTTTCTGAAAATCAGGAAAATAAAACCATTACGGGTGGGTATCCACCTGAAAACAGAAAATTAAAGAATGAAGGCTAAACCTAAAGGGAAAACTTACAAATCGCTCTAGCGGCACCAACTTTTGTTTTTTCTCAACGAAACTTGATATATGCCAATGAAATTAAATAAGAAAATTATTTTCTGAAAAGTGGGGAAATCGTATCATTAGGAATGGGGGTATATCTGAAAACTATTTTCTACTTCCGCTTTTCCTCTGTGTTACTAGGCAACATGTAAACAAAATATGTTTACTAGGTATGGGGAGAAGGAAAGTACGAGTGTATGTTTTTACGTTACAAAAACTATTATCGATTTGGTATCGGTTTTTTTTAAATATAAATGCAATAGACAGCACTTAAAATAAAGATGTATTTTATCACGAACTAAACTATTCAAATTGACGAATTCATTATGCAACATATACTGTGTACTACTGTCACTTCGAAAGTTTTGAGATGAGGGTAAAAGTGAATGTTGGTCCACTTAAAAAAGAAATCTGGCATAAACGGTACCAGGAAGCGACATTTCTCACTCCCGCATTCCAAAGTGTGTGTAAACAACCCCTCCCGTGTACAGTTAGCCAGTCGTTAAGATGGAGATGGAGAGAGAGCATTTTCACGCTATCATTCTTTATAATTTCAAGATTGGTTTTAATGATTCTCAAAGCCTTTAGCACTTGCAATAGACTTTTAAAGACCTTGCTCCATCTAGATGAAAATTTTTCCCTGGTTTGCGGAATTTAAAAAGACCGAACTTCACTGCAAAATGAGGAGAGAAGTGGGCGTTCTGCAACGGCAGTGGCTGAGGAAAACGCTGTCGCGGTGGAAGAAATGGAACGCGAAAACAATGGATTAATTTTTAGGGACATTGAGTCAGCCTTCCAGATTGGATCACCAGTAGTATCAAGAATTCCGCACGATCATCTTCCTGTCAGGAAGGTTTCCTCCTGATGGGTGCCCCACAATTTGACTGAGACACAAAAGCGCACCAAAGTCGAATGGTGTGAAGAAATGCTGCAGAGATTCGGCGGAGGGAGCTCAAGGCGTGTTTCTGATGTCTTCAGGGGTGATGAAACATGGGTTAACCAATTTGACCCGGAGACCAAACGACAGTTGGCATTTTGGATTTTTACACATGACAATCCACCAACGAAAGTGAAGAGGGACTGAAAAGTTGGAAAGAAAATGTTATCCCCCCCCCCTAATGACCGTATGGCCACAAACTCCGAGAACACAGTCCAAGAACAGGATTGAAGGGGATGCTGCATCACCGCTAACATCATCATCCAGTTCCTGGAGTCCACAGAGATCAGATCTCGACTCATCCTCCCTAAGTCCCAGTGGTAAAAATCGCATGCAAAGAAAGGATTATGCAACCCTGAAGAGGCCGTGGCTGCTTATGAGAATGAACTATTCATCCTTGAGGAAAATGAGTGTCAGGGGTGCTTTGATAAGTGATTTTTGAGGTCGAGAACATGTGCATAGAGTGTGGTGCAGAGCACTTTGAAAGAATACAAAACTCGCTCTCAATTTGACGTGTCTCAAAACTTTCATAGTGACCTTTGTATTAGCATTCGATCTAGTGCTTGCATGTAAATTGAAGCATAAATGCACTCTGGAGCTTTAAATAAATTGTTGAAAAGTGTTTCCTTTCATTTCAACGCAGACTCAATTATTTTATAAATATTATCGAAAACATTTAAACATATCTTCTGAAATAGAATATATTGTTTACTGTTGGACGTTTAGCGTATACAGCTGTTTTATAAAGTAACCCCCACATAAAGTAATCTAAGGACCCAAATTGAACGACTTTGGGGGCCACAATCCTGATATTATTATCCTGTTTTCATAGAATTCTTCCAAGAATGCTGCAGCATGTGCAGTATCACCATCTTGTTGGCAATGTAATTCAACATCATGGACGTCTTCTAGGAATTAGTTCAGAATTTCTTCTTTGTAGACTTTTAAGTTTTATCGTCCTTCTTCTTACATGGTAAATAGTGGATGCAATGATGTCTTAACAAGTATCCAAGCTCCATCTGTGTAAAAAATCAGTTAAGGATTTCTTCTGTAATGTGTTATTCAAACCAGCTCGTTTTGTTTATTTATGGACGCTGTTTAACATCTCAGGTCATCAGCGTCCCATTCAATTCAGGGCATGAAATGGCAGATACATTTTCCTCACAGGACTATTCTCTTTGGCCTGAAGAACTTTTACGTGCTGTAAATCTAGACACGGGACTCGTTGCTTTGCTTTATTTCCCTTCCGAAGGAACTTTACTTAGGATTTTTATACGCAATAAATCCATCTCCTCTAGCCGTGAATCAGTGAAATGCGATCAGCTAGTATGGGAATTGTGTGAGCACTGCCGTAGGAAACCCAAGTTTCTGCAGCTAGACTGACTTACTCTTTTCTTCAGCACATGTAATTGCATCGTCACATTTATCGCCAGTCAGATATTTTTCTTTCTGTTTGTTGCCCGGTTGCTGAAAATGGCATTCTTATGAAAATATTCTGTAATGACATATCAGGCACTTCAAATAATGCTGCATCATAGTGTCCGTACATGCTCTTCACAGATACACATTAGGCTATCTACATGTACGAAAATAAGCTTCGATAATGTATGCTCTTTCTTCTGTAGGAAATGCTATCTCATTTCTTAGACGTACTACACTCAGGCACTCAGCACTGTTTACTATGGCTGCAAAACAATTTCGAATTCGTGTACAAACTCGAATCTGAGAGGAGGACGGAATGGAAGTATGTTAGGAGTAAAGTACATACGAAAAAATATATATGATTTAAATGTTACTAAAAATACATTTATGCACTATATTTAAAAATTTACAATCTTAGAGAATTCCAAAGGTTGTACTCATGAAAAGATTTTTGAAACATTTCTTAAAATTTCCATCGATCCTACTTACTAGGCACCGATGTATATGTGTGTATGTGTTCTGTGTGTGTTAACGCTCTAACGGCCGCAATTTTTTTCCTCAACAAAACTCGGAATACCATGATCAATCAACAAGCAATTTAACCAGTTTGTTAACCATCAGCAGCGGAGGTTAACCTAAAGCGAAAATTTAAAAATCTCTCTAGCTAACGCATATTTTTTTATTTATCTCAACGAAACTCCATATATAGCATTGAAATAAAATAAGAAAAATAATATCAGAAAAGCAGGGAAATTGGACGACTAGATGTGAAGGTATACCTGAAAACCGACATTTAAAAAGCCCTCTAGCTGGACCAATGTATAATTTTTCTTTTTTCTCAAAGAAACTGAATATATGCCATTGGAATATAACAAGAACAACAGTTCTGAAAATCGACAAAATAAAATTTTTAGAAGAGGGGGTTTATCTGAAATCAAAAGTTTAAAAATTGCTCTAGCAGCACCAGTATTTTAAGAAACTCGTAAATACCATTTAAATAAAAAAAAAAAGGAAGAAAAATATTTACTGAAAATCAGGGAAATCGGACCATTAGGAGTAGGGGGGGGGTATACCTGAAAACTTAAATTGAAAGACTGGGGCTTAACCTAAAGCGATAACTTTAAAATCGCTCTAGCGGCCACAATTTTTGTTTATTCTCAACGAAACTCGGCATATGCCATTTAAATAAAACATTTTCTAAAAATCAGCGGAATTAGATTTTTAGAAGTGGGCCTTTACCTAAAATCCAAAAATATGGCACCACTATTTGTTTTTTCGCAAAGAAACTCTGTATATATAATTTCAATAAAATAAGAAAAATCGTTTTTGAAAAACAGGAAAATCGACACATTAGAATTGGGGATATATCTGAAAACCTAAATATAAAAAGCACTCTAGCGGCAGCATTTATAATTATTTTCTGACAGTAGACACACGAGTCACTGCTTCCCCCCAATTTCTGTAAACTCAATGTGTAATTTCTCTGCTCTAGCGTTCCTTCACAAATTCTACTTGTGAGGAGTTCGCATAGTTTATGCAACTCCTGCGTGAATAACTTTTTTGAATCGTAAATGACAGGCAGTTACAAAAAAAAAAAAAAAAAAAAAAAAGCTATATTTATATGAAAGGGAACCTTAGTATGAAGCTTTTACATTAAGGACATAATGACAATTTTCGTTTTGAACCTCAACAGTTTTCTGAAGAATTGTACTTTTCATCCAAAAGAAAATTGTACCATTTATTAAGCAATTATTTCTAAATTACAAACAGTTTTTTTTAATTTTATACTTATTTTAATAAACTAGGAAAAAAAATTTTTTAGCATTTTTACTGCTTTATGTGCATTTTTTCCAAAAACTATTAATTTCAGCTTTCTAAGATTTTAAAATATGTTTGAAAACATATTACTTAATATTGCTGGTGAAATAATACGTAAGTTAAAGCTAAAGTTTAATTTTTGAAATGTTTGCACTATAGTGCAATTATTTATCCCATATATTTTTTTTTCAGAATGTCCATGCATGCCTAAATTAAAAGCTTTCACCAGCTATATGTGTTTTGCACATTCACAAAAGAATTCTTAGCTCTATCGTACATGGTTTTTAAGAAAAGTGCATCTAAAGTTAAAATATATGCAATTACGTCAATTGACAAAAGATGATAAGGATGCGTGTTGTAACAGCATGGTGACCATATTTAAATTCATTAAACAAACAAAAATTATATATGGGTTTATCTGCAAACTATGTAATTTCATATTATGCATAAAACCCAAAAATAGATTTTTCTGACTTAAAATCTCTACCAAGTGTCCTTAAAGATGTATCTTAGAAAATATTGAAGTTTTTGTAATTTAATATTATTTTATAGTGCAAGTACTGAATCTTAAATGTCCAATTTTTTGATAATCGTTTATATTTTAATTATTTTTGTGTCATAATGAAATTAAATAATTTTACAGCAACGTGGCTTTAAATAACAAAACGCTGCATGGTTTGTAAACCTGTGATTGATCTGAAATGAAAAGCGTACGTCATATTAAAATCGGAACCGTGTATCGACTTTAAGGCTAAAATGCATCGTTTCCCTCTCATGTTTGGCTGTGGTGTCTTTAAACGGCTGTAAGCGTGAAACTTGACTTGTGCTATTCTCTACAATTACTTCGTATGTTTGTTTCTGTTAATTGACGATGTAAGGCAGTGATGTCACACAAAGGATTTCGGGTTCAGATGAAATCAAGTGGAGATCAGGCACACAAACGCCGCCCTTGTGGCTATTTATAGCACTGAGACAGTATGTAGCAGGGCTTTGAACTTGATAATGCCACTCTCTTCCCATGCAGCACAGCACAGCAAAACACTGGCTGGCTCGCCAAGCGCCGTGGCGGTCTGGTATGCGCAACATCCGCCCACATTGTTACTTACCACTTGCCACATTCCTAAGGTAGCACTTCTGTGAGGTCGGGGGGTCCATTCCGTTTGCTTTTAGCCAAATGAAACACATAAGACCTTAATTTAAATATTAGTGCTCTGTGTGGCAGATTCTACTGACGTGTGAAAAACTCTTTTATCTTATTTCCTTTGTTCAACCTTTTAGTTCTGTTTTATTATTGCTTCGCTTATTTGTTTTCTTTCTCTCTTGCTCTCCAATTTCTGTCCATTCCCTACTGATATTCCTGTTAGAGTTTCTCAGTGACACAATTCCAATAAAATGTTCTTCAGACGTGTGTAGTAAATGAACAAGTAAATTTGCAGAAGCTGTCCAAATTAAAGCTTTTTATTTCAAATTAAACGTAATGATTTTTTTTATAGAAAACGCGCGTGTATTTTGTTTCTTATACAGTATGCGGCAAAACAAACGACACCCAAATTGTCGATCGCTTGATGCCCAAGTTTGCATAGCAATGAGGTATTTATTTATTGTATATAACAGTTTGACACATGGTGACTTCAGTTTTGTGTTAATTTCTGCAATTATGGTTCTCACGACAGAAGAGACCGAGTTTGCTTCATGTTAAAGAACAGTACGAGAAAAGATTTAATAAGGAGGAACCAAATTACAAAACAATGTTAGCGGTCGTTTGCAAATTTCGTCGTACGGAATCAGTTCTGTGTCAACAGAAGGGGACAAGAACCGTCACCACAAACAAGAATCAGGAATTACTTCATCAACAGGTGCCAAGAGTCGCTAAATCGTAGTCTACGACGAACATCGCGAAACTTGGTTCGGCAGATGGTGGATTTGCATACCGGATTCAAGTTGCCCAGCGTCTATCAGGAAGGGACGAGTGTTGTCTATGACGTATGGGGATCCAGTTTTCTTCAGCAACACATGTTTTTCAGATGGAAGCCATATTCACCTTGATGACTACATCAACAGGAAAAAAAACTTGTTTTTTAGAGTTTCAACTGCCTGGTGTCGCGTTATACAGAAACCAATGCACAGTGACCGGTTACGATTTGGTGCACCGTGTCCAGTCATAGAATATTGGGACCTTAGGATGCTGCACAGAATCCGAAAACATTAAACCGGGAGCACTACAGAAACTTCATTACTACCCCATTCCTACGATATTTGCGCCTCATTTTTATTTGTTTATTTTTGTCACGCTAGAAACCTCCAACGACAATGGATGCAGTAACAAGAACCGCGGGGGAGTCACTTGTTCTTCTGCAACGACACTTAGGAGATCGCCTAATTTCTCGTGGAACTTCATTCCCATATCCTGCATACACGGTTACTGATGCCTACATATGGGGGCATGTTGAAAGAATCAGTTTTCAGACAGATGAACCCACCTACAAATATTCCGAAATGTTCTTATAGCAACCTTTGTTCATCAACATGCTTAATAATCTTTATAAACTTTATGAACAATGTATGGCACCTGATTTTTTTTTTTTTTGAGTGGTGTTTAACGCCCATTTTTACTACTGAGGCACCACAGGCGATGCACACTGATGGTACATGAAATGAAATGATAAATTGGGAAAGGATATTTTTTTAAAGGAAGGAAACGTTCCAGGCCTAAGCTTAGGGTACCTCCCTGCCATTTTCCAGTTATGAGGACTGAGGAAAATCTGGGAAAAAAAAAAAAAAAAGCCTGGGAGGACGGTCCTGGTGGGATTCGAACCCCAGATCTCCCGCTCACGAGTCCGCGCCATGGCACATGATAGTACACATTTCGAACACATTCTGTACCAACGCCATCAACTAACATTTCAGTGTCGTTTGTTTTACCACATACTATAGTTAAAAAAAAATATTTTTAATGAAAACAGTGAAAACAGAACCGTGTTCGGGTGCCACAACACACACAACAGGAAAGTATACAAAATGGCAACACACTTAACTGTAAAACTTATATGTACAGGGTGCACAGTAAGTCACCGTACCCCTATTTCTAATGATCCAACGGGTCTGTTAAATCTCGGAAGAGTTAAATGCGCCCCCAGGCCCTTTGTGACATTTTACGCGGTGTAATGGTTGTGAAGACGGTTTCCAGAGCATCTTTTAGCTCATGATTTTTTTGGTAGCGATTTGCAGCCACTTTCTCTTTTAGGCCTCCCCATGGGCTGTTGTCCGGTGTTGTCAAATCGGAACCTAGGGGAGGTGATGTCGGAGATTCACGGCCATAACATTTTCCTGGGAAGTTATCATTCAGAAAATCACGAACAGGTAATGCGAAATGGTAACCATATTTGGTCCATAACTACAGGTTAGTTAGTTGGGGTGTTGACCAGTCTCGAAGCATCAGCAGATAATTTCTTCCATTAAAATGCCCTTCAAAAAATATGATCCAACCATATAATTTGCATCAACAAGTGCCAACAAAATATCATTTCCAATGTGCATTTCTCTTTGCCCCCCCCCCAAAAAAAAACAAAAAAAAAACCATATTTTCCGATCATGATTGCTGCAGTAAATCGCACACTTATTAGAAAAGAGGACTTGTTGTCGAGATAACGGTGGAAACTGCTGAAGATTAAAGTACCGCTTCGCTACGTTTATTCATATCAACATCACACGAAACGGATAAAACAGTCTCAGCTGTTTTTCCACATGAAGGTGCATTGTTGAACATGACACTCCGAGTTCGGCTGCTCGTTTTGGGTGTCGATTTGCGAAGTGACTGTTGGATTAATTCTGCAACTCCAGTACATTTAGTCCATCTGGTGACAGATCGATGAACTGTCTTTGACACTGCCAGAACGAAACATTCGTTTCTCACAAGCTAACAGTATTAGTTTTCTTGAAGGTAACTTTCCAAATCTCTGTCTGAATTACGTCATAATTTGTTGCATTGTCGGCCTAGTGTGCGGCCTTTCATGAACCCAAACACTCGCAACAAAGCGCTCTTCGATCGATTATTACTCACATCTGTCATCCTGGCCAAATTCCACTATCACGATTTTTGTACCAGCTGTTTCCATTACTGCCAACGCATTTTTTCCATTGCTAAAATACTCTTGTGGTTTCTAAGTTATAATTTCCATAAATAAATTATAAACAAAACATGTAGCGAATAAAATAGGGGTATGGTGACTTGGTGCACCCATTGCCATATATATATATATATATATATATATATATATATATATATATAAATTGAAGAACTAATTTCTCAAACTTTAATCATTATTTTTCATTGTTAGACAAATCTTATTTTTCAAATGGTATTAAAAAGTTGGAAATTCGTTGGACCAAATGTAATGATTTTCAAGGTGACTACAATGAAAAACAATAAAAATAATAATTAATTAATAATAATTAATCCGAGAAATTGTAGAACGCTCTAGCTATTACACACATTCACTTCACATGCTTTTAGACAAGGTTATCAGATGCACTAATTTGCTGCATTTTATTAATTACTTTATAAAATTTAAAAATTTAATTATTTAAAACGATATAAACCCCCAATGTTGTAATGCAGGGATGGGCATTTCATTGATATTTTAGCTTACACACTCTCTCTCCTTCTCTTCACATTCCAACCGGGTTTCTTCACTTCACTAAGTCTAAAAAAAAAAAAAAAAAAAAATAAATAATAATAATAATAATAAACAACTTATTTTCAGACGTGCCCCAAGGTCTCCAAAATTCCTGCCTGTTTATAATTTGACATACTTAGAGGTTAAAAACTATGCTGAAGATGATATCAGCAGTTTAATGTCAACGTTTGTGATTCTCATTAACAGCGTGCCCTCAGCTTGGCGGATCGTTTAACAGACAGAATCCTGGTCTGTCGTTTTTTGCAAGATAAACCCAGACCGTACTTCACATACGAGAGCGTTCTCGACCAAGAAAACACAAGATTCAAGAGAATTTTTTATTACCATTAACATAGTTAATACAGTTATTCCAATGCCTTTGTAACCTTTTAGTGCGCTTATTAAAATAAGATTTCTCCAACTGTGAAAAATAAGCTCTGTCTAAGCTTTAATCTCATCTAAACTAGCCATTTCTTTAGATTTGGGGGGAAAAAGTAATCGCTGGCAGTCAAATCCGACAATATGGCGGATTTTGCACTTGGAAGCGAATATCATGTAGTTTGGCAGCAACAATCGCAGATGTATGTGAAGGCGCATTATCGTGATGAAAGAGAGCTTTGTTTTTCCAAAGGTGTGCACGTTTAATAGCACCCTTCAGTTGGTCCAGCATAAAACGTTTCATCTGTTTTGGTCGTCTTGTACACAGCATTTTTAATTTACCCCAGAGATAATTATCGAGGTTGTTAAATCGGGGGACCGAGCGGGTCACAAATCTCTACTGTAGAAACACATTATGAATTACTCTCATGGAACTATTCGCAATGTAAGCGGTAGCAGAGTCCTATTGAAAAAATGCATGATCACGCTCTCTGTCGGCTAATTCTCTAAAAAGGGTTAGGATGGTATTCATATAAGTAATAGAATTAACTGTACACTAAAAAAAAACAATGGTCCTGATTCTTTCATCACTGATTTAACATAAATGAATCATGCATGAAGACATGCTGTGCCATTGTAAACACAACAGGCGTAATACACTTGTCGAATTAAGAAACGATTAACACAACACACGCCCAACGCGCTAGGTCTGCGACAGTCAGCAAGGTCAATAAGTAAGCAAGTGGGTGCGGCAAATGAGTGGGGAAAAATTCACGCGCCGCGGGTAAAGCACCAGTGGTGGCACAGTATTTAGGATTCACCTTCTCCGCAAGTTTAGTGTACTTAACTGTATAAAAAAAATAAATAAAATAAAAAAACTTTCTTTTAAGTGATTTTTCTGATAAATTACTATAGTACTAAATCTCACGACTACTACTTTGTTTCAGAGAAGGAAGTTGATCTTCTTGAAGCTACCCGTATCCATGCATTGCCTCTTGGAGTCAACAGAACGACGGGGATGTGTTCCTCGCGGGCCGGCGAAGTGGCCTACAGCATCAGCGAGCGCACCATCCTCACTGTACAGACCGGACAGCTGTTTCCCACAGGGTTTCCCGCGGATTTCTCCATACTCCTTGTCGTGAGACCGACTAAAGGTACAAACATAGTACGGCTTTGATATTGGTAAGAGTTATAACAAACAGTATTTATACACATATGTTTACCAAGTGTAATCTGCGGTTTCTCACTTTTCCGTGCTCATTTTCATTTTCCATAATTACCGTTTGCGGATGATCCATATACAATAATTCCTAAGGAGAAAAAGTTGACAAAATGAACATTTCTACCGCCATGTTATTCACTTTCAGGTGCACGACGCGCAGCACTTTTCACGATCTACAGCGACACGGGTGATGAACAAATTGCTGTCGCTCTCGGTGATGACGTCACTCTGTTTTATGAGCATCCCAACACGAAACCGGCCTCGAAGAAGACCATCAGTTTCGGAGCTGACATCAGCGATGGCAAGTAGGTGTTTTTTCCCCCCGTTAAATGTATACAAATGCCTAATATCTCTATAATTCTAAAGTTACGGTACTAGCTTAAACGGGATCTAAGTGGAAAGAGCGAAGTGGTACTGAAGCATGGCCTCCCTTTTTGTTTAGATTTGCAATCTGACAGTGGTATGTTGCAGGTGGCACCGGTTAGGGTTCAGTGTGAAGGGTGACGCTGCCACTTTGAATCTGGACTGCAAGAAACAAATCACGAAGGCCTTAGAACGGAAGCCGACGCCGAGTATCAGCACTTCCGGTATCATACTTATCGGCCAACAACTCCTGGATGATGGAATCTACACTGTGAGTACTCCCTTGCACTGTTCTTTTGCATTTCCGATTATTCTACTCCAGCTTGCTTTAGTACTATCAGAGACATGGTAATACGCTACTGCGCAACATTTCTGGCGTCTAGACCAGCCCTATGATGTCAGCGTTTCTATGATTCGCTTACGTTGGATGGTGGGAGGTGCTGCGTGCGTATTTGTGTCTCAAAGGGGGAATGTATAATAATTTTTCTTAATTGTTCTCTTTATATCTTTCTTTGCTTTACATATGTAGTAGTAGTAGTAGTAGTAGTAGTAGTAGTAGTAGTAGTAGTAGTAGAAGTAGTAGTAGAAGTAGTAGTAGTAGTAGTAGTAGTAGTAGTAGTAGTAGTAGTAGTAGTAGTAGTAGTAGAAGTAGTAGTAGAAGTAGTAGTAGTAGTAGTAGTAGTAGTAGTAGAAGTAGTAGTAGTAGTAGTAGTAGTAGTAGTAGTAGTAGTAGTAGAAGTAGTAGTAGTAGTAGTAGTAGTAGTAGTAGAAGTAGTAGTAGTAGTAGTAGTAGTAGTAGTAGTAGTAGTAGAAGTAGAAGTAGTAGTAGAAGTAGTAGTAGTAGTAGTAGAAGTAGTAGTAGTAGTAGTAGTAGTAGAAGTAGTAGTAGTAGAAGTAGTAGTAGTAGTAGTAGTAGTAGTAGTAGAAGTAGTAGTAGTAGTAGTAGAAGTAGTAGTAGTAGTAGTAGTAGTAGTAGTAGTAGTAGTAGTAGTAGAAGTAGTAGTAGTAGTAGTAGTAGTAGTAGTAGTAGTAGTAGTAGAAGTAGTAGTAGAAGTAGTAGTAGTAGTAGTAGTAGTAGTAGAAGTAGAAGTAGTAGTAGAAGTAGTAGTAGTAGTAGTAGAAGTAGTAGTAGTAGTAGTAGTAGTAGTAGAAGTAGTAGTAGTAGTAGTAGTAGTAGTAGTAGAAGTAGTAGTAGTAGTAGTAGTAGTAGTAGTAGTAGAAGTAGTAGTAGTAGTAGTAGAAGTAGTAGTAGAAGTAGTAGTAGTGGTGGTGGTGGTGGTGGTGGTGGTGGCAGTAGTGACATTTACTAATTTTAATAATTTTTACCTGATACATAAATATCTATTTATCTATCGCATGGGTATCAAGTATGAACCTAAAGGACTTCTGACAGAGCGTAAATATAATTAATTGAATTACAACCAGGTATCAGACTTAAGCTTTCTGTACCTTTTGCTTCTAACCTCCTCTTTAGAACACACTTTTTTTTTTCTCCAGAACTGACACCTGTTGTGCTTTTTCCTCAGGGAGACGTGCAGTTGTTGAGGATAACGTCCACCCCGGAGGCTGGGTATGAGATCTGCAACAAGTACGCGCCCGACTGTGACATCATCAAGAACAATAACAACAACAATGGTCATCGTGACGAGGAGGACGATAGCGAGGGTGACGATGATGATGAAGGGGATGACGAAGACGACGACGATGAAGAAGATGAAGACGAGGATGAGGGAACCCTGAACAGCACCCCAAGTCCGTTGTCGGTGACTCATGTGTATCAGGCTAACGCTACTTACGTGAGTTTTACAGCTGTCATAGCTAGTGAGTTTAATAAGTGTAACCATGAGAAGCGAACCATGAAGCGATTACGATATCGGACAGGCAGTTCAGGACAACAGCATCTGCTTCAAACAAGAGGCCACTTGTTAGGCCATGTACGGTTCGTACTTCGGACAATATTGTAACAGTAAGAGCTGCTTTAGAGCAAAGTCCAACGTGATCAGTTCGTCGGCATTTGCAAGCCCTTAACATATCGGATAGAAGTGTGTGACGGATTCAGTTCCATCCATACAAAAAGCAAGTGTTGCAATAATTATTACCCAGATATCTAGAGACACATCGAAATTTCTGTATATGATAAAACTTAACCCGATTTTCTCAACAATTTGATTATATCTGACGAGCCCAGTTTCATTTGCCATGCTATGTAAACACAAAACTTCGGGTACTGGGCCCCTGCCAATCCTCATCTCATTCATGAACGACCACTGCATGGCGCAAAAGTTACTATGTACAATACAATTCTCAGGGTATTATTATTTTGAGAATGACGCGGGCGACACTTGTCACAGTCACAAGAGAACATTATAGTGTTACAAATGCACCGTGAGAATATTTATATGCAGTCGTGGTTGTAACAGGACGATGTGACTGCTCACACAGTCAGAAAGTCCATAACAACCTTACGAACACCTTTCCCGGTTTGGTGATGTCAATTGGCCATCCCGTTCGCCCGATTTATCAGCAATGTGATTTTTTTCCTGTGGGGATTCTTGAAACCTTAAGTGTATGCTAACAGGTCAGCAATTCAGGAATTTAAAAAACAACATTCACGCCACAATGGGGGCCATAACAGGTGACACTCTTCGTAAGGTTATGGAAAGTGTGCGTGCTCATGCCGAAGATTGCATTGCCAACAATGTGGTCACCTGAAGGACATAATTTATAAAACGTGACATATGCAAGGAATTGTATGAAGTGCTCTTTTAAGGAGTGTACACCAATAATATGTAGTTCATGCTTAAATATAATGTTTAAAATAGGCCATTGTTTTTACCGCACCCTGCCTATTAAAAACAATGTAAGCTAAAGGCTATTGGGAGAACCCTCACTTTAATTCCCAAACCGCTACGATTACTAGTTGAATCGGTTGACTTTAGGGCCGTGTTTGCCTCTTTAACTGACGTTTTTTCCAGGTTTTCCTCAGTCCTCATAAATGGCAAATGTCGGAGAGGTACCCTAAACTTACGCCTTGAACGCTTCCCTCCTTGAAAAAAAAAGTCTTTCCGAATTTATCATTTGAAAGTCGTTACAACATAATACCATCGATGGATAACGCACTGCGACCCTTCGCTGATATGCTTTGCGGGCATAGTGTAACTCGGATTTGACTGGGGGGGAGGGTATCCTCGATTTAGACGAAAGCGACAGCACTGTACACTCGGAGTTCAATGCGATAGGATGAGGTTATTAAGATTTGTCTTGCTGTTTTTTTCACACAACCTCTTGTTAGGATATTCGCTTACTCCAAAGTTAAGAAGTTATTTTTTCCCCTGGCAGGAAGGTTCCGGTGACGAATACATCGGGAGTGTTGGAGGAGGCGAGAGTCGATACCACTACATCTCCATCAGGGGTCCACCGGGCCCAAGAGGTTACATGGGGCCACCTGGGGCCCCTGGACCGCCCGGACCTAAGGGGCAGACCGGAAGAGACGGCATTGCAGGCACCAGCGGCATTCCGGGACCTCCTGGCCACGTCTTCATGATCCCGGTAAGTGTAAATACCAGTAAAATGTTCTAAAACGAATTGTGCGCATGCTTTGAGCGACTTTAACGCCTTTTGCTTTATGCATCATGGAAGAAAGAAAGTTATAGTGCCGCATGGGGGGATAATTATTGAATATTGTTGATAATACGGGGGTTAACGTGGCTTTACATAATGTAGAGCACGTAGGCCAGGCGGTAGGTTCTTTGTTCCATGTGCTGTGCACTTGACAGTTACATGTTTGAACCGGAGGGGGGGGGGTATGAAACTAGCTCCTCGCAAGCGCATAATGCGAATGTGCATTGGGCTTTAGCGTGTGTTTCAAAAACAATCTTGCTAAACCAACTCCAGGATGGGGTTAGATAATTACCTTCAACAAGAGTAAAAGTAATAATCTAACATGTCATTATAATATAAGTGATTAATAGTGTTCTTTTACCAAATATTATCTAGATCAATTTACATTTTTTTTATATTGGTGAAAGATGTTAATGATTTTCAAGAATAACTTATATAAACTTGCTCCCGTATCTGGCACCGTGGTGATAAAATGCTTAAAGTATGAGAAATAAGCGAGTTGCTCGTTGATAGGCCGTGACATATTCGTGGAGGCACTTCCACCACCACAAGGCCGGAAACAGGGACAAGCTTACATCTCTTGTCCCTTAAAATCATCAACAACCTTTACCAATATAAGAAAGATCAAGTAAAAATTAAAATGTAAATGGACCGAAGTAATATTCCTCAAATTTGATTTTGATTTCTTTCATTTAAGGACGGTATTTAACATCTCAGGCCATCAACGCCCCATTATATTCAGGACGTGAAACGGCCGACAAATTTTGCTCAGAGGCCTCTTCTTTCAGGCTTGTGGTTCTTTATCGTGCCGTAAATGTACGACACGGAACCCACAGCTTATCTTCAAGCCATACTTAGGATTTTTACGCCCGAAAAAATCCATCGATCCTGTCAGGGTTCGAACCTGCGACCTTGGGTTTAGAAGGCAAGTATGGTTACCACTACACCACCAGGACCGACATTCCGCAAATGAACGGTATTGGATTTACTCACAGAATGAATCTAAAGCCCTTCCTTGGTTTCGGGGGTTGATAGAACAGAAACCATGACAGACATAGCGGAAACGCTTATATCAATGGAAAGAGTATCTCTCCAAGTTTGCATTCATAATAGGCGCCATAACTTCTTGTAGATTTAGCCGCTGGACGGCAGTCACAGCGAAAACATAGCATTCACTGTTGCACCGAATCAATTCTTGCAGGGCACAAAAAGTTTGAAGCGACCGGCTGTTTGTGTTATGAATAATGGCCAACAGTGTTGGTTGAGACCATTGAGTATGTGAGGGAAGAATTTATGAGGAGCCCTAAAAAAGTGAAGCGGGCTGGGAATTGCAGATTCCTTATCCAAAGTATGGCGTATTTTACGTCAACTTAAAGTAAATTGATACCGAATACAGTTGTTGCATACGTTGGGTCCCGTGGATCACAGTCGTCGCCTTCAATTCTGTGTTGATTTTCAAGAGCGGCTAGAAGAAGACGATTGCCGAGAAACTGGTTTTTAGTGACGAGGCCACATTTCATCTTTCTGGTGAAGTGAACCGGCACAATGAACGTATTTGGTTCACGGAAAAATTGTGGCAGAACACGTCCGTGATTCCGCTAAAGTCAATGTGTTTTGTGCTGCTTTTTCGTTAAAAGTGTACGGCCCACTTTTCTTTGGGGAGAAAATTGTTACCGGTTCAATGTACCTGGGTGTGCTTCAACAGTGGCCAATGACACAATTACTATTTATCAGCAAGATGGGACTTCATCTCATTTTCGTCATGTCCGTGAGTACCTCGATGCTGACACTCGTCGTGTGAATTGTACGTGCTGCTCGAGATGATTCTCCTCTTCTTCTGTGGCCTCCATAGTCACCTGACCAAACCCTATGTGACCATTTTTATGAGGCTATGTCAAAGGTCGTGTGTTGTGCCGCCTTTGCAACATGCTTTAGCACAACTTCGAGAGAGGTCACTGGTATTGACCTTCACATGTTGGGACGTGTGTGGCAAGAGCTTGTTTACAGGATTTATGTCTGCCGCGTCAGCAACGGAGGACATAGAGAACGCCTACATCATGTCTGTCATGGTTACTGTTCTATCGCCCCCCGAAACCAGGGAAGGACCCTGGGTTAACCGTCGCCAAACTGGAGTTGGTGGCCTAACATCCTCTCTCACCGACTTCCTAAGCAAGACTCTTTTTGAAACACACACTAAAGCTCAGAACAGCTACACTATGCGCATGCGCGGAACTAGTTTCCCTCCAAGTTCAAACATGCAACTATAGCTTGCACAGCACATGAACAAAGAACCTATTACCTGGCCTACTTTTCCTACAACCCATACTGAATTGTTAACCACGTATTAATAGTATTCAATAATGATACCCCCATATGCTACAACAGTAACGGCATAACGTTGCACTAGGTTGAACTAATAGAGCCGTGAATCATATTCAACGTTAACGTAAAAGAATGCAGAACTGCAACTTTTCAGCGGGATTCTGCCATTATTCACACGACATGAAATACAAAATGTTACGCACAGTGCTATCTGAAAAACATTTCTTAAGAAATTAAGTCAGTCAACAGCAATCTTTTCCTTAAACGATACTTATATTCAGACTGTATGTTTCATAAACACTTTCATAAATAGGGAATCAAATGCTTTCTCTGCTAGTGATACTTCAGTTCCCCATAAATGCTCTCGACTTGTTACGCTTACCGGAAAAGTTGAAATCACTGTAACTTCTAAACAGAAAGCAAATGCTAAACTTTTTTTGTGGTTTACTTTGCAGCTGAACGCACAGGGGAACGAAAAGGGACCAGATCAACAGGCTGAACAGTTCAGGCAAATGCTTTCGCAGCACATGGCGAGTATTCTCGTATTTAATATTATACCAGACGGGCTGAAAGACACTTATTTACATAAATAGCGAGCTGCTTTTTATCAAATGATGTATTAACCTTACCTTCCAGATGGCAATGCGAGGAAGTGAGGGCCCGATGGGACTTACAGGTATCCCGGGGCCCGAAGGACCTCCTGGGCCTCAGGGGCTCAAAGGCGAGCCTGGAGATATCGGTGAACCTGTAAGTACAGATGTTCTGAGTCAAAACTATAAAAGTATCATTAAAACTAAAACGTTTATCTGTCATGTTTTGATAGCTAAAAAAACATTAAGATGTGCAAATTAAAGTTTAATTCGAAAATTTTGTTTATGAATGGAAGAAATTGAGAAACAGAATAACAAATTTCTTCTTTCTTTCCTTTTCTATTCTACTCAACTATTTGTTTGTAATGTGGGGATAACATTTCTGAATGAGATTTTAACCAAAGGGTCCACGAGGATTGAGGGGTATGATGGGCCTTCAAGGGAGAGAGGGACGCCGTGGACGTCCTGGGAGAGATGGAGAGAGAGGCGTTACTGGTCCTCCCGGAGTCAAGGGGGAACAGGGCATGCAAGGACTTCCAGGTAACCAAATACTCTAGATAGTGCATAGTAAACACTACATATAACTTCAGGTAATTAGAATATTTGGACACGGAGTTTTGCTGTAATATATACGCATATAGAACAATGCATCTAAAGTGCACCTGTTATCTTACAGGACTTCCTGGAGAAAAAGGAGAAAGGGGACTGCCTGGAAATTCGGGCCAACAAGGACTTCCAGGTCACGACGGGATGCAAGGCGAAGAAGGGCCCCCCGGTCTACCTGGACTTCCCGGAGAACTGGTGAGAACGTGGTCACTTAAGTTCTACCATTAACTGTGAATTCTCATTATCAATTTAAGTGAAACGGTAGATGTGATAGGAACTACCTTGATGCAGTTTTCAGCAAGTAGAGCCAGAGTTTGTAAATATTCTGCTTGCCTTTCATTTACAACATATGTGTGCAAAGAAAAACAATTGCAGAGGAGAAGAGGCAACATGAAAATAATGGAGAACAAGGAGAAAGAAAAGGGGAAGAAGATAATGAAGAGCAGAAGAAGAAAAGAGTAGGAAGAGGTGAGTTGAGTTGAGAACAAGAAACGTGAATAGCAGAGGAAGAGTAAAAAGAGAAGAGATAAAAAAAGTATTAAAATGAAAAGGATAACGATGTCCAAAAGAAGGAAAAATAGAGAAAAAGTAAAGGTTAAAGCAGAAGATGGAACATAGGGAGAAAAAAAAGTAAAAATTGGATAAAATTAAGAAGAGGAAGATAGAGAATAATAAAAGGAAATGTAAGGGAGATGAATAACAAGAGAATAAGACGAAAAAAGAAGGAAAAACAGAAGGAACAGTGGGAAGAATCAGAACCAGAAGGAATCAATGGAAGGAAGAATAGAATGGACAAAGAAGAGAAACAGAAGGTGTAAAGGAAAATACAAAATTTGGAAAAGGGAGAACTGAAGGAAGAGGGAATAACAACAGAACAATAGAGAGAATAGTAAATGAGGAAGTAGAAAAATGAGGAGAATAGGAAAAGTTAAATGGAAAAATAGGATAAGAAAATGGAGAAAGAGAAGCAATAGGAGGAATAGAAAAATAGAATAACAAGATATAAGAAATGAAAACGATGGTTTCTTTTAGCGAATTCCAAAAGAATGAGCTAATGAGGGAATATTTTTGAAAGAAAATAAATCTTCAAATGTCCATCGATTCTACTTACTAGACACAAAAATTACGATGAAAAAAGTTACGCTGGCGCGCGTGTCTGTTAACGCTCTAGCGGTCATAATTTTGGTTTTTTCTCAGAGAAACTCGGTATACTCCATTGAAATAAAATAAGAAAAATAGTTTCTGAAAATCAGCGAAATTCAACAATTAGGAATGATAGTTTACTTAAAACCCAAACTTTAAAAATCGTTCTAGCGGCATCAATATTTATTTTTTAGCAACGAAAATCGGTATATACCATTTAAAGAAATAAGAAAATTAGTTTGTGAAAATTAGGGAAATCGGACCGTTAGGAGTGGTATTAACTCTGAAAACCGAAATTTAAAAAGCACTCTGACAATATCAATTTATAGTTTCCGGGTATTAGACACAATTCCTCCAAATTTCTGTAAACTTAATACGTAACTTCTCTACTCTAGCACTTAATAACCTTCGCAAATTCGAATTACTGAGGAACAGTTTATGGAGCTTCTTTGTTTTGAGCTTTTTGTGGTTGTGACTGTATTGACATAAAGAAAGTGCAGACTAGACGAAGAGGAAAAAGAGGAACAGGGAATGTATTCCAATCTGCTATTGCGAGGTATGTGAATGTGTCTTAATTGTTTGCAGGGACCTCGAGGATTTCCAGGACCAAGAGGTTTCCCCGGGCTACCAGGCCCTCCAGGAATTCCGGGCAGCGAAGGTCCTATCGGTGCCAAAGGAAACAATGGACCTCCTGGACAACCGGGGCAGCCAGGCCAGGCGGGTCCAGTGGGGCCCATTGGACCTCCAGGGCCTCAAGGACAGCTAGGACCTCCAGGTTTGGCTGTACGTTCATCTCCTTAGTCCTGATTTCATCCTTTACAAACTTTATGCCAACATAATAGAAGCCTAAACTAACTATTTCATCATTCCTTGGCATTCTGGTCGTACTAACAGTTTCAACTACCTCAGGTAAATAAGTTTGAACTTTAATTTCTAATTTTTCACCAGATAGTTAATTTAAGACAATTTTATAACTGCCACACTCAAGGAAATTGCACAATAATTGCTACACCACACTTTAAAGGCAATTACGTGAAACGTATGATACAGTGTGTATGGAATGTTCGTATACACTTTTATTTTACTCGTTTCTTATTAGCATGGCATATTATATTATGTAATGTTTAATAATATTGTTTTTATTTTGACCCTATCATCATTCGGTGAATTGAAATGGCAGACACAAGTTAGTTTTTTGTTGACGAGAGGTTAGTCGCGAGTGTATAGACACATGAAGTCCTCGCACAGAAGAGACAATTGGCATCATACGAGAGCAATTTAACGAACGGTTAAATAAGCCTAAAAGGACAATGATTTCCTGGGAAAGAAAGGCGTTTATGACATGAAATGTGAAAGACCAGTCGAGAAGTGGAAGAAAAAAAAAGCGCCTGAAATTGAGCGCTCCCCTGTAAAATCCATTCGCGGACGGGATGCTGAGTTTCACATTCCACGATTGACAGTTTTCGATAACATGAAGATCAATGAACTGTCTGGCGCAAACGTGAACAAGCGCCTTGATGCATGTCGGTCTCTTCTAGCAACATTCCAAACCGACATATCAAGGCTGTATTCACAGATGAGTGTGCCATATACGGCAGCACACGAAAGTGAAATGTTTTTGGTCAAAGGAAAATGCTCACTTCACTTCCGAACTTGAACATATGTTATGAGATGGGCAGATATGACGTCGCGACATCTTTTTGGGCCGTATTTTTTATGGGTCCGTGAATGCTGTATCATATTCACGAATGTTGACAACTTGGCTCATCCCCAACTGGAAGACAGAGGGTTAATGGAAGAGCTGTGGATACTGCAAGACGGAGTTCCAGCACACTTCGCCACTTACCGTTCGCGATTTGTTAAACGGTACTGTGTTTACGGGAGTCCTTAGTTGATAACCCACATCCCGGACGCCCATCGAGTCTATGACGACGGTCAAGCGGCCAAAATTAATGAGATCATTCATGAAAATCGATGAGCTGTTTGAGTAATTGCCGAAGGGTGTAACCTTTTTGTAGGATTGTGTCATGATATTCTGCAGAAAAGCTTTGTATTCATTGTGTGGCAGGAAAATTGTCCCTCGGCTGTTGGCACAAGAACAGAAAGACAACCACGTCGCGATCTGTCAGGAACTCTCGGTCGTGTTAATGGGGATACACTTTTATGAATGGAACAATCACAATGGTTGGTAAATCTTCACAAAGGGGGGGGGGGATAGGTGAAACGTCAAAGTGTTTTTGGTGTTTTTCTTCCATATTCATCACAAATTTCTGCCAGAGGATCAAGCTGTGAATCGTCGATATTACCTCCATTTCCTCAGACTCCCCGAGAAAATTCTGGACTGTGCAGAATGAATCCTCAATGAAAGGACAAAGATTCGATTCAACTACGAAAATAAAACAAAATTCGCAGAGAGCAAGAACAGGGGTGCTTGCAGAGCCTCAAATGCCGTTGAGAGAGGGGTATCAATAGAGGGGCAAATTACTTCGAGGAAGATAAAGCTCAGGTAACAGCAGGTAAAAGTTGACAGACCTCATACAATCGAAACTTCTTCCTGTTTACACATAAATTGTCTCTTCTTTATCTCATATAGCAAACGTATTTCCCGTTTACCAATATGCAACAGTAAGAGACATCTACCTTTCCATTTACAGACCGAGTTCATTTCTGAGGTGTTTTTAATGATGTTACATCATCTGGAAGTTATAATTTACTTATACTTTCAGGGTCCTCAAGGAAAACCAGGAATGCCGGGTTTACCGGGAGCTGATGGAGCGCCCGGCCATCCAGGAAACCCAGGGATGCCAGGAGCCAAAGGGGACACGGGCCCACCAGGACCTCAAGGACCCGTCGGATTTCCAGGATCGCGTGGTGTTAAGGGAGACGAAGGCAAGCGAGGTACCACAGGCGACAAAGGTGACAAGGGAGATAGGGGCGTGGACGGTGAGAAGGGAGATTTGGGTATGAAGGGTGAACGAGGACCTACAGGACCCCCAGGTATACCCGGCCTCGAGGGCCCAGAAGGGCCAAAGGTAAATCTTTGAATTATTTTTGTCATGTACTAGGGGTGTTCTATAGGATCTCCACCTGACTCAGAGATGTCGTGAATATGGCCAAATTATTATCATAGTTGTTAAGTATTACTATAAATACCGCGCTTTAAAGTTTCAAACGCTTGAGTGTAGTCACTTTTTTGTGACGATCGTGTAAACAAACTAGTGTTAACATTTTCTACAAAATAGATAAAATTGAAATACGAGCTGATAGAGAAGGGTTTAACCCCAGCAGAAATACAAAAGGAGTTAGAGTTTACATCAAAGGATTCTTGCCCTTCTTTCTTTTTCGGCGGTTAAAATGTGGGGTGTCGAATTTAGGCGTGGTCATACATCCATTCAAGATGATGAGCGCTCAGGGCGTCCCAAAACTGCCACGACCGACCGAAATTGTGACAAAAATTCACTTTGCCGTACCCAATGATCGCCAATTGAAAGTACGCAAGTTAACTGACATTGCAGAGGCCACGATAGGTGGTATCCACTACATTTTACACGAAGTTTCGGGTATGAGAAAGCTTTCCGCTCGATGGGTGTCGCATTTGTTAACAACGGAACACAAAACGCATTTCGCAAGAGACTTAGGCTTGTTTAAACGCAGTTTCTCCGACGTTTCGTAACAGTAGATGACACATGGATTCATCACTACACGTCAGAGACGAAGGGGCAGTTCAAACAGTGAGTGAAAGTGCACCAAAGAAAACAAACAAGTACTATAACTATGCGTCTGAAATTTTACAGTGCACCATTTAAAGGATGATATTTAACTATCGTAGTAATATTGCAAACTTCAAACAGCTCTGAGTCAGGCCGAAACTTTTAGAATACCCCCTGTACGTATAATAAATGCCGAATCTAAAGTTTTTAAAAAAAACATTAAAATTATAAAGTTATGAGCAATTTCTATACTATTGTTCATCCTATATAATTTTAAAAAAAAGTTAAAATAAAGATTTAAGCAATTAAAATAAATAAGTGAGTTTATTGCTTAGCATTTTCTTAATAGCCTTTACAGTTCCTTGGATTCTATACAATTTTTTATCTGCAGGGATTCGAAGGACCAAGAGGAGAAACGGGGCCACCAGGAAATTCTGGGGAAAAAGGAAAACTGGGAATACCTGGATTTGCCGGCTATCCTGGACCTCCTGGAGAGAAAGGCGACAAGGGTTCCGAAGGAAAGCTTGGTCTACCTGGGGAAAAAGGCGATAGGGTGCGTATTTTGATGCAAAGTGCAGTAATGAAAGTAACATTTATAACTCATTATTAACGCAATTATTGACTTATTTCAGGGGAACCCAGGACTCCCAGGAGAGCGGGGAGAGACTGGACCACGTGTAAGTGTCAGGTATCCTCAGTAGATTTCAAAACTTTCAGTTCAAGTGTCTTTTGTTCTAACAAGCATTTTGTTTGTCCCAGGGCTTCCGCGGTTCCAGAGGAAGACGTGGGTTGGAAGGTACTCCAGGTCCCAAGGTAAGAGACAGGGACAAACTTGTTGATGTACCGTGTTGCAAACTTAATCAGCAATTGTTTAATACTTGTTGATTTGTCTCATAAAGATTAATTAATTGTTATACGAACCCATTTCTAAATATCACTTAGGTTTCTTCTGTTAAAAGGAAATCTAATTCATAGCTGACTAACCGGCAGGCCCCGGTTTCGATCACCGGTACCTGCTTATATATTTTATAAATTAGTGACATTGGAACGGGTCCATCCAGCCTCATGAGGACAACTGGGGAGCTGCCTGATAGGTAGCTTTCATTTCATGTGATGGCGTCCGGCGGGGCATCAGTGTGTTGATCACATGCCTTCTTGCAATACTGTAGATAGAGGACGCAGCTGTCGTTGCGGTAGGCTAAAGTCCATTACAGAGAGAGGGAAAAGAGTTTTCATCAATAAAATGCGTGTTGAGTAGACAGAACATTTTGACAATGACTGGCAAAATAAAAATCTCCAAGAAATGTCCCTTAGCAGTAAGTCAACCTATTTTTTCTAAGGTATTTTTACTTTTTGGAGCATAAACGTTATACAATTTCACTGACACAGGGCGTAGGATTTTGTAAAGTTCGTAAAAATGGCACTTCTCTTTTCGTGAACCATTTTAAAATATGGAAGGTCATTTATGAAATTGTTACAGGGTGATACAGGTCAACCAGGGCCCCCGGGACCTCAAGGAGAGACAGGACCTCAGGGACCCGAAGGACCTCGAGGATTTACAGGGCCCCCAGGACCTCCAGGATCTAACGGGAAAGACGGAGTACAGGGCCAACCAGGAGAGAGAGGACCGCCGGTATGTCGCCATGAAATTGTTACATTGGTTCTCTCATAACTACTTTGTGTTTTATGTTTCTCTTTGACATTTCTAGGGAGAGCCGGGCCCGCCCGGACCTGCAGGGGCGCCTGGTGTTGTTGGACCTCCGGGCCCCACAGGAGAACCGGGGCCAGTCGGCGAGCCAGGCACACCGGGACAGCCTGGGCACCCGGGAGAGCCAGGACATCCTGGAGACTCTGGCAAAGAGGGCCAGCCGGGACCTCCAGGACCTCAGGGTAAGCCTGGGCCTCCAGGAGGACCTGGACTTCCGGGATTTCCGGGAGAAAGAGGCCTTCCAGGTCTACCGGTACGTATGGGTGCAGTTCTATGTTTGACGAGAATCTATATGTATCTACTGATATCACTGATACACAACTTTTGCTTTTACAGGGCATGCCAGGTTTGAAGGGCGACATGGGACCAATAGGCCCTCAGGGCCCACATGGAGACAAAGGTCAGCAGGGAGAATCTGGCAAAGAAGGACCACCTGGACCCGAAGGCCGCAAAGGACCTCAAGGTCCTCCAGGAGCAACTGGTGCTAAAGGAGATCGGGTAAGGCACTACTCCACGACTGCCATTCATTTTGCAGGCTCTTGTCTTTAGGTCATTTCACATAACGAGTTTCATCTGCTTTCTCAGGGGGAGGCTGGACCGCCGGGTGTAACCGGCCGGGATGGTTTGCCAGGTCAGCGAGGACTACCAGGACCTCCAGGGCCTATGGGGTCTCCAGGAGAGGACGGTGACAAGGGAGACCCAGGGCCTCCGGGAGAGAAAGGGTTCAAGGGCTCGCGTGGAGAAACGGTGAGGACACTTGTTATATGCAGTTTATAAAGTCATACGATAAAGCAACGTTCGTCATTAAGGTATATTGAAATAAGGAGCTCTGTGCTCACGCAAAGTGAGGAAGGTGGGTTATGACGTCACCCAAATACAGCGATGCAATGCAATGCACTGCTCGTATCGTAAGTTATAAGGCTATATATTATGCATATGCTAAACGAAAAATGTGTAAACAAATAATGCAATAATTGTATTACAATATTTACAACCATAAAATAGTAATTAAATACTAATGTTTGATAAATAAAGTATACCTATTTTATAAATAAAGAAATATTGGCTATATATATATATATATATATATATATATATATATATATATATATATCATAAACTATGGAAAATAAAAATTACGGCAACTTTTGAAATTTCTAAAATATAATAAAAGATTTTCTTCAAGACATTAAAAAAGAAAATCGTTGATATCTTTTCTAAAGAGCATAATATGTGCGTATATTAGTAGACCTCGGAATTTAAGGCCTGAAAAATTTTATGTTTCGTGCAGTTAAAATGGGTTACAAAATGATTTAATTAGGCACTATTTTTTAATTTCAGGCAAGAGAATATTTATATTGTTGGCATCTAAAACGGACCACAAAACGATTATATTGGGATAGTACTTTTTAATTATGTAGGAAAGTAAGTACTTTTACATTTCTATTAGTATGACTATAAGCACCATAAACATCACACGCTGTTTTCATAATTTGCAGCACAATATACCAGGGTGCCAAAAAATGTATGCACACATTCACAGTAGATATATACTTAATATATTTCAAAGTTAGGCCAAAAAACAACAGTAATGTGTAGTATGATGTTCTGTAAGCAGATGTGACTCACATTACGTTATGTTAGCGTTGCTACAACAAAATGGAGCCAAGCTTATCGTTTGAACAGCGGAAAGCAATTTTGAAGTGGTATTGGAAAACCGAGAATGTTATTGAAGTTCAAAGGTCATGGAGACAGAACAGAACCGCCAACGCGAGGAACAATTGCACGCACTCGAGACAAATTTGAGACTCATGGTACCGTATACCATAGAAAACCAGCTACACTGGCAGCATTTCGGGAAGAAATTGAAACGACATGTGTTGCAATCGCTGAGGACACTTTCGCAAACGTTGCTCAATCAACGTACGTTGTTCAACGTACTCAGAAGTGTATCGACGCCGATGGTGGGCATTTTGAGCAACTGTTGTAACTGCAAAAGTCTAAAATGATTAGTGCTCATCATTTTCTGTTTGTGTGAATTCAGTTTTTTCTCTGCTTGAAGTGTGGATACATTTTGGCACCCTCTGTATTATAAATTTTTGTTCCAATTTTCAACAATTTAGGCTAAGTCTTTTGTCTGTTAAAATCGTTTTAAAGGCCGAAAATGAGCTCTCCTCTGATAGAGATGTTAGGAGAAAATTTATATTTTGTTACATTTATCATGCCCACTTCAGGAAATTCCCCCGTTCCACCACCAAAACATTTACCACACGGACCATTACAGCATATCCAGATTTTTTTTTTCTATTACATTCTCCCACTTGCACCTTACTTTGTCCCCAACTTCACCCTCAGAAGCACCAACTTTCAATTCAGCCTTTTGCACCACTAACACCTGATCCGACAAAGTGTTTGCTTTGCATTCCAGCTTTATTGTTTTTGAGGGCAAGAATGAAAGTTTTGCTTTTATTTAAACAAGATATCGCTTAAATGTTGAATTTTTCAACAGTTATTTTACAGACAAAACACAAACTGTACTGTCAGTAGGAACCTCTTTTACCATAGCAGCAATATCATCCCAATTTCCGCACAATATAGAGATTCCTCTATCCAGGCACCCCAGCGTGTTAAAAGAGAGCAGTTTCTGGAAGTTTTTCTTTGAAGAATACAGAGAGCTTTGCAGAAAGTTCTCTTCATATCGCAGATCAGAATTTTGACTTGCAGAAATTCATTTCTTGCGGTTTCTGAGATGGGCTGAACAGGCGAAATGTATACGTTAGGGTAGAATATTTTCAGAAAAGAAGAGGCTGATAAGAGGAACAATCTGTGCAGAGAAGAACCCTACTCTCTTCAACACCATCAGGAAATAACAACTGTAAACTTTTATTTACAATGAATTTACAGCGTGTCCCACACGTGTTCGGGCGGGTTCAGGACGGGATTCCTTGCTGGCCATAGTTAAACATGGATTCCCACTTCTAGAAGATTATCTCTGACCACATGGGCATCATTGTCGTGTAATAAAAGTAAATTATCACCTGTAAATGGGCCAAATGGTACAACATGATTAGGCAAACATTCATTCGTGTACCTATCAGCTGTTAAGACTTCCATTTTCTATTAAAACTTACTCAGTATGAGCATCCATTGGCACTGCCGCTACCAGAAACTTTTACAGGAGTTGAGGCGAATACTTCTTGAAGAATGGAGGCACATTCCTCAAGAAGCCATAGCTAACCTGATCGAAAGTTTGCCAAGACGTATAAATACAGTTATTAAACCCAGAGAGGGATGAGGTCGGTTATTAAAATGATTTTTTAATGTTTCAAGCATCGAAAAATTTACTCACTGTAAACAAAAATTGTCTTTGTTTTACATCCTAACTTTTCTAACCAAAGTTAGGTTTTTCTTTTTCCTTGTAATTTAAGGTACTTAATGAAATTTTTTTGTTTAAATGGACATTCTTTCATTTTAAAATAATTAAGATCTAAATATAATAAATTTTTTTTTCTCCCTGAGTGTATATTTAAATTTTTATAATTTGAATGAAAATTTATACTGTTAACACATTGTAGTACATAAAAAAGGAATGTAATTTTTCAAGAAATTAATTAATCATGATTGTGCTAAACACGAGGTCGATTAAATGAAATTTATTTCACAAGAAGCATTCCAAGATACAAAATGTAGTTTTGAGAAAAAACATTTAAAGGCTTGCGTGTGTGGTAATTGGGCCTTTAAAAATGTTAAAAGTTTAGACATGAACCCAAGTCACTTTTAATACAAAATATTAAATTTTGGCTTTTATCAGACTTTGCCCAAAAACTTCCACCTTAAGAAAACATTTTCTAAAACAGTTACATTTAAGGTATCATTTATTGCATTAGGGACCTCCTGGCCCCCCAGGACCTCAAGGACTTAGAGGAGAACCTGGAGCCCTTGGAGCTCCAGGAGAGAAAGGTCCCCCTGGAGAGATTGGTAGACAAGGAGCAAAGGGTGAAGATGGCCCAGCGGGAGTTGCAGGACCTCCTGGACCACCTGGACCTCAAGGAATGCCTGGCCCACCAGGAATGAAGGGAGAAATCGGCGACGTTGGAGCACGAGGCAAGTCCGTTTTCTTCTGCTTTTACTGTTTTAGAGTTATGAACTTTTTTGTCAAATATTAGATAAGCTAAGTTCTTTCGATTTTGCCCTAACATAACAAACATTTATGCATTGCATTGCAGGGTTCATTTGCAGAAGCCCTTTAAACATTACTTCCTTAATTCCCAAATGTTTTTTTTTTATTTACATTACATTCATGGTACTCTTATCTTATTGACTGTAACTACACGAATCTTACAATCCTCAGTTAATTTTCTACACCTTTAATAGGGTCTTCCAATATACTTTCAAAATAAACAAAAGCCCTGTTTATGAAGTTACGCAGTAATATTTTCCACATCGCTACAGTTGTTGACATAAACAGGGAACGTTACACCATTCCACAACGTGTAGAAATCGTTTAAATTTATCATCAAAATTGGTCATTCGTTTGACAAGCATTCCGTACATTACGTCAAATATATGGTGTGCCTAATCGTTCGTGAGAACAATTCGACGTTTGATCGAAAAAAATTCAGGCAACTGATTCTGTAGCAAATCAAACCACGTCTGTACGTGAACGACGCAAAAGTTCCAATGAAAACATAGTCGCGGTTCGTGAGAGTGTGCGCGAGAATACACGGAAATTTTTGGGCGAGCACAAGAATTGGGGTCTTTCATCGACCACAAATTGGCGGATTTTACATCATGACTTGAAGTTCCAATTTTTAACTCAAAAACTGCTGCCAAATGACCATAGATTGCGCCCTCTTACTGGGCCATGGAGAAATTATTTTAGCCGAAGAATCATATTTAGCGACGAGGTTCATTTATTGGATTAATGACTTCATAAAAAAAAAAAAAAATTGCTGCAATGAGAATCCAATGGAGATTCAAGAACGACCACTTTATTCCCCAAAGATTATCATCTAGTGTGGATTTTGGCACAATGGAACTATTGGCCTATTATTTTCCAGGATGAATGAGGACAGGCTGTGACTATAGATGGAGAAAGATATCGGACTATGGTAATTTTTGGGCTCAATAGTAAGATATGGATCTCAGAAGCGTCTGATTTGAGCAAGATGGCACCATGTTTTATACTGTTCACGTAACAGTCAACCTTATGAAAAAGAGACAGTTAATGGCCTAAATGATTCTATCAACCTTGGTAGTGTAAAGTGTACAATAAATGCAGGCGGGGAGAACACAGAAACACAATAAGTAGGGCGGTTGGGAATAGTTTCCGATGAGCTCACATTTTCTCCTGCTGACTAACGCCATAATTTCGTGTAATTTTTGCAACCTTGCGTTCGCTTTTTAATAGTATTGGACGAATACAGAGGTATTTTAACATAGATTATGTCAAGTTTTGCATTACACGGTGGAAATTGTTTAAAATTAAATGCACTTAGTACAATTAATTACATATTCAGGATCTCTGCAACGAATTGGGATAGATCTTATTACAAAAAAAAATAATTAAACAACCTATGTTCTTTGACGCATCATTTACAAGTTGTGCATTCCTGTTTATATACCCTGGTTCCTCGCCGTGTATCTCTGTGTGTAGTTGAGTGCAAGCATCCATTGGGAAAGTAAGTCTTTGCTTTGACCTGACTTTAAACCCCTAAGATTTTTTTTCCTTTGGAGGCATGTCCACGACTCAAGTTGATAAAGACACGAACGAATATTCGCAGCTTGAAGATCCATTTAAATTAAATGGTATTATTGAAAGAATTTTATTTATAAGTTATTAATGTGTATTATTTTTAGAGTCATGTTTAAATAATTTTGTTTAATTGAAGACTGGCTATGAATAGTTGGACAAGATGACATGTGTTTTATAACATTTAAGTAGAAATTAAGTTTTAAAAAAATTTAAGAAACCTCATTTTTAATATACAGGCGAGCAATAAATTGTCCAATTCTTTATATGTAAACTTATAAAATTAACAACTTAATATCAATTACAAATTTAAAATATATATTTGGTTATTATCTTTTGAATTAGTATTATTGAGATTTTCAATTTGTGTTTTAATAATTTCAACTTTTATAATTGTTTGGGTGTTATACACAAAGAGAACAAGTGGCGGCAGCCATACGTTTTATTGCTAATGACAGGTCGTTGATGTGAATTGAAAACAGTAATGGGCTTAGCATCTACCCTTATGGGATTTCATGATGTCCCAATATTTTTTCTAATGCTAGTCTTTTATATTCGTGAACTTGTGGGCATTCCCCCTGGCGAGACCGTATTGTAGCGCAGTTAATCCCCCAATGTGAAATATTAATCCTATTTTTAGTGTATGATGCATTTATTGAATCCTTTTGTTACCTACTTTGCAGATGTGTAATTAACCATATTCTCATGTATTGTTTTAATAGAATCTTAATATCTCTATTAGCCCAAGGCGTATATATTGATCCAAAATATTCTCCCGATATTCTTGTTATTATTTACTGTTATCACAACTTCATTATTAAGTTTAAAAGCTGTATTTTCCGTTGATATCCTTTACCTAAAAGCAAATTGGTCTTTTACCAGAATGCTTTCAAGATAATTATAGAATCTATTGAACAAAGTTTTGAAAAATTTTTCTACTTCTTAGACATTTCTACTTGTCAGCAGCTGTCCCTTCTGAGTCCTGAAGGACCATTGGAACTTAGTTACACTTACCACTAAAAAGTGTCAGAAGGATGTGTGTTCAGCAAATCGCTCCAGGTGTTGGCTGGTAATTTCGTCCAAGGACCTCTCTTTTCAGGCATAGAATTCTTTAATGTGCTGTAAATTTACGATTTGGGACCCACGTCTTTATATCCCTCCCGGAAGACTTGCGTTCGAGATTTATACGTCCTGAAACTTCATCGGATTGACCATGCGAATCTTGGGTACAGAGGAGAACGTGTTATCCCTCAATCACCAATCCAGACTTAAAAATTTATAAGATTAGTCATTAAGCTACCAATTGATATGGGGTAATGCATGTTTTAATGAGGAACCTAAGGCTGCTGCCACTCCACAGAGCCAAATTTACATACAGAGGGCAATTATAGACGCTGTTATTGTTTATTCACATGACATGACCTACCTCATAAGGCATGACAAGTTAGGTTTTCACAAAATCTGTGCACGATGAGGCCGCGCATGCTGACCCACAACACAAAGATTGGGTCTGGCATTACAGCATTTCAATCGGTATAACGACGAAGGACATGATAATATTTAGCCCAACTGTCATAAGCGATGAGCAACAATACAGTAGAAACACCTTGTCTTTCTTGCGAAAAAAAGTTTAAAGTGATACCATTCGCCTGGAAAGTGGCGCTCACAGTCTTCTGGGTTCTCGAAGGCATATTGCTCATCGCCGCATTACAGCATCAAGGACAAACAGTAAATGCAGACTTCTACTGTAACATCCTCAGAAAACTTCGCAAGTAACTCAACGGAAGCGACGAGAGCACCTATTGCTCTTGCATGACAATGCGCGTCCTCATACTGCCAAGACAAACGAGGCGCTGCGAAATATCAAGTAAAAAAATCCTCCCAATGTGCCCAACGTTTCTCAAAGCGATTTCCATTTGTTTGGCCTTCTTAAACATAATCTTCGACGAAAGTGTAAAAAGGGAAGTCATCGCCTGGTTCAGACAGCAGCCTAAAGAAGTTTATGCTGCTTGACTTCATGGACTTATGAAATGATGCGACAATGTACAGAACGACAGTGTTGAGAAATAAAAATATTTTTCAAATAAGTTCTATATCCATTTGCAACTTATCTATATGGTTTCCTGATTTAAATTCTTAAAATAATTGGGGATATAAAAACCAGGTAATTACGTTACTCTTTGACTTCGGGCTCGGAATATATAAAATGTAAGAATATGGATAAGAGATACACGAGTTTTATATCAATGACAACAACAGTTAAGAGTGGATTCGGTACAATCATTTGACTATTTAAGTTATCGAAGTGTTCAAAACCAGTAGGTATAAAATAAAATTTGAAAGAGAACATTTTGTACAACTTTAAATTAGACACAGTCTCTTGAGCGTTTGACACAGGCATTTTGGAATTTTTTACCTTCGCATGTTACAGTATACCGCTTGTTAACCGCTCCTTTAACGTGAGGACGCACAATTTCTTTCGTCAGAACGAAATGTTGCAGGAAAATGGCGGAAATATTTAATAATAATAATAATAATAATAATAATAATAATAATAATAATAATAATAATAATAATAATAATAATAGTGACAGCAGCGAGTTTCTGATTGGCGATTTTACCTAGATTTACTAATTTGATATCGAAGACAAGCACCAAGTATTTGATTTGAAATTCTTCCAAGACGATCAGCCTGCGACAAGATTGAAGAGAATGAGTGGGATGAAAAAACTGTTGTCTATTTCTTTTCAAACGAAAATTTGGCAAAAAAGTGCACAGTCTATCTAAGAGATGAATATTAGTGCAAGAATACAGGGTACTTTTGTTGCATCATGATTATGCACGCCATTCTAAAAAAAACGACCGGGAAGACTGCATCACGATAATGCACGCCCATACTACTTTAACATAACAAAAGCAGCATCCAGAAGCTTGGTTGGGAGATATTCAACCTTTTCTGTAATTTTCCCATCTTGTGCCCTTAGATTTCCACCTTTTCTGCCCCCTATCCAACAATCTTGCTCATGGACTCATGCCAGTTACAAAAACACATTCACCTTTCAGAACATCATGGAAATGTTGATCAAGACAAAGTAGTTTTGAATAGTGCTGGCGAATGAGTTAAAGATGTGCAATGGTTTCTGTTCGAGTTGATTTTCTGTTTCGTTTTTATAACTTTTTCCACTTCGATATATTAAAATCCTTCACGTGCTTTTTAAAATGCGTAAATAATCACAAAAATCCATGAATATATATATATATATATATATATATATATATATATATATATATATATAAAGAGGCAAAATAAAACCGACCCTACCTACCTCAATGTGCGGAAAGAGGTTCATTCCTATCCGATTCTTATATATATCCAACCAGATAGAAAAGACAAGACATTTTGACTAACATTCGGGCACTACTGATTAGTTTCTGTCTGCCGTTATCTCAAATGAGAGCCAAATAAAATTTTTCCCACAGCAAAAAACTTGTATCGATTCAATGATATTTTCCGCCTTTTGTTTTTTTTGGGGGGTGGGGATTAGAGCAACATTGAAGACTTTGTTTTTTATACTTCTTTTTCATTTAATATGCTCTTATTACCTCCTTTTTATAAAAGTGTCAGTATCATGAATTTGATTAGTTAGAACGCGTGTTACAGGCTAACCAAAAACTTCGCTCATTGCAACTCTATTACGAATATTTCCATAATGGGAAACGCATGGAGCAAAAACACTGATGAAGTAGAGCTGAAAGCATTCAGTCATGTGAGAAACAGATCGATGCGTTACTGCAATCAGGCGGCAAGGGATTTGTGCAGTGACAAATACCACATGTTTTGATGACATTTATCTAGGTGGGGAAAAAGCGTTGTTTCTTTTTACATGTTTACCGTTGTCTACCAACGCCGAATACATTCACATCTAGAACGATAAGCGCTCAAGTTCCAGCCACATAATAAACCGGCGTCCCAGGCATTTGAATAGCGAGAATTTCTCATAAATATTTCGGATAGCGCTAATTGTTAATCTTGCTATATGCAACCATCTGAAAATAAATGAATTAATTACCTATGTTCTTTTTAGCGAGGAAATTAGTGTTAAAAGACTCGTGATTTTCCTATTCAAAAGAGAGTTCAAAATAGTTATTTGTACGGAAACAATAACCATCTTTTTTGTTTGGACCCTGCTTCACAAGTGTACGGACTATTAACTTGTAGTTATTAGTAAAATTCTGTTCCGCGAAGATTTTTGGTACACTTATATATTTCTAAGTATGGAGTAGTAAAGTACAAGTGAATGTTCGTAGTTCTGTTCCACGAAAGTATTAGTAGGGCACTGACAGTTTAAAATTCTGTACAAATGCAGAAACACTTCAAACTTCAAATACTAGCACAAAATTTATTATCTTTTTTATGATTTTGGGAGCCAGTTGACCCAAATATGCTAAGTATTAGCGAAAATGGTGATAATGATGCATAAGAATATGTACAATGAAAGCATAAATATTTGTTTATAATGATAAAGTTAGGTTAAGTGCAAATAAAGCACGATTTATCATTGATATTTCACACAATCGTTTGTTGATGTATTTTTAAGGTTTTTGCTACATGCCACTAAAATAATTGCTTTTGGCACAATTTTCACTAATAAAATGACCCGAGAACTATCGGGAAGCGCGATTCTTCTGCCATCTCTGGACGGCTGAATTTAATGCTCCTAAATAGACTTGCGGGACTGTCGCCTGAAAGTGATTACGTTAGAATGTCAATAAATACATAATAGAATTCTTAAATTGTCTGATGGGGGGGAAACATTTTTGCAGTACTAACAATGGCCCGCTCCTTACATTAAAAATCCCTAGAGTGGACATAACCTTACTCAAGGTGATGATATGTGGCAATATCCCGTTCCTCTATGATGCTTTTTTATTTGACGTTCACACGCCGCCACTTGTAACTTTTTACTAATACTTTACCAATGTAACAGAAGTTACTAGAGCATACAAGTGTATGGACTTGTAGTTATTAGTAAAATTCTACTCCACGAAGGTTTCTTCTATTCTTATACTTTACTACTCCATACTTACAATGGATTTTCGTAGTTCTGTTCCACGAAAATATTAATATTAGTCGGGCTCTCGTAGTTTGTATATATTTCCCTAACACTAGCACCAAATTATATTCTTAAGAATATGGGTAGCCACTGGACCCAAATGCGCTAATATTGGCGAAAGTGATGAGTAAAAATATGTATAAAGAATAAATATTTGTATATGATAAAGTTAGGTTAAGTGCAAATAAAGTACGGCTTATGATACTAGTTTCCCATTCTAAATGCACATTTCAATCTTAGTTGATGTAATTTTTAAGGTTCTTGCCACGAGTTTCTTTTCATTCAATCGTATTTTTAAGATTTTTGTTACATGCCACTAAAATAATTTGTTTTGGCACAATTTTCCAAGTTTTTTTTTTTTCTCTCCTCATGAGAAAGTGACTGTCAAACAATATAAACAAATCTAAAGGCTCAAATGGGCTAATAAAAATGACAGAGAATTGGGATAGCGCGATTCTTCTGCCATCTCTGGACAGCTGATATTGATGCTCCTAAATGTAACTTGCGGAACTGCCGTTTCAAAGTAGGTTATTACGTTACAAGATCTATAAATACATAAAGTATTTAAATTATAATGGAATGAGAGAAAAAAAAATCCATTTTGCAGAATTAACAATCCACAAAAGTATGTCGGACTCAGGTAGTTTGTATAATTTTTTTTTTAAAACCGTAGAACCCTGGAATATTTCAAACACTAGAGCAAAATTTATTTTTTTAATTTTGGGGGCCCGTGGACCCAACTGTGCTAATGTTAGAGAAAGTGACGAGTAGGAAAAGGAAAATGAAAAAATATATATAATGAACTTAAAGTGTAAAATAAAGTACGGCTTACACACTATTCCATATGCATATTTCAATCTTGGTTTTTGTATTTTGAAGTTCTTGCTACTTACCCACTATACTTTTTCAGTCTTCATTTGTATCTTTAAGAATTTTGCTACATGCCAATAAAACAATTCCTTTTGCACAATTTTCCCAGCTTTTGGGGGGGGGGGGGTTTATGAGAACGTTATTGTCAAGCAATATAAACAAATATACAGGTTGAAATGGATAAATAAAATAGCATATAGCAATCGGGAAGCGCGATTCTTCTGCCATCTCTGGACGGCTGAAATTTATGCTCCTAAGGGATCGTCTCAAAGTGGATTATTATATTAGAATATCGATAAAAATATAATTAAGTATTTTGTCCGAGGGAAAAAAAAAAAAACATTTTGCAGAAATGGCAATGATCCGCTCCGTACGTTAAAAATCCCTAGAGTGGACATAACCTAATTCAAGGTATGGCGACGTATGGCAAACAGGTCTTCATCTTGCATCAAAATGGCGGCACTTGTAACTTTTTACAAATAATTTACCAGTGCAGCATTTCTTTCGTGGAACAGAAAGTTACAAGATCAAAATTTAACAAGAACCTGCACTATACACTTAACACCATACCTATGTGAAAATGGGCCCTGGCATTCGTTTAATAATTACTTATCCAGCGTTGTATCACTATGGGTGCAGTAATCATCTTATTACAGCACTGGATGCAGTAATAACTAAAATAGCTACTTACTTGTAATCCTTCAAAACGACTCCTGCAAAACAAATCATTTGAAAAGAAACACATTAACTTACCACACTGAATGCAACCAAAATAGCTACTTACACGTATTTAAAAAAAAAAAAAAAAAAAAAAAAAAAAAAAAAAAAAAAAAAAAAACCACATTAACATTTTGTTAATTTTTACAACACATTCCTTTCAATATGAATACCTGAGGACAATGGTTCTTGAGAATTCCCACAGACAATGTTGATTTCTTGTTTATTAATCTGTACATTCTCTTCCAGACCAAGGATACTCCAAGCAATTTCTTTTTATTCTCTACACATCCATCTATATAACCTTCAGCTATTTTATGTCCAACCTCTGTGTTGCTTGATGGTTTGTAGCTCAGCTCCTGAATCAGTCATCAACCTCCAGAAAGTGTCTAGTTTATTCTTCAGGATTGGCATTTTTAAGAATACAGCAATATCTTTGGGAATTTTTGCAAACATGTTAACACCAACTGGTTGTCTGTACATTTACCATTCCTGTATCCCACAAAAAAAACCCCCATGATTACTTCCATTAGGGCAAAGATGAACATATTAACAACTGCTAGCATATTCACACCATCAATGTCACCACATGTGTGAAAAAATTCTCTTGCAATCTGGTTTTGGTAGTTGGCAGGAGTAATCCCATACATTGTCTATCTCTGACATTCTCCACTAGCATCTATTATACAAGCACCAGTTAATGCAATAACAAATACCACTTTTACAAACAGAACTCTATTGTCTGTTTGTCTTAAAAGTTTTCCATTTCATGTTTAGTAAAAATTTTAGATTTCTTTGCTCTATATTCCTCGCTCTTTCTTTTAAAAAATACAATTAAAGTAGTAAATTTATCAATATTTAAGTTTCTTTACATAGAGATGACAGCTCACAACACACAATAATATGCCCACATGATGTAGGCTTATAGATTTTGATAAATGCTCAAAATATGCAAACAAAACGTTCTCACATATATATATATTTTACCTACTTTCTTACTTTCTACCAAATACTTATATACCAATTTATATTTCACCTTCAATTTACTTGACAGAAGTGATGAAACAACCATTAAAGCATCAAATTCAATTACTAAATGTAAACTGTCCTCAGAATCGCATTTTTTAAAATGAAATTTTTTCTTCCTCACAGATTTTCATTCATTCTTTGTTCATATATTAATAATAATAAAAAAAATAATATTAACATAATTATCATATTATTTTCAAAACTAACTATAATCTATGGAATACTAAGCATTCTTTACATAATCATAGTGTGATAGAATAAAACAGAATCTGATGTAACTATTAATTAATCCAATGCTGATAAAACAACTAGTAGGATGAGCTTCTTTACAGCTGTCATGTACAGAGCTCGGTTACCTCCTTGTTCTGCTAACACACTCAAGCTGTAATGAAGCTCATATCCCGACAGCTATATAAATAATTATTAGTGGGTTATTAAAACCAAAACGGAAAAACTGGCAGTTTGTTTATGAGCATGCTGGTGATTACAGTTTATGAATCAGATGAGTTTTATACTGGAAGAGCCACAAAGTACTCGCCACTGGTGCAACATTTGCTCCCACAGTTGACAGAAACATGCATGCTGAGTATTTAGCAATGCAAGATCAATTACAAGCCAGTTGGGGGGTTTAATTTATAATAGCATGGTATAAATGCTATAACCTCAAAATATTTTAACCTATATTTTTATCTTTGGAGAAAATTAAAGTTTCATTTGAAAATTAAAGCAATGGAAAAGTTTCTGACATCAAAAAATACAAGAATATATTATTTGAAAATGGAAATACTGTTCATGTTGATCAATGCAACTTACCTTGAGGCCTGAAATAAAAAAAAAAAAAAAAATGATTTTGTTATTGTATTAGCATAATTTTTTCAGAACATTTGCCAAATTATTTCTGTTAATGCCAAAATCACAAGCATATTATGTAGAATTTTTAGATGACGTACAATTGGAAAAAACAATTTTCTGGCTCTATTGAATTGGATTGAATTTGATTAGAGGTGGAGGAAAATGCTTCAGTACTTCAGCCTTGCTAAATGGCTGGCCATTTGTGTCTATGCCCCCAGTGGAGGCATCTCTGAAAGGAAAGGATGTGGTGAGGGGGACACCAAGTGGCCAGGATTCATGGAGTGACTGTGCAGATGTAGACAGGGTCTCTAACGTGTTCTCAGTTAGAGCACCTGGACGTGCCACCGGAGGCCCCCCAAGGAATTTGCGCCCCTCAGAAGGTGCACTACCTTAACAGAGCTGAAGCAGAAACCTTTCCAAAGCATACGCCCCATCACACCATGCCAGCCCAACTTTGCCCTGGCACTTTAGATCCTGTAACAGAACCAAGGAATGAAATTATCTGGAAATGGGAGAGGGAAAAACTCATGAATGTAAATATCCATCCCAGCATTCATGTAAGGGATAAAAACAATAAATAAAACAAAAAAATGCATACACCAAGAACAGGATGACTGGCCCAAAGGGAATTTACCCCGTACCTCCTGAACTCTATGGCGATCTCCAGTGTTCAAGCTAATGGTTTTCTCTCTAACCCAGTAAACACAAAACATTTGGTGCAACAGGAGTGTCCACTGTCATGATCTTGGAACCCTTTATCAGGATGGTGATTTTGCTTCATGCCACTGCTGCCGAAAGCTTCAAATGTGCGAGTAAATTACAACATATTCACACTTCTGTCTTTGGTGCAATGGCCAACCCCCTTTATCTGAATTACACACGCCAGCAAAATCCCAGTACAAAATGCTTGGTTTAATGTTACAAGATTTATTTTCTGGGTATATTCCACACAAACTGGATGAAAGTTATAAATAATGTGCCAGGTGTTGCCTCCAGTTAGTAGAGTAGAAATCTAAACCTCATTCAGAAAATTTTACATGTCAACACATTTGCATTATCCAAAATATATTTGGCATAAATATTACTCATACCAGAGATGATTTCCCAATCCATTAAAATGGCCATTGACTATTATATATGGAGAAGGTACATGTTTCGTATGCAATGCCAATAGCTCCGTTTAACTGTGATTGGAAGAGGTTTTAATTTAACTGATATCCAACTGAAATGCAAATCATTTTTACTGTGCAGCATTCTTCATGCTTAGTGTCTCTGGAAGCAAAACAGATTCCAATTTCTGGTTGCGATATGTAATAGTACAGTATTCCCCAACCATCATCACTTTAAACAGATATTACATCTATTAACAATATACCCCCAGGATCCGAAACATGTGTAGGAGTATATATCCAAAGGAATTACGTGAAGAATAAGCCATTAGTCGTAGCTGACACATAATTACGGGAAGTACCGAGTGCGCATGCCCTGCCTTATTGAACAGTGGTAAGGTGAACAGAGACCTTCAAATAGGGGAAAGTGTTGACTGCCGATATGCGGCACAGTGGGCATCCCATGTTTGTGAACAAGAATGTAGGGGTGATGGTGAAACAGTGCTGGGGCTCTCACCACCTCCAAAGCTAGTACCACCTTCTCCAGCCAATGCACCGTCAACCCTGGGAGAATCGTGACTGGCGGAATAGCACTGACGAGTTTATCAAGCTCGTGAGCATGTTCTGTGATCACTAATGCAACCACTTGGACATTATTCAGAACAACACCACTACCACCTCAACAAACAACTCCTCCTGCACCATCATGGACCATTCCCAGGCTTTGACTATCACTTCGCACTTACTGCATCTCTCGCCCAACATGTACTCAGGACCACACACGATCTTTGGCCCTCGGTATGGGCTATCAGAATTATGTCCTCAAAGGAACCCATGACATTGATGCGACCCATACTCCTTGATGGAAACAACTACAACATCACCATCACAACCAGCTCATACATTGCTAGCAGGCAGCTCAGAGCTCAGAGTCAGCAGAAATAATTGCATCTCACCTTGACACCTGCACTAGAGCTCCCAGGTGCCACGACTGTGGGGCCCAGGAGCTAACCTCAGGATGCCCCAGCATGACCTTGCCCACCACATCCTCTTCTGTGTATTATTATTGAGGCACATAGGCCAAGTTAGAGGCTGACAGCACCCCTTATTCCAACAGATCCCCGATCTTGGGCAGGTCACCCCACCAACAACAGAGAGTTCCTTCTCCCTGTCAGGTCAGCACCATGTTCCAGACCAACTCGAGGCGCTGAGGGTCGCCATCCAAAGTCTCACCATGGCCCAGCTACTCGCCGAGACATTTCCACAAGTCAAAGCTAGCTAAAGGAGTCCTTTGTGACTAAATCAGTTGGCATCGAAACCAGCATCACCCACAACCCATCCAAGCTGGAGGAACTCTATACTTCAGTGATGAATGTGCTCCCACACAGGCCACATTTTCGCTTTTATCACCCAACTACAAGGCCTCATATCCTCTGCCTTAAACAATCCAAGTCCCAAGTCGAGGAAATCCAAATAGTCCACCTAACCCAGGAGCTCAGCCTCCTCCCCCCCGAAAACAGCCAGTTTTCCTTTTGTGTTCTCCCCACATTGCTTTCCATACTCACCAGCAGAAGACCCCTCCCAGGGTCTGACCTTTGGTGATAACCAAGGTTAGGTAGGCACTGGGGATGGTCATAAGCTAGATAGGTGACAAGCCCACCCAAGTAAATGCTAAACTTTACCCCACCTGAAGTTATTACCTGTTCATTCATTCTGGAAGATAATGCCATGATACTGCTAGGTGCTTTCACCTCACCAACGTCTGGCCAACCTGATCTTAGCCTGGAAACATAAAGAACAAGACAGAAATAATTTAATCCTATAGATGCAAGATATTTGGTTTCATTTAAAAAATGACAGTCATTGCATCTGGTGCCCTGACATTAGGGATCAGTTTTAAAGTGGCTGCAATTCTTGAGAAAAATATAATCATTCCTATTTAAAAATTTGTGCATTTTTAAAGCATTTAATTCTGCAAAAATAAAATTTTGTTAGGTTGCTCAAAGGTTTGTATAAACAGATTTTAACATATGCTTTTGTAATATTAATCCTAAGACTTATATATTGAATAACCGACTGAGCCAAAACTAAATATATTAAGCATCAACTTTTGGCAATAAGTTCTGAAGGTATGAACTTATTTATTTTCTTTTGCATGTCTAATGTGTTTATTCCATTTTAGGTGTTCATGCACCAAACCCCTATTGGCTGGCCTCTTAATTACTGACCAATTAAAACTGTCAATATTTAACAGTACTCAGCATCATACTTTGGCAATGCTCCATAACCCTATGTCTTGCTTATTGTACGAGTATATAAAAAAAATGAAAGGATATCTTTAAGAAATTACATCATGAATAGTGGCATAAAATAAGATTAAATTTATTAGCATTTCAAAATAGTGCAGTGTATTACCCGAACAATAATTAAATACCTGAAAATCACTGGAAATGAATTTTTTTTTTGAGTAGTGTTTAATGCCCGTTTTTACTACTGAAGCACCACAGGCTGTGGATACTGATGATACCTGAGATGAAATGATAACTTGGGAAGGATATATTTTAAGGAAGGAAGCATTCCGGCATTTGCCAGTTATGAGGACTGAGGAAAACTTGGAAAAAACCCCAGTCAAGGAGGACGATCTTGGTGGGATTTGAACCCCAGACCTCCCATGTCCATGCCTGAATGACCTTGGCCATCCAGCGGTAGTGTGTGTAGTTCAACTAAATCATACAATAATATCAATTATAGACTTAATGCTGTTGATGCAATCCATAATAATTCTAATACATGCACACAATCTAAGATCTGAATAATGACCTTCGCAGTGTCCATTGTGATTTTATCTACTCGATTTAAAAGAAATGTTAATGTTCTAACATTATGAGTTTACATTTTTATAATAAATAACTAATAAATAAGATACCAAATAAAATATTCACTAATCAAACAGAAAAAGCTTTTCTAAAAAGAATAAATAAAAATAATTAATGATGCAATTAAAGTTTTTGAAATATTATGGGACAGAGAATTTGTATCTTCATTCTTTAAATTTAATTGTATTTAAGTCCTTTGCATTTCTGTATCATTCCAGCTGATAGCACCTATTACTGCAGTTTTCTTTCATACAAAGCTATAGATCCATTTTTTTTTTCTAAATGAAGTTCTTATAAGTTATTTATATAAATAAAATATTATATGAATCCTAAGAGTTACTTGAGGCACACCAATCATGAACATCATTAATTTAGCCATTAATTTTTGTTGTTTATGATTGATACATATTTTTAAATAACTTAATAATAACTCTTTTGTCTAATTCTTGAAAGATTCTGTAGGCCATGTTCTTTAAAGCATCATCTATAACAAATGTTCAAATACACATAATTAAAATTAAAATTACTTGAACAATAATGTTTTCTTTTGGTACAGGTCCTGAGGGTCCTGCTGGCCCTCCAGGAGAATCAGGACCTCGAGGAAGCAAAGGTGGAGAAGGAATTCCAGGACCTCCTGGGCCAGAGGGTCTTCAAGGTCCTAAAGGAGACCCAGGAAATCCAGGGCCACCTGGTCCACCAGGAGTTGATGGAAAACATGTAAGAAATCTTGTGTGTTTAAATTAAAGCCTGTCATATTATCGCAAAAGTCCGACTTCTCTGAAAATTCGGTCCTCGCAAGGACTTGGCATAATCTAAAACTAAACGGACACAATTTTGAAACGTTAAGTACTGGGGCATATAATTTTAATAATAAATATACAAAGTTTATCTGTTCTTCAGAATATATCCTCACTGTTCCCATGCGGTTTTGAGTGTAGACTAAGACCGGTTCTCATTCCCACCCTTTACCATCTGTCTTTGAACTTCTGAGCAGTAACCAGTTTAAATTTGTTCAAGACAGCTGAATTTACAGAACATATTTTGTGTAAATACCAATCAGCTCATTGCATTCATGAGCAATTTATTAGTACGTTCTCTGGGCAATTGCCTCCTTCCAGAATGCAATTCACGATCTTGCAAATAAATCTGATACTACTCGTTCAGTGCAAAACAAGAAATACATGAAGATATACAGTTTTAACACAAGACAAATTAGATGAAATTGGCACAAATCTTGAACAATCCTATACAAATATTCTACCGAAATTAGCAGAAGAAGTTGGGGTTTCAGTGTCTTCTGCACATACAGCAATAAAATTGTGACAAAAATAGTTTGCTCTTTTCGCAGACAACAGCATAATATAGACTATATTTTATATTGGATATCAAGGCAAACTCAATTAGAAAAAACTTGCATATTGGCATTATTAGAACCAATTAATGCTCTCCATTTTCTAATACATGTAATTAATTTTTTTTTTTACATAACTAAAAGTGGACAACCAAAATAGATCATATCCAACTAATTTTGAGTTTCTGTTAAAAATTTAAGTATTCACTTAGCATTTTGAGGCTAACATTATTTCATGTTCTTTGAAGATTTTCTTGAACTTGTGGTAAATTGGATGGTAGGTGAAACTTCTGAATTTGTAATATTCTTTTTTGTTTTTCAGTGTGGAAACTTCCCTTATCCCTTTTTGTCTTTTAGATTTATTGATAATTTTTATCACTGTGTCTTTATTGAAACCAATGATTATAGCTGTCTTTATTATTTGTTTGTATTCTATTTTGTACTCTGCTTCTGTGAGTGGAATATTCATCAATCTGTGTGCCAAACTGTGAAAAATTGCATATTTATGTGGAATGGGGTTATAACTATCATTTTGTATGTAGTTTTCTGTGTGTGTTTCTTTTCTGATAAATTCCTAAATTCAAACAATCTCCATTTCTTATAATTTTTAAATCTAGAAATGGTAGCCACCCATTTATTTCTTCTTCTATAGTAAATTGTATGGATTTATGTTGCAAATTAAGAAGTTTCAGGGCATCTATTGAGTGTTTCTTTGGTATTATTGCAAAAATGTCATCCACATACCTATACCATGACTTGAAAATTATTGTACCTAGCCAGTGGCATTCACAAATGTATGTGGGTAACATTTTCTGGCACTGAAAATGCATGTGATGTTATATTTTATAAAAAAAAGTATTTCACCACTATCAAATAAGATAACAATTAGTTACCCTCCAAATTTCACTTATTTTAATCTATTCAAAAGTCAAAACAATATTTTATTACAAAAACATAATTTTAAAATAATGGGTGCTAATGAACTATACAGCAATAATTTTTGAAATACTAAACAAGTAATTCCCGATAGGAAATCTGTGGTCTGCCTGTTCAAATCTCAAAGTTATGGCATTAAGTTCGTGAAGGACAAGTATGTCACTAAGGAACTTTCATTTAAAACGATACCACACAATAACATAAGGAAATTATGGAGCATGTCTTTTTAATGTAGTTGGTGTGATACTGGCATCAAGTAAAAGTGGGTCATTGTTATTGAGGTAGATTCTCCTCTATTATTAATGAATTCCAATGGAACTATTGCGGTTGTACCCATGAACAGATATTTGAAAAAATTTCTTCAAATCTCCATTGATCCTACCTACTAGACACCAAAAATTACAATGAAAAAAATTATGTGTGTGTTTAAAGCTCTAGCTGCTGCAATTTTTGTTTTTTTTTCCTCAATGAAACTCAGCATACAACTATCAATTAACAAATGGCTCATAGAATTCATTAACCAGCAAAACTGAACCATTGGCGTGTGCAGGTTAACTTAAAGCAAATACTTAAAAATCACTCTAGTGGCAGCAATTTTTTCTTTCTTTTAAGCAAACTCTCCAATGACAATGAAATAAAATAGGAAAAATAATATTTTAAAAATCAGTGTGAAGTCAATTATTAGAAGTGGGGGTTACCTGAAATCCAAGGTTTAAAAATAGTTCTAGCAGCATCAATATTTGTTTTTCTCAATGAAACTTGGTATGTACTATTTTAATAAGATATAAAAATAATTTTTGAAATTAAGAGAAATCGGGCATTTAAGAGTAGGGATGCTTTACCGGTACCAATTTCTCTGCTTTACATTTTGCAGTAACCTTCACAAATAACACTTGCTGAGGAATTCGCTTAGTTCATGCAGTTGTCGCATGACAGACTTTTTATACTTTTACATCTTATGTATGAATAATTGAGCATACTTCATCAGAAAATAAATGAATGAACTCTACAGGATAGGAATTCTAGTCTTCAAAACAATTTCACCTTGTCCATTAGCCACATGGCTCCTTCTAGGCCAAGCTGTATGTAAGCTCTCTATATAACATAAAAGTTTGAAAAGAATTTTAAGGAAATAAATGTTACCCCTTTTCGCTAGAATGACGACTTATCAGCATCTAATTTCAACTTTTTTTTATCACCATAACTTCCATATAATTCTGGGTATTAATGAACTAACTTGAAATAATTTCAGATATGTTAGACAATTTGAGATACAGAATCTAAGCAGTGGCGGCTGTTCACATAAATGTTGGTGCAATCCTCATACTTACTCAGGATGGTGAAAGAACAGAATTAATAATTTGGGTGAATTTAAAAAAACACACGAAAAGATATCTCTTTCATTCAGTTAACAAGTTCTACCTCCCTCATGTGCTTGGTATAAAGTCAAGATTTCTTGTCTTACAGCGGGAATAACTGAACAATGTTTAGTTCCTGGCATTTTCTAAAACTTGCTGAAATTAACTGCCTCAGTGCTAATGTTGATGCCATTGTCTCATTTTGTGCCATCATTAATTCGTTTTATATATTACCCTGAAGGTTTATGACAATTGTTAGGGAGAATTGAAAATAAATTAGTTTCAATTCTATCTATCTCATCTATTTTCTTTTCCTACCTTATAATTTGGAAGTCATTCTTTAATCGGGTATCTCACAACAAAAAAAAGTTTCTACATGTTCTCTAGCTATGTCAGGTTAAAGGTGAACTGAATGGGTGGATTGTTACTAAGAGTAGGGTTTTCATTCATTACGATTTAAAGTAATTATATCTGTGACATGGCCTGTGTAATTCTGGTTTTTTCTCCCTCCCCTTTACAGGGTGAACGCGGCCCACCAGGTCCCAAAGGCGAGGAGGGGAAGCCCGGCGTGCAAGGACCTCCAGGTCCCAGAGGCTCTGCAGGACCTGAAGGACCTAAGGGCAATCCAGGGCCTCCAGGATTCCCTGGAGCATCTGGAGAGCCAGGACTTGTTGGTCCTAAAGGAGAGCCAGGAAAAGATGGTGCTGATGGACGATCAGGGGATCCGGGACCTCCTGGAGAGGCAGGACCACCTGGAAAGATGGGGCCTGTGGGACCACCAGGCAAAGTGGTATGTATGATAATAATGCAGCTAATGATTTGCTTAAGAAAGAGACCTGATATCTAAAGTTGCTCACATGCCAAAGACAAACTAAAGTTTGTAAAATAAGAATATATGAGAGGTATTCTAAAAGTTCTCGGCCAAATTATGATAGTTGTTAAGATCATGTAGATGGCGTGCTGTAAAGTTTAATGCTACGGAATTTATATACAATGTAACTCTAAAGCTGAATCCTGTGAGTTAAGCACTATGAAAGAAAAAGAAGAAGAAAAAATCAAATTGCAGATTGCTGGAATTAGTTTTTGGAAAAAATAAAAACGCTCTCTATTAGTAATTCAACCTGCTTTAATTGAATTATAGCATTCGTTGCTTTTACATCCAGGGACCAGAAGGGCCAGCTGGACTACAAGGGAGTACTGGCACACCAGGAGAAAAAGGAGACAGAGGCCCTCCAGGACCCCCAGGGTTACTTGGGCCTGTAGGACCTCAAGGAGTACCTGGGCCTCAAGGAGCACCTGGACTTAGAGGATCTCCTGGCCCTGCTGTATGTAACTATTTAATTAATATTAGTGTTTTATTAATATCAAAAGTAAATGCTAAGTTCAAGATTCTTGATATTCCAACTTCAATGTTTTTTTTAAAAGTGTAACACTTTTGAATGAAAATAGTATCCTATACATCAGAATCTGCAAGTATTTAAATGTTTTATAGTACCTTAAGCATTTATCACACCTGTACCACCAAGGTTGAAATTCAATGACGTGTTCAAACACATTTTCAAGTTATTTAGACATTCAGTGCTCAGTAATATAATTTCAAATGTTTTCTTCAAAGAAATTAAAGTTGCATGAAAAGCACATTAAAATATGTCGAACCGTTATGGGATTAATATATAAATATATTACCATGACCACTCTTGAAGTCTAGTTGGGACATACTCAGTACAAGGTCTTGGAGTGAACAATGGAGAAGTATTTCCAAAGGATGTTGGTAGATTTTTATAAAAGAAAGTTCCTTCCCAGGATACTAGAACCATTTATTGACATATCTTTAATAATAGATTTTATGTTATTATTGTTGTTTATAATATGTTGTAGTAATTTATTAAATATATTTAGAGGTCTTTCTATCTTTAATAATAGGAGTAATAATAGAGGTATATGATTAGTAATAATAAAAATGTCTCTTCCTTTACCTTGAAAATGTAGTGCTGAAGCCAAATAACTGATGATGTGTGTTCCAGCTGCTTGATTGGGTCCCAAGGCAGAATCGACTAAATCCCAGACGTTGTCCCTCCTCTCTCGGTTCAGCTCATTACATAGTTTCTTTAGGTTCTCTTGAGTCACCATTATCACCAGTTTTTAAACATGGTAGTAACCAGAAGTGGCAGTGTTAGCTCCACACCCCTTCCAATGAGAAGTTAATCAATTTATTCTTATTCTTGCCCTGAAATATCAAAGGTCAAAAATGACATAATTCAACCATCTAGAACATTCTTCTACTCTAGCATATAAATATTTAAAAATATGTCTTATGTGGTTGCATTTTTCCCAGAATGCACTCATTCCCATTGTCTATATGGATAGACGTAATTGATGGCTTCATTGCCCACTAAGTATTTTGTTATGCAACATTGTGGTTGTACATCCTCGAGAATTTCAATTGCTACTTGAAATCATTCGAAAGAATATAGAATATTATACTCATAAACTACATTTAACTATATTCCCTAAATTTGTGACTGTTTGGCCTGAGCACATGACAATATTAGTATATCAATGAAAGTAAAGTACCTCTTTGGAGTATAATAACAATAACATGGCAAATTAAGTGTTCAAAATATAAAAATAAAACACACAAAAAGATACAATTTTAGAAAATTAACATTTCAAGACTACTGGCCTCTTCTTCAGTAAAAGAAACAAATACTTTTGTTTTGACTGAACAAGGCCTAACAGACTTGAAAGATTTATTTTATATGTGATGTCTTTTTAGGTCTTCTATCTCTTTTATATGTACATCTGTTGCAAAAAAATACTTGGACAAATGGGAGTGCATTCTTCACACTAAAACAACAAAAAAAGTCATGTAAGCATATGCCCGGAAATGCTTTGTTTTTGAGTTATTATTGAAAGTTTATGTTCAATGCAATTCCAGGTACAAATCAATCTGTTGATTGTATCCTAGGTATCAATATGTTGCCATGGAGATTTTTTACATTTTTATGTAAAATTTTTACCTACAAAATTTTTATGTATGGTATGGTCATGCAAATGGTATTGGAGGTGAGAATGAACAGTGTTTAATGCCCGTTTTTGCTACAGAGGCACCACAGGCAATGGACATTGATGATACATGAGATGAAATGATATATTGGGAAAGGATTTATTTTTAAAGAAGGAATCGTTCCAGGCCTAAGTTCTAGGGTACCTCCCCGGCATTTGCCATTTATAAGGACTGAGGAAAAACTGGAAAAAACCTCAGTCAGGGAGGATGGTCCTGATGGGATTCGAACCCCAGACCTTCCGCTCATGAGTTCGTGCCTTAACAACCTCGGCCACCCATGGTGGTGAAAATGGAGGTGAGGCTGCACAGTTTCATCAGATGGTGTTTCTAAACCAAAGACAGTCTTGTCATTAAAACTTTGCTGCTGTTTATCACTGAGACTGCTGAGACAGGATCCACAGTACCACAAACTGTGAATCAAGTAAACCCAAGAATCACACATACACCAGGGAGAACACATTCTACAGACTGATGAAGATTCAGGTAACAGTACAAGAAAATTGGCCCTAGCATGCCATCCATTTCATAGCACTACATGAAAGATACCTCACAAGCAACTATTATATTCATATCACCTTTGAATGAGTAGGGTTTTTCACCTGCGATTACCACAACAGGAGCACTTTCACCGATGATTTTTTATGCAAAATGCTTATCCATAGTTTGTTTCTTTCATATTATTTACAGATGGAAGAAATTTGGAAGAAATGGAATGACAAATTTTCAAACAAATATTTGTGAGCTGACACAAATCCTCACGGTACAATTCAGGCTAGATACCAGCATGAATTTACGACAAATATATGGGCTGGAATTGTTTGGTAGACCTCTCGGCAAGTTATACAAACAATGTCTATGGGACTTTATTCAACACTCTTCTCTTGTAGACCTTCTACAGAATATGTCCTTGGCAATAATATGAAGCATGTGGTTTATGCATGGTGGCACTACAGCACATTTTAGTCACATCGTTCAAAATGCACTGGCTGATATCTACCATGAAAGGTAGAGGAGGGCCAGTTTCATGGCCTGTACGTTTGCTAGACTTCCAACCTTTGGAAATTCCAAATGCAGAGATACTGCATCAATGTATCATGGAAGCCTGCAAAACTTTTTGATATTGTATGGGAGTCTTTGCAAGGGTGCAACAGTCCATGATCTGATGAATTCATTCAGGTGTAGAAGCAAGATAACATTTTTAACACTTCCTATGAGCTGACAATGTCAAATAGAAAATGTGTAATTGCAAAATGATCTTTCAATAATATAAAAAAACCAAGCATTTCTGGACATATGTTTACATGGTATGACATTATTTATTTGTTTTGCTCTGAGGAAGCTGTCCCCAATGTTTGTCCAAATATTTTTGATACACCCCAAGAGACAGAGAGTTGTGTGTGTAAAAAATAACAAGTACTAGAGAAATATAAATAAAAAAATAACAGTTACATAGATAGGGCAATATTTTGAGCCGGTTGCATGCTTCTTCAAAGGAAATATTTATCTAGTCTTGCCATAAATACTGTTGCAGGGCCTCAGTTAAGTAATAACTACAAAATATTTTAATATTTTTTTTTTATCTGCTTTTGATTTTCATTTCTCATGTATTATTTGCAGTCCATGGGGCTCAGGTTGGAATTGCTAGAATGCCAATCATGAATACTACTAAAGCCACCAAAATTTTCTTGCCTTCTGGGCAAGAGCTGAAACCTACTGAAAGTTCCAATGCCTGATTTGAAACAAAGCAATATTTGGGTTCTTCACCAAGATTCCTAGCAGAGTGGTTTTGTACACTTTGGTGGTTGTCTGCAGTCCCTTTTGACAGAATGGAGCTTAGTGACAACATTTTAGTTTGCTCCCCAACAAGCCTTTGCTGTGGCAGGGGCTTCTCTGGAGTTTCAGGAGCTTATCAAAAGTTTCTTGTGAAGTCAAGGCATACACTCTGTAATTTTAACAGTTGTAGCTTTCTTCAATATTGAATACTTTTCTCACCCCTCCCCCAAAAAAAATCCAGTGATCCATTGTTAGCATAATGCTCTGGCAATCATATGCATCTCAATATCATAAAACTCTTAGTCCAAGACCTTGTCTAAGCACTCTTGACATCTCCTGAATATATACATCCCAGTTACCATCAATGTCTCCTTCATTCCAAACATGGCCCACCACTGCTTTGACATAACTACAGTTCTCACAGAGCCAGGGTGCCTGAATCTCGAATGGTCATCAACAGTTCCGGTTTCTGTGCAGCATATGACAGTGCAGCACACATCTATCAATTACCAACATTTTAAGGATATGGAAAATCTCACTTGGTGATTTTTTCAACCCTTTGCAGGGCTATCACAGCAACATAGTTTCCATAATTTAACTTCAAGTAATATTTCTTCACCTGAACTCAACAGTGAGAGCAACAGTGTCTGACAACAAAATTGTTATCTGCACGTCAAAACGGCTAGTACAGTCCCTTTCAAAAGTTTGTAATACTATTTATGGCAAGCATATATATGCTTATGATGAACTTAGTGCTATAATTTAATGGGGTGATTCCATGATATCATTTTCTATTTCCATTTTAACAGTTGACACGTTTATCTGGAAAAAAAATTAATTTCTGCATTATCTGCATCATAATAACACTGCATAGAGTGGACAAATAGACACCTTTGATATTTTTTCGAAAAGACTTTATGTTAAGTTCACATGAAAAGTTTTAAATGAATCATTTGGATTAACAAAATTAGACTTTGCATCGCTTAGTTTAAAATTGTTACCATAGCGTAGATGTTAATAAATTGTTAAAAAATGTGAGAATGTTCAGTTATGAACGTATTTAGCAGTTAAGATTATAAAGAGCATTTTCATAATGATGTTTCCAGATAAAATGTTTATTTTCTGGAAAACTCTTGAGATAGAGAAACAGGTATTCCACCTTATTTGTTCCCCTTATTAGGTTCTATTACAGCTTTGAAACAATATAAGTCCAAAACTAAAATTGTCAGAAAACAAAGAAAAACAGTGTTGAACATTGTTAATCGTTTTGCGACTTTAAAGCTTTTATATTTAAAATTGTCATATTATGTACTGTAAAGATATAAAACTTTATTAATAATAATTGGAGTTGTCTTCTGCTTTTGAAGAAAAACCCAAGCTGCTCATAATACTGTGATATTACTATTAAAGTGTTTAATCAATTCCTTCTTTAGTTCTTATTATTTTTTGCTATATTGTCCTAAGAGTTATTTATTTTTAATTTTCATTTTATATATATTAGGAAGGAGATTTTGGAAATCTTTTCTTGCTGTAAAGTACTCCTGAATTAAAGCCAGCCAGAAATACAAAACAATACTAAAGCATTTATATGACATTCATTTTAGGGTGATGTTGGACCTCCTGGAAAAGCAGGAGGGGAGGGTCAGCCTGGAAAATCTGGAGAATCTGGCCCTAAAGGACCAAAAGGGGACAGAGGTCGTAGAGGTCCCAAAGGCCATCGAGGAGATATGGGCATTGCTGGACATAAAGGAGACATGGGAGAGAAGGGTGAGCGAGGAATGAAGGGCCCACCAGGGCCTGAAGGACCCAAAGGAGAGCCGGTATGTAGAACTATCTGATTAAAATTCAGTAGATTATAAAAATTTGTATTGTAAATTTGTTTGTTAACAATGAATTTATGAAATGAGGGACACTAATATAATACGAAAGTAGTATAACTATGTGAAACTATATGCAGTAAGAGAGAATTTAGATATTCATACTCCTCAGAATTTTGATCATTCTTCAGATAAAAAGAAAAAAGCATACACCAGTTAAAATAAAAAATTTTCAACTAAGTACTTATTAGGAAAACCACAATGTAGGTAGGATATTAATATTTTAATGCATATAGATGTCATCTCTATAGCTTAGCTAGCAAATTGTAGACTCGGGTTGATTCCTATAACATCTTGGGTTATTGTGTCTGTGTGTGCATTTCTCCCCTTTGTTGTTCTGACATATCTCAATAATAGTTTCAATTCACCAATCTCCTTCACTTCCTTTTCCTTCTTTGTCTTATTTATACTATAATTTAATTAAAAATCTTGGCAGCTACAGATGCAATCATATGATTGGCAGAGATGTATGCAAGTTTCCTCATGAGCTATCGATGAAAATATAATTACACATACCTTATTGCCTTAAACCAGTAAGACATACAATTTAGGACATAATTCAATTTAATTATACATTCATTTAATATTCTTACTTGTTACTAGCACACTGATGTCATCAGTGATAGATCATTTTTGTATATTAGAAAAAGTAACGGCCCTAGTACTGATCTTTCAAGTACACCATGTATTGTTTCCCAGCAGATGTGTCTTTGTTACATCCTTACTTCAACATTTTGTTTTCTTTCACTAAGATAAATTATTGATCCTATAAATCATTGGTTACACGAATGTATACATGGTGTAGGACAAGTCAGGACAAAAAGAAAACTATTTACAGTTATACATTCATGGTTTTATATACATGCCAGTTAATACCCATTTCAAGTAGAACTAGAAATGTTAATAGGAACTTATATAGTAAAGGTAATCATATAATTAAGATCACTGTATCATTGTATCTCATTTCTGGACAGAAAACTATGACAATGGTGAATAAAGCAAAACTATTAAAATCAGTACAAGATCTACAGGGAAAATCTACATTTATAAATAGAGAGGCAGTTTAATGAACTTCGACACATCTGGGGATGAATAAAAAAGAGGGAGGGCACAACAGTGCTCCAATACTTCAAGGGTTGAAAACATCAACTCTACGTTCATCACACCTTTACTAGAGCAGATTATGCATCCCCAAAGAAATACTTTGAAACAACCAGCAGTAACAATTAACTGAGGATGGAGACGATGGTCTGTGAAACATGTTCTAGGTATAAACAAATAAGTGAAGCCACAAGAGTGTGTAGTTTGAATCAGTCATCAATAATCAATTATATCTTACACAGCTCCACTTCACACAGCAAAACTTATATGACTGGTCTGGCATCTCACCTCCATCAGTTCAACTTGTACTCCTCCTCAAACTGCATTCTTGCTAGAATCTAGATTCATTCATGAATAAAGATCATTTACTAGAATGCAGTGCTTTAAAGAGCAAAATCATAACACAGGAATGTTAGGAAGCAAAAAAGCATATGCAAATGATAGTTGGAAATAACTGACCTATCAACCAATTAACTATTTGACCAACCAAAACATTTTTATCTGAGTAGTTGAATGAGTTGCCAGAAGAACTGTTACATATTCAGTATATTTGGTATATACATGATGGAACACCAACACATTTTTGTGTTGCTGCCAGAAACATTTTGTATCAGCAAATCCATAACAGAAGATAGATCTTGGTCAAATGTTCCTGTATTTCAACCCAATGGATTTCTACTTATGGGACATTTGGCCATGTTCAGGGTCTATTCACAAGAGTATTGAACAAGGATGTCAGCAGACAATGCACACAACTGGAATGCTTGAGAGTTACAGTCCATGATAAGGCATTTATATGTTCGCCTCAAGGTGACCACTTTCCACCTGAGCACTACTTCTGAAGGTAGGCTCAGCAATTATAAAACATAAGTATATGAAATAGACCATGTGCTTTGTTTCATCTCCTCTAACCAACCCCTGAAAGTTTTCCACTAATTAAATAGCCTTCTGTAACCCCAAAAAAGTAATTTTGATTAATTTTCACATATAAAGTTTTTTGCTATATGCCATCAATCAAACATCAATATTTTTAATTCCAGGGACCATCAGGACCTCCTGGACAGAAAGGTAGTGATGGTTCTCAAGGTCTGCCTGGACTTGAAGGGCCCCCAGGACCAAAAGGCTCTGAAGGAGTAGGAGGAATGAAAGGAGAGCAGGGACCAGCAGGACCACCAGGTCCTCCAGGACCTCCTGGTGAAGCTCCCCTTCTACCACCAGAACTGTTGTTCCAACCAGAGATGCATAGAGCAAAACGGGACGTTGTGTATGTATCCAAAAACACTTGAAGCTAAACACTGTTGCTTGAACAGCAAATCAGATGAATTAATGTACCTGCTATTCTTTTCAGGAATGATGGCAATGAAAATAATTCAAAAGATGGACAAAAGAAAGGGAAGCCAAAGAAAGGAGACATTAAGGAAGATCTTGGAGGCAAGTTTCTAGACATGTACAGTTCCATATACACTATGCGACAAGATTTAGACAGAATCAGAAAGCCTGTTGGCACCAGGGAGCATCCTGTGCGGACTTGTAAAGATCTCTTCTATGGGCATCCACAGTTCAAAGATGGTGAGTGCAGAATAAAATTTTGATACTTCTATCCCCAATAATAGATCACAATAGGTTACAACTAGACAATGGATTTGTATGCAAATGCATATTTAGTTTATTTTTACTTGTGATATAGAATTAAGGTTTGCACTATGTTTCTTGTTCTTCTGTGCTTGTATGTAAAGTTTTATAGTGCATATAATTGCATATTTCATAATTTTTCCATGCATCAAATATATAACACAAGTATTTTTAAAATTAATAATTAAACACAATAAGGACAAAATAATAATGTCCTTACTAAGGAGACACTCATAAGGAGCCTCTCCAGCATGGCCGCAACAAAATCATGTGATGTTATTCGAGAATTCTTCATTCCATTTTCCTTATTGTATCATCAAACAGCTCAAATCTGACCAGCTGATCTGATGCTGTTTAGTTTTCTATGAAGCAGTGTTCCATAAGGTTAAGGTCATGTTATAATGTTGAAAGAAAAGTCATCTAGAAATTCGCTTTTATAACAGTGGTTTAAAGAACGTACACAGCTGGATTTCACTATAGAAACAGTTATTTACTATGTGCTGTGCAATAAACAAGTTGTAGTTAATAAAAAAATTCAATTAACTCCGCACATTGCAAACAAATATAGAAAAATTACATACAAACACTACTGACACAATTTCCTTCAACATCATAAAGGTTTAGCTTTATGTTTAGCTCTTATATCCACAAGCATACTGTGGAATCCACTCACTAACCACAAGTTTCGCAATTTCTTGGAAAAATATTGTTATAACACCATTCCTGACGAATCTAGACAGCTGTTACCACACAGCAATTTTAGAAATTCAGGACCATTTAAAAAACTCTTGTAGTAGATGAAATTATAGATGCCCGTGGCTGTCATGTGGCAAACTTTTCTTGTTGCGAAACTAAGAGAAGATGAGCAGGGAAAATCATTCTCGATTACTTGTCGGGTTTTAGAAAAAACAAATCATTCCACTATTGTTCACTTTGTGAATGACGCTCTGAAATTACTCCAGCCAGAAGAGGCAAAGAACACAAATTTTGGGTTCTGATTTTAGATGTTGCAAATTACATGTTAAAAGTTGCTTCAGCATTAAAAGTATTTATCCCCAACTCGTAGCATGTTACTTTTATTGTGCATGCATTTCAAAGAGTAGCAGAAGCCATAAGGGAAAGTTTTCCTGATATGAACAGCTTAATAACCAGCACTAAGATGTTCGTTAAGGCCCCATCCAGATTTAGTGCTTACAAAGAAAAATTTCCAGATCTCCCATAACCCCAGAGTCAATGCTTACCCATTGGGGTACGAGGATTGAAGCTGCTCTCTTCTATTCAGATAATTTCAATGATGTTAAGAATTTGTTGGTATGCTGAATCAATATGATGCTGTCAAATACATTTTCAAAGCCATCATAATAACTCAACTATTAATTTTCAGGCTGGTATTGGATTGATCCAAATCTTGGCATGTCAGATGATGCTGTATTTGTCTTCTGTAACATGACGGGGAATGGAGAAACCTGTGTATTCCCAGATATGCACTCTAGCCACATGCCAAACATTCCATGGCGTAAAGAAGGAGATAAGAATGACTGGTATTCTAACCTGAGAGGAGGTTTTCGGGTAAGTATCATAATATAAAATGTGTCAGTTTTAATATTTTTTCAATAAAGGAAGATTATTTTCTACACATTTTGTCTCTGGTGGTTTTTGGTGTAAATACAGAATGATGAGGCCATTAAGTTCCATTACGTTTGTTTGAAACTATCATAGTGTGATTAAAGAAGATATTGATAGCTTTCTTTCAGCATGAAATAACAAGGGTAACTTAAATCTCCTACAGAAAGAAATAATTGAATACTACTACTACAGCAAGTGCATATTCACAAACCAATATTAAATAAGCTGGATCCCGGGCTTACTTTATGCTGACAATTTAATGGTTGCATCCATCTCAGGAATAGGTTTAAGGAAATTATGAGGTACTGCAAAAAATGAGACCTTAAAGTTAATTAAGAAGACTAAAATTATGATATTTAAAAAAGGGAAGTAAGTTCAGGAAGGATGAGAAAGTAATATATGCCCAGGGAGGAGATACAGATTGTGAAGGTATTTTGCTATTTAGGGATGGTTTTGAGCACTTTGGATTAATGGGAGAAACAGAAGAAATTTACGCTAACCAAAGGTTTACAATCTATTAAGTTAATAAAAATATGCATCTTAGGTAGATTAAAAGTAAACGTACTTAAAATCATGTCAACACATTAAAACACTCTTGATGTTCCACTCTTAAAACATTTTTTTAAAAAAAACTGGGACATGTTTCATGAGACCTTGTTCACACTGTCAACCATGAATGACTAACGGATCAATCTAAATTGGCGGTGTAAATGACTGTGAGTGCTCTGGTGGTCTATTGATGAACTTAAACAAAATGTTGTCTGCTTCTGAGATATCAAAATTCATGAGTCTATGTTCATATTTTTTATGAAATTTTTTTCCTATATACAGAGTCCCTTTGGGAGTTGCACTGCTTTTAACAAAGTGATATCCTTCTTGATTTCATGGTGTTCGTTCCAAAAATGTGCTGCAACCGCTGATTTTTCTATTAAATCAGAATTAAATATGCATGTTTGTTATGTCTGAGCTGTCGGTAAATTGGTTGGAAAGATTATAAAGGGCATTGGTGGAGTCTAGGTGGGCATATGGTTATTGAAATATGGAGAATAGAGGAAAAGATGAAAATGGATAGATAGGGTACTTAATAGTTTTTGTAAGGCTGTGTTGGGAATCCCACAAAATGCTGCAAATGCCAGAGCACTCTTGGAAATGAGGATAGTTAGAGAGTGTGTGAAGGGGGGAGTGTTAAGAGTGTATTGCTTCAGTGTACAACAGATGTTGCAGACCTCTGTGTTAGAAGAATATTTAATATTCCAAGAGTCTGGGATAGGAAATTGTTATTGGGTGCACAAAGTTGGGGAAAAGTTAAGGAGGAATGGAATAGGGGATCTATGGCTAAGAAGAGGTGATTTGGAGAGAGATTTCTGGAAACACACTAAGAGTGAGGTTTGAAGATCTAGATGGGCAGATGTTACATTCTATGTGTTAGAAGAGTTTCTTAATGCTTTATCAGGAGATAAAAATGCTAAAATAGAAAGATATATTATTAAGCGCAATAGCGTGGTTTAGATTGAGAATTTGGAGATTAAGGGGTTTTAGAACTAGTGGTGTGATGGATTTTGTTCTATATGTGGAAATGTGGAAAATGTAGAACTTATCCTGTTTAAATGCTCAGGAACAAGGGAATGGAGACAACTGATAAAGGGAAATGGTTGAAGTTAAATAAATTAATTGCAGCTAAGAAAATGGTTGGTGATCAAAGTCAATTTAGGAATCTGGGATAATATTTGTATACAGTTAAAAACAAATGGATGTGGTCTGCAAGGAGAAATGATTTTTGATTTGGATCAGGTTTGCTCTGGGCAATTTATAAGTTGGAAATATTGTAATTATTTTCCAGTGTGTTTGTAAAGACTATTGTGGTAGCATGTGTTTTAATATTGGCCTGGTGTAGAACTTTGGTTGAACCAAAGTTATCTGTATTGTAATCTGTACACACTTAATAAATATTATTACAGAAATTCACAGCCACCTGAACTGAGAGTTGTTTAAAGGCAACTACAAAGGGATATTAAGGACTTTTTATATTTATTTTGTTACTGTTTAATTTCCCTCATAACAATAAAGGTCTAAAGAAATCATGAATGACTGTTTGGTTAAATAAGTATGTAAACGAGCCAGAGCCCTGGCAGGAGGAAAAAACTGTGCAAAAGCCTTAACGACCTTATGGGATTCAAACCAGAACTTTTGCATTTGCATGCAGACACATGGACCATATGAAACGTATGGAATTATGTTTAGATCAGACCATCTTTACCTTTGAAGGAAGGTTCTTCACCCAAAAATCAGGTTTAGTTATGGGTAGCCCTCTCTTTCCATTCCTGACAGATTTATTTATTATGTTCTTTGAGATGCACATCACAAAAGCCTTTTCCTACATTTATAAAATATCATCCACACATTTATTGATACGTGGATGATTTTTTTGCCACTGTATAATATATATATATATATAGAAGATGCACTCAAACTATTAAATTTACAAGAGCCCATGAGATAAAATTCATTGTAGAAACTGAAATAACTACACTACCTTTTTTGGATTTGAAGATTATAAAAAGCAATAACAAGCTAGAATGTGGGATTTACAGAAAAGACACACACTGATATTACATAAAAGCTTGCTGTTTCAATCTTAAAGAAGCAGCCTTTAACAGTATGGTTTATAGATTGGTCAATGTACCTCTCAATGAGGAGGAGTATAAAAAAGAATACTTACACATAATAGAAACAATTAAATTCAATGGATTTAACAAAAAATTATTGATCAAAAATATTCATAAGAAAAAAGAAAATTAAACAAATTACTACACTCAGCATTTTACCTAAAGAAAAAACTAACCATATGTTCACTTATCACCCATACCTCAATAATAAATTTCAAAAATTTTTAAACAATACATCACCTTAGCACCTAAAAATAGGTATCGTGTTGGCAATTTGTTAAAACTAAATAAAACAGACTAATATAAAGAAATATGAACATAGATTCATGAATTTTGATATCACATAGGCAGACAACATTTTAAGTTCATTAATAGACCACCAGAGCACCCAAGTCACTTGCACCTCCCACATAGTTTGAACCATCAGTCATTCTGCATTTGACAATGTGAGCAAGGTCTCATGAAACATGTTCCAGTTTTAATTTTAAAAGCTTTAAATGATGAGATGAAATGATAAAATTGGAAAGCATTTTTTTAAAAGGAAGGAGGCATTCCAAAGCTAAATTTAGGATACTTCCCCAACATTTGAAATTTAAAATAAAATACAATGTTCCAATATCTTTAAGATTGGTTGAGAATAGTCACTGTTGCATGAAGGTAGAATGGCTGAATAAATTAAATTATGAGGACTGAGGAAAAGCTGGAAAAAACCTTAGTCAGGGAGGATGGTCCTGGTGGGAACTGAATCCCAAACCTCCTGCTTACAAGTCTGCACTTTAATGACCTCGGCCTCCCATGGCAGTCACCTATTGTTGAAACATTAACTACCTCTTTTATTATTTTAAGAGATATAAACTTGGTGACAGAACTTGGCTATGAATTAAATCAGAGCTCTTTCTAAATTTAAACATATTTTCTGTGCCATTTGACAGATAACCTATGAAACTATTGGAGTTGTCCAGATGACATTCCTAAGGCTGTTAAGCCAGGAGGCATATCAGAACTTCACATACACTTGCATAAATTCTGCTGCATGGTTTAACCTCAAAACCAACAACCATGATATGGCAATAAAGTTGCTTGGAGAAAACGAGGTTGAGTTTAGCATTACCAACATCAAACCAAATGTGCTCTCTGATGGTTGTAAGGTAAGTGAAATTTTTCTTGTCAATTAATGCCTATTACGAGAGACACAGCAATGAAGAATAACAAGACTGCTGTAACTACCATTTATTTTTTTTCAAAAACACTCTTATCACATTCTGTACACTGGAACCAAATTGAAATAAGCTTCATTCAATTTTTTCACTCTTTTGCCCTTCAGAGAAGTTAAGCGACTACCATGAAAAAAGTTTCTAAACTCTTAAATGTTTATGTAGAGTGATGGAAGCTCTTGGTGAGTTAATTCCTAATGTCATCTTAATATCATTATGGCTTATTTGACCTTTTAACCAATGTTTATATTAGGGAAACAATTTTTCTCAGACACTGCTTTAAAATTGCTTTTAATTTTATGCTCATCTTTGATGTAAATTTAGTGAACCAGGGAAAAATTGTCACATGAAACAAAAATGGTCCTCAAATGTGTCAAATGCTCAGATTAATGCGACTCATTTAACTGGTATTTAAACAAGGTTACTGTATGGAAGGAACCTCTAAAATAAATTACCACTTGCACAACTGTGTGTGTCCTCAAGCCCTTCCTTATACTTCGTCTCCTCTTACCCCTTACTTTTCCTCAGAATTTCCCAATCTTATTTATTTTCCATACCCCTATATCTGACAACATTTTAACTGCCACTCTATCTTGTGTTTGTCCAATTTTTCATCCCATATGCCATTCCCCTACCTTTTTACCATTTCACATTCTATTAGACAATGGAACACACCATCCCCTTCCTTAAATAAATCCAACAAACAAGAAAACTAGCATGATATGATTAACAATTTTTAATTTTCTCTCATAAAATATATCTTAGATTCTATGTACATAAATGTATAAATAAATAATCTTCATCTTATATTACAGACACGGAAAAGCAAAAGTGAAACAGTGTTTGAAGTTCGCACTAAGAAACTTGGGAATGTTCCCATAGTAGACTTCTATCCTGTGGATTATGGCCTACCTCACCAAGCATTTGGATTTGAAGTTGGGCCTGTGTGTTTTAAGTGATTAAAGAAGTACCTTAGTGAACAGTTTGTACAGTAGTATAATGGACAAAGTGACTTGCTGTCTCCACAAGTATTATGAATGAACTTTTCAATAGTATAATTTAAGTTCTTAAGATTTGTGCCATATCTTCAACTTTTAAATTTATGCTAGCCAAATCAAGTAACAAACAAATAGAAATTAGAAGTGCTTTATCATTTATATAAGTTACAATAGTAATTTCTATATGTAATATTGGATATAGATCAGAAATTTAGAAATGTAAGCTATAAAAGTAGCCTTTTACTAACTAAATCATATGTGATATGAGAATGAATGCTCTAATATAAGCAGTGACAAAGACTTCTTGCCTTAACTCTACGAGGTTGTGCCAACATGAAAACTATAATATAAAGTTATCTTTTTAAAATTAATTTTTTATTGGAACTAATTACTAAATATTAAGAGTATTAAATTGACTCACTAGCTAATTAAGAATATAAAGTTATCTGCTGCTTAAGCTCAAAATATTTCAAATTTTTAGATGTTAAATTGTTATTTTAATGCTAAAACAGAGGTAAAAAAATGGCTAACTTTCCCTCAGGGATTCACTTCACAGCACTTGCAGAGTTATACATTGCTTGTATAATTTTTCTGTAGTTAGTACTGCACAATGTTTTGCCTTGATGTCACCCATTCAACCCATCTGACTGCTTCCTTCAATTGTGTGTCCTAATTGTTTAATTTATTTCTCATGATGGTCAACTTACTTTGACTTGCTTTATATAAATCTATTTTTAAAACCATTAAAAACTCTTTCCCATGGGAAGGATTAAAATTCTAAAATGGTCAAAATTGCTAAAATCTTCAACACTCTTTAAACTATAAAAATTCAGGACATGTTTCGTGACCTATCAGCCACATTGTAAGGTAGGATTCCTGACTGATCAGTCACGAAACATATCCTGAATTTTTATAGTTTACAGAGTGAAACAATTAAGTGTGTTGAAGATTTTAGCCATTTTGACCATTTTAGAATTTTAATCCTTCCCATGGGAAAGAGATTTTAACTGATTTTAAAAATAGGTTTTACATAAAGCAAATACATATACATTTCACTGTGTGGATTCCGATCTAGTTTTTATTTTTATTGATTACTTTGACTTCTGAAAATTCCCTGACAATTTTGAGTCCCCTGTTTACACAACAACTATCACACTTAATCCAAATATGGATCTATCAGTGAATAATGCTCATCATTTTTCATGAAGTTGTTGCTGATGCAGGGAATTGAATGATAGGCTGTTCAAAGGACATCTACAGCACATATCCTTCTCAAGTAACTGTTTTGCCATATAATGAATGACGTTAACACTTGTAACATCTTTTTTTTTAATTATATTATTATTTTTTGTAAATAGTGCTTAACACCCATTTTAACTATTGCATCACAGGTGGTGGGCACTGATGATACATGAGATGAAATAACGGGGAAAGGGTTTTCTTTTAAAGGAAGGAAGCATTCCAGGGCTATGTTTAGGGTACCTCCACGGCATTTGCATTTATGAGGACTGAGGAAAACCTACAAAAAAATCTGTCAGAGAGGACGATCTTAGTGGGAATAGAAACCCAGACCTTCCTTTCTTGAATCCGCACTTTAATGACCTTGGCTACCCATGGCAGTTTGTAACATCTTGAGCTTGGTTTGACATGTGGATGTCTACTTATCTGTATTGTTAAGTAGGGCAACATTTTTCTACTTCTTTCTTGCACTGTACCACATATAGAAAGTCTATGTGCTTTGACTCATGATCAGTTTTTGAACAGTATAACTTTCTTTTTCCCATAATTTCTTAGTTAGACAAGTAAAATTTATTTAAAGTAATCTGGGTCTGGAGTCATTGTTACCATTAAAATTGGATAATGTTAAGATCTCTCTCATTTTTGCAACTCAGTTTATAACAGTTAATGTAATAGTTAACGACTTAATGCAACTAAAATCTTATAATTTTTCTAAAATTCAGGCTGGTAACACAAAAGAGGCCTGTAAGCAAAATTTATCAACCGTTTCACACCCTGAACTGACTGGGACTCTGATGATCTGAGATGTTAAAGAGCACCCTTAAATAAATCAAATCAACGGTATACTGTTCCTTGTCTGGCCCATATTGTTGTACTATGTCAATGAACTTTTCTCTCTAAACTGGGAGAATAATATTTACCTTTTCATATCTTTCAGTCTTATTCTCAGTTCCCTTGAAATTTCCCTTCTGAAATCACCAATTTTAACCCAGAAATCTCCTAGACCATTTTGGCACAACTGTTCTCTAACTTTATTTAACCAGGTATAGCTGTAAAACCCAACTTTTCTTCTTGATATCTCAGACATAATTTCACAATATTGATATCAAGAAGCTTTTGAACCACAAACAAATATCTGAATATCCTCTCCATCATTAAATCTATCACAGTTTTCCCAACTCTGCCAAGGCTCCAGCATATGCTATATTATTGGGACATCCTACAGCTTACAAAAAACTGTTTGAATTAAATCCATAGTGTGCCATCCATTGTCAATTCCACCACCTCAGGTGATCCAGGTCGTTAAAGCTTGGACTAGTGAGCTGGGGGTCTGGGGTTTGAATCCAGACAGGACTTTCCTTCTTGCCAAGGCTTTTTCCAGGATTTCTCAGTCCTCATAATGGCAAATTCTGAGCAGGTACCCTAAACTTAGGCCTGGAATGTTTCCTTATTTAAAAACAAATTCTTTACCAATATATCATTTCATCTCATGTATCATCAGTGTCCATCATCTGTGGTGCCTCTGTAGTAAAAATGGGCATTAAACACCATTCATATATATATATATCATTGTCAATTCCCCATATTTTCACTCCATAACTCCATCGTGACTGAACCATAGCAGAACATATTCTTTCAAACTATTTAACGCCTATAGCCTGTGCTAAATATAAAAATCTATTTATATTGCCATTGCTATTCTCCCCTTAGCATTACGCTGATGACCTGAGCTGTTAAAGAGCATCCATAAATAAATCAAACCCTTAGCATGGACTAAGGGGAGAATTTGGAAAGGCAATTTTGTGCCTTTCCAAATTTCCATTACTATTCAGTTTCAATCCCAAGTATGAAAATTCACTAACAACCTGAATTTCTCTAGCTTCATTAACCATTTTTCATCTTTAGGCAGTTTATTGTCTTCTTAAACACCATGCTTTTAACTGTTTTAATTATAACACTGGCTGAGAATGCATAATTTTAATTTTATCCTAATTTACCTTCAATCCCCACTCTCCACAGTACCCTCTCAGATTCATCAACACACTACAACATCATCAGCATACAGTAGCCCTGGAATATCCACATTTTTAATTGCGGGCATATGAATATTAAAAGTTTTCAAATAATCCAAGATATCAATAAGTTAAACAGTACCAGGCTGAATTTGCATGCTTGCCTAAGACCTCTCTCTTGTTTTATTACATCAGTTACCTCTCCAATACTACATTTAACACAAAACCTATTTTGATCATTTAATTCCTGAAATGTTTGGATCATATTAACATTTAAGCCTTTCCTATTTAATTTTACCAAAGCATTTTTCTTGTGACCCTATCTTATGCTTTTTTAACTCAATAAATACAGCATATAATTAGCCCCTTTTCTTTAATAAATATTCACTTACCAATGTTTTAATTATAAATATATTATCCCATCTTTTTTCCCTTCCTAAAACCCATTTAATAAGGTGATATCTTGCCATTTTGTTCAGCCCAATCCTGAATTTTCCTGGCTAAACTTCTAGTAAATTTTTTTCCATGGATAGTAGAGTGATTACTCAACAACTGTTTAGATTTTTTTTAACTTCCCTTACCTTCAATTCCACATAATTTCACTTCATACTTTAAATAGATTCAGGGGCAGTATATACTTTGTTTCATTTCTTTTTGCACTTCAAACTATTTTTCTTTATATAAAAACTGATAACTCTTTTGACAGCAGATTGTACTTACAATACTACCATTCTTAACAATAATTGTCATGTCAATTTGGTCAAATGTCTGTTGGCAAGACTGTTAAGAGAAAGTACAATTGCATTGGCATTTTTTTTTTTTAAAGAAGCAGGTAATTATGCAAAGGAACAATTTTCAATAAGAAACTTTAGGGCTAACTTTTGCATTCCTACTTTGAGAGCAGCTTTCCACACTGCCATGCTTTTTGCAGTTTATACATATATAAAGTAAATAACTTGTAATCTTAAGAAATGAGTAATCAGTTACTTAAAATCAAATTCCATTTGCAAACACTGCCATTTTGATATGCATTTCCAACTTTGCCATGTAATTAAGTTTAGTAACAACTTCATATTATTAATAATTATGCAATTTTGTACAAAATGTATGTAATAAAAATATGCTATATTAACAAACCAAACTGTGATATTTTTACAAGCTTTTGCATGATTTCTTTATGCAGGGACAAAGTGTCCAGTAAGACTGTAAGGCTGAGTCCCCCCAAAAATTGTGTGTTGGTTCATGTAAATTTTTATTGATGTATTGAAATATTTCAAACTAGTGCACTTTCTATGACATAGATAGCTACTCACCAATAATATGATCAAAGGCTTATTATGCCTTGCACAACTGTACGGTCATTTTCAAATCACTGTCAAGGGGAGGTAAAAGGTATATCACTTAGCATTTTCATTACTGTGTAGGCTAGCCCTGGGCTTAGCATTGTCAATACTGTCTGCCATCTTCTGGAATTTTGTAAAATAGAGGTATGTGTATTTGATGTGCAGACATAGATGAAAACGCACTTTATGATGCTTTAAACCAATGAACTGTCGTTGAAAATAAAGCTGACATTTGTATATTTGCTTGTTACGAAACAAAAAGAAGAAAGAAGGTTACTAAATCAGCATATTAATCTTTTGGTGCAGTATAATCAAGTTAAATATAATTCATATATAGATGTGTATCAGCCAACCCCGGTATTAACAACAGTAGTGAAATGGGGGAAGTTACCAATATTAGGAAGAATCAAAAGACTAATTTGAAAGATGGAAATCACTGCTATAAAAGTGACTGTTAACAAACAGGAAAGTTTGATTAGCCCATCCCAGGCCCATCTCGAGATGGATTCTTGTTCACAGGTAGTCAAAGAACAATCAGAAACGTGAAATATTTTATTCAATTATGATAAAAATATTGAATCAAATTTAGGAAATTATAAATTGCAAGGTATAGCAAAGATGGTACTAATACATGTGTTAAGGCTTCCACCATCAACTGAAACTGAGGATATCTTGCAGTTTTTGAAGTCAAAACTTCCAGAAGCATAATGTGAAAAACTTGCATCTAGAAATCCAGATCAACACTTGCCTTTAAAATGAGCATATATAAATAAAAGCAAGATGGAAATAACTTTGGATCCTAATTGACCTGAAAATGTTTGTGAAAGTAATTTTTTTAGACTTGTCAAAAGCTTTTAATAAATTAATAACAAATATTAACACTATAAAACCAACTCCTCATACCAGCAGGTTAGTTACAACGAATGGAATTAGAATTTTTTATTGGAATGTCCAGAGTGTTCTAAATAAACTAAATTATCTTATATTATTACTTGCAGAGCTAAACATTGATATACTTAATATGACAAATTATTGTTACGAAATCACTCAAATTTCACTAATTTTGTTCCACTTACTTGGACATGTTTCAAAGGCGATTGCCTCCATCTTCAGTTTGGTCCCACAGGCCGCTTTCCAGTATGGTATTAAGATGTAACTCTGTGACTTTAACGAACTTATTGATGAGGTAGCTGTTGTTTGAGAGATCAAAGTTAACCAAAAATTCATTGTTTTTGTTTATAAATATATTTTCCCATACTGTTAATTATATGGGTTTTTGAAGAGCTTTTAATAGTTTTGGTTCCTTTTGAAATTTGTGGTTTTTTTTTTTTGCCAAAAATGCTCTGCCACTGCTGATTTTTCTAATTGTTTATATTTAACATTTCTCATGTGTTCCTTAAAACATATGGTAATATTTCTTTTTGTTTTGCCTATTTATTTCATGTCACAGTCTTTGCAACCGATTTCATAAATGCCTGATTGCTTTCCTGCTGGAATTTTGTCTTTTGTGTTGGTGTTTAAGTGGTTTTTTAAACTGAACATCATTTTGGCCCCATAAATAAATTCAGTTTAAAAAAACCACTTAAACACCAACACAAAAGACAAAATTCCACCAGGAAAGCAATCAGGCATTTATGAAATTGGTTGCAAAGACTGTGACATGAAATACATAGGCAAAAAAAAAAAAAAAGAAATATTACCATACATTTTAAGGAACACATGAGAAATGTTAAATATAAACATAAAGAAAAATCAGCAGTGACAGACCATTTTTGGCAAAAAAACCACAAATTCCAAAAGGAACCAAAACTATTAAAAGCTCTTCAAAAACCCATATAATTAACAGTATGGGAAAATATATTTATAAAAAAAAAAAACAAAGAATTTTTGGTTAACTTCGGTCTCCCAAACAACAGCTACCTCATCAATAAGTTCATTAAAGTCACAGAGCGACACCTTAATACCACACTGGGAAGCGGCCAGTGGGACCAAGATAAAGATGGCGGCAATCACCTTTGAAACATGTCCAAGTAAGTGGAACAAAATCAGTGAAATTTGAGTGATTTCGTAACAATCATTTTTCATATTATAATATATTTCACTGTGAAAATCCCTGATACAAAAAAAATAATTGATATACTTCTTATATCTGAGCATTGGCTTTATACAGAAGAGCTACCATTGTTTAGAATACCTGGATATACTAATTCAGCTAGTTATTGTAGACAACAGCTCCAGCATAGGGATGCTGTCATCTTTGTTATAGACAGACTATTGACTAGTGATCTTATTAACACTTCAATATAGTAATTAGGTATGATTTTGAAATATGTCATGTATATGTACCTTCAACAGAATTCTCAGTATTGTATTATATCGTAAACCTGATACACACATTGCTGTTTTTGATCAGTTCCTAGATTGACTTATGGAATTAATAGAGTATTCAAGTTAAAATCATCTCTAAATTTTGTCTTAGCAGGTGATTTTAATATAGATTTTTGTCTTAATTCCATTACACTTAAAAAATCATCTTCAGTGAATTTGGACTTATGTTATCCTTTTCAAACCAACATGTCCAAATGCTAATAACATACATGGAACTGGTTTAGATAATATTCTCACTATAATACATGAGAGAATGTCAGCAAGTGTGCTTTCAATAGTTATTCTGACCATAATGCAATTTTATTTTATGTCCAACTAATAAATATTTTTAATAACAGTTATGCCAAAATGTTAATTTAATTTTTTTCACCATCTATCTTTACTTAGAAATATTAACGGGTTGCCAATGTGCAATTTACAGGAAATAGAAGATAATGCTAATTATTTTAACACTTTAAAGATTAGCATAATCGATATTGCTTTCTCGATTATACCTGTTAAGAGAGTGCCTAGTCACTGTTATAATCACAAAAGGTGGTTTTCCAATGACTTTTTAACCTAAAAATATGCCGGTTTATCTTATAATAACTTAAGACATCATGAAATGAATGAATTACAATATGAATGTGCCAAACTAAAATAGGAATATAAGAGTGCTTTATTTTAGTGAAAAGAAATTATTATTCTGTCATATTAAGGGATTTTCATGATAAATCCAAGATAAATGGTCTTTAGCAGGGGTTCTCAACCTATGGTATGTAATATTTATTGTTAGTTCATTGTAAGTGTGTTTGGAAAGGGGAAAATTCTGAAGATGCATCTAGAAAGTGAATAGCTATTTGGTTGGTAGTTGGTCAAGCTATTCTTAAATATCACTGATTATACATCAGCTACTTCTGGGTGGTACGTAAAAATTTAGCAAATTAACAAGACAAATTAACATTTGTTTTACAAACAACAAATATTTGACAATTCTACTATAGCTAAACTAAAACAACAGATTTTACATTATCATAAAAACTTTTGTATGATACTGTACAAAAATTATACAGAAGCTCAATTTTAATCCATTTAAAGACAGTTTTAAATGTCAGTGTGATAGTTGTCAACTTCATTAATTAGGTTGAGCTGGCGAACATAGCTTAGTTTTATAATTACCATAAATCTCTGAAGAGCCTATATTGTGTTTTCCGCACTAAACAGCAGCTTTACCCATTACTGGATACAAGAAGAGGGAGGAGAGAATAATAATAATAAAGAATGAATCACAAAATATGTGTTAGTATCAGTATTAATTTTTATTTGGTGGAATATTTTCCAGTGCTTTTAATATCTTCCAGTAATGAAAAAGTATGAACTTAGAACTTTTCAGAACATTTGGTCAGAATTATTAAGTGGAATTTGATTCAATAACAAAATTTGTATTATTACCGTAATCTGGGCAATCAGATAACTACCGCATGCTTTAATTCACAAGAGCCGCTAGTGCCAACATAATAGCCCACTGCCATCAACTTAAACAATGTCAATATTAAATATTTTGAAATGCTTACATTTGATTATATAGATAATTTGGGTGTCACTGTCAGACATGCCTAAGAGTTTAATGTAAATTCTATCTAATCTGTCGTCTAACACACTCGTATGCTTCACTTACTTTTAAATATGGTGGGACCGGTTTCGAAGAGACATCCTCTCCATCTTCAACCAACTTGACGATGGAGAGGATGTCTCTTCAAAACCTATCTCACCATATTTAAAAGTAAGTGAAGCATAAGTGTGTGTTAGACAACAGATTAGATATAATTTATATTTAACAAGGTTCACTGTGCGAGTTCCAACAGAATTTTTTAAAAAAAATTTCTTATTATTTTTCGAAAGTTCTTAAATGAATGCCTAAGAGTTATTTAATTCATTTAAGAAGTAGCAATAAATGTTTTAGGTTTGTTTTCAATTATGCAATCCACTTATTTATTCAGAATCATCTATAGGAGAATATAGGTAGTAACAGTCAATTTGAGACATGTGCACTCAAAATTTGATCTTGCAAAATACCCAAACCGTCCCTACAGTATAAATTAAGAAATCAAAACTATATGTACCGGCATAGTCTTCTGTCAAGAGAGGTGCTGTACTAGGTGCAGGTGTTGGCATTTTTGACATCTGGAACCTCAAGAGGCACTGGTTCCCTGTTGCAATGCACACCAGATGAGCTAGCTGCAGAAACAAGGAGCCTCGAGTCTGGTCCCTTGTTAATACAAGATGCACTGCCTCCCATGTGAACATCTCAATGGAGTCGCAGACTACAGCCCAAAAAAGATGCAAAAAGAAATAAAAGACAGTAAAAATAAAAGAAAAATTCTAATAACAGTTATTTTAAAATGTAACTAAAACTTCTTTGCAACATACATATTTCTCAGCTGATGTTTAAAATCCTCTTGTGTGAAAAATGGTATTTATTATGAAATGAAGTTTTCACATTTTTAAGCTTTTAAGGATCACTCATCCCAGAAAGAGATTAGCTGGTGCCACCTTCTGCACTATTTTCAACATGTAGAAGCTACCAATCAAGTTTATACGTTTTTCCTAGAAATGAAGATGTAGCCATAAATTTCTGTACTGATGCTGAATTGCTGTGCCACATCCTGACAAATGTGACTGTTGTTCTCAGTAGTTACTAAGACAGTCTCATTCATTGTTGGCCTTCCTGTCAGTGACTCCTTCAAAGTTTCATTCCTTCCTGGAGTAGATAATGTAAACTTGGCGAAGCTCATTCCCTTTACAAGTTATTTGTATAAAACTTTTTAAAAGCGAACTAGATGACAGATTCTGGAAACATTCAGACATGCTATGAAAAATATCAGCTCTTGTTCTGCAATTATGAAAAGAGAAAGCAAAGGGCATCCCATGGGAAAGAAGCTTAGTGGTGAAATTTTGGAGATGTTATAAATTTCGAATTGGTCTCAAATGGCCGTGAAGTTGACAATGAAATTTGCCGTGAGAATCTGCAAGGGTTTACAAAGTTTATGTTAACCAGCTTTAATAAATAGATAGTGCACTATAATGCGACAAAATAACATGATGCCCATCAATTAAGAATGACTTCAGCAAAAAAATTCAGGAATTTGAATATATTTCCCTCCTATCCCAGCATACTGTCTAGATATTACACTTTCTGACTTTCGTTTGTTCTGGACCATGACAATATTTCTTTGACAAAGGTGGGTTAATTATCTTGAAAATCTCAAAAACATGTGTCAGGAGTTTTTGCCTCTGAATCCAAGAAATTTTAATGCTGACAGAGAGATTAATGAAAGTTTCCGAAAAAGACCTATAGTTTGAAGAATGTTTATGCTATGGTGCCACTTAAAATTTTTCAGGCCAACTAGTAATATGTATATTATTTTCTTAATTAGAGCCAAAACATTTCGAAGCAATGAATATTTTTTGGACTATGGATTAATGTTATTTCAGCCATTTTCATGCACACAAACTCTTCAGTTTCCAGTGGTATTGGAGACAGTAAAACCTGAAGTGTTCACTGAAGTGAAGAGTTAACAGGGTCAACATGACTGTCATAATAAAATGAGAATAGAGTAGCATTGTGAGTTCACCAGAAAAGCCGCACACAGAGTGATAAACATTTAAGTGCTAAAAACAAATACTGTATATGGATCATATAATTAATAAATGTGACAAGCACATAAAAATATTGGTTATATTACATAATATACGAAATAATACACTAGTCAATTAAACAGAGGTTGCAAACATAACATACTACATTTTAACTCAAAATTGGATTATGTAATAGTATATAATATATATCATAATATTAAGAATTGGAATTCATAAACTAAAAGAGATGTGTTATGTGAAACAAGCAAGCAAGAAAAGAATTTAACAGTAAGTTACAGCACATCTCTAGTTCAGGTAACTGAACTCTGGCTCTGCTACTGACCATTTAGTGTCCAAAGTCTAGGCATTTATAAATCAGGAAATTATGTCCAATTATTTACATATATATTTATGCTCAGTAGTTTGACATTAGTAAGTTTAAAATATATTCTATTAAGTTATGGACTATTCTGATAATACTGAGAATTTTATCCGTCTCTTGCTGGAGAAACCATATATGATATATATAGCATTAAAAATACTGGGAGTGCCAAAAAATGTATACACACTTTCAAAGTAGATATCTATTTAATATATTTCAAAGTTGGGCCGAAAAATAACAGTAATGTGTAGTATGATGTTCTGTAAACAGATGTGACTCACATACATTATGATAGCGTTGCTAAGTGACAGGTAAACCAACATGAACAAATGAAGTGAGATTATCGTATGATGTTCTGTAAACAGATGTGACTCACATTATGTTATGATACAGTTGCTATGCGACAGGTAAATCAACAATGAACAAATGAAGCCAAGATTATGTTATGATGTTTTGTAAACAGATGTGACTCACATTATGTTATGCTAGTGTTGCTACAACAAAATGCAGCCAAGATTATTGTATGAACAGCGGAAAGCAATTTTGGAGTGGTATTAGAAAACCAAGAATGTTGTTGAAGTTCAACGGCAATAAAAATAAGTGTACAGAACAGAACCGTTCTCCGGATCTAACTCTGTTGGACTTCTACCTATGGGGATCTCTTACGGATTTTGTATACCATATAAAAGCAGCTACACTGGGAGCACTTTGGAAAAAACTGAAACAGCATTTGGTGCAATTGCTGCGAACACTTTCGCAAACTTTGCTCAATCAGTAGTTCAACGTACTCAGAAGTGTATCGAGGCTGATGGTAGGCATTTTGAGCAACTGTTGTGCTGTAAAAGTCTAAGATGATTAGGGCTCATCATTTTCTGTTTGTGTAAATTCAGTTTTGTTATGCTAACAGAGTTCTTTCTTGAAGTGTGTATACATTTTTTTGGCACCCTCTGTATATAAACGCAACAAAAGTTCATTGAAATTTAAATAAACATATGTGTTTACTGTCCATTGGTAATTAGATAAAATCAAACAATTACACAGTAAATACAGAAAGATACACTCAAAAAGGGGTTCTTAGGGAAAACGTTAAAATGTGTGTGTTTGTTACCTAAATTTACAAAATATTTAATATAAATGTAGGGAAGAACATCAGAACCCTATAACAAAGTTTTAGTATTTCATAGGTAAACTTACTCAAACATGAAACTTGACAAAAACTGTTTGGATATTAATAATTATTCAAGGAATATTAACTTTAAACAAGAAAATGTTATATATGAATAAAAGCATGTCATACTAAACACTCATATTGCTTCACTTACTTGTGTGATATTTGGAACCGATTTCAAAGACCTTCGTCTTCATCCTCGGCCAAGGGTACGACTGGTTGGAGAATCCAACGGCTCTGTCAAGATGAAGCACTGCCCTGGTGGTGTTTTCTACCTTTGGAATATCAAAGTTCATTAATCGATCTCTGTATTTATTAATATAAATTTTTTTCCCAAGTATCCAGTTCTATATATCCCTGAATCTCTTCTAATAAATCCACCTTCTTCACAATCTCATGGTTTTTAGTCCAAAAATGATATCCCACACTGATCTATCTGTCTGTTTATATTTTATGTTCCTGAAATGCTCTTCTAAACGTGTGCCTATATTTCTCTTTGTTTTTCCGATACAGATCTTTTCACAATCTGGACATGTTATTCTGTAAATATCTGCTTTTTTTCTCTTGTGGGGTGTTTACAGCTGTTTAGATGTTTCCTAAATCAAATCTGTTGATGGGTGCTAATTTTATATTGAAACCTTTAAAACTATTTTGAAATTTTTTCATCGCTTTTGGATGATATGTAAATTTTTTAAAAATCAGTTTTTCTATATTTGCTGATAATGTGGTGATATCTTTGATAAATTTTTTACTTTTAAATCTTTCCACTTTTTTATGTATACCAGATCTTTATTAAAGACTTTTTAAAATTGCCATTTCTTCTATTTTCTTGCTTTCTTTTTTAAACTCTTCTTTACTAATTGGTAAATTAACCAAACGATATGTCAAGTTGTTGAAAACTGCATGTTTGTGCGTTAAAGGGTTAAAACCATCTGCCTTGATATGATTATCTGTATGAGTATTTTTTCTATGTATCCCAAAGCTCAGATTCTCATGGTTCTTCATAATTTTAATATCCAAAAATGGTAACATATTATTTTCTATTTCACATGTAAAAGAAATGTTTCTGTCTTGTATATTCAGCAGCTTTAAGGCATCATCAATCAGATTTTTGTTTACTATAGAAATAATGTGATCAACATATGTAACAAATCTTACAAAAGTGTGGAAAGGCAGAAGTAATGTGCATCTCAAATCTGCTCATGAAGAGATTTGCCAAAAAAAGGTGATAAAGGGCTCTCCATAGTAAGTCCTGTTTGTTGTTTATAAAATTTTCCTCTAAAAGTAAAAAATGATTTGATTTATGCAAATTTTTGTGAGGTTAATATATTCCTTTATAGAAAATATTAACTGATGCATAATCAGCAATATCAAATAAAATTAAACATCTGTTAGTAATTCATTTTCCAAGTATTTTTAAATGCTGCTGACATATTTCAAAATATAAAGCCCATATTAACTACTTTTTGTGATGCAATAATTAAAAATAAAAAGAAAATCAGATTAACATGTAAGCTACGCTGCATTACCCTTAGGTGTATTTGGTAACTTAATTTTTGACAAGAACATTATTTCCAAGCTGCCTTAACATTAGTATTTTTAGTATAAAACATGTGATAAAATTGTTGAAAATTACAGTCCAATCAGATAAATTGTGCAAACACAAAATATTGATATTGTCCACACAATCAATTCTTCTATTTCTTGCAAGAGTAACTTCCCATTATCCTGTTTACAAACTTTTCATTTAAAACATTATCTACTTCAATGACATTCTCATCCAGTGATCCAATGAAAAATCTCCCAGCTGGTTTCTTAATGCAGCCATTTGATTTATGCCACTGGATTATTTTTCATCAGTAGCTCTTGTTACTGGTATCAGCAGCAGCTTGGCACTGAACATTTTAAGCTCTTCACATTCAATCCTGAGTTTTGATTATATAATTGTTAGGAGAATCAATTGAAGCAAAACGTTGACAGTGTTATCACATATGATAATTATAGGAAAAGGTAGATCATCGCTCTAGCCGGAGGCAGCAAAGTTTTCATTGAGAGCATGTTAATCCTTTTCAAAGTGGAGAGTAAATATGGTAATTTACCTACCAAATGCATTGTAGTGATGGACAACTAAATGCCATATTATGCAAGAAAACTAAGTAACTGTGTGCTGCTAACAAGAAGGCAGAGATTCAACAATGACTACAACTGAACTGTATAAACTTCAATGAGGGAATGATGAAACCAGAATTGCTGCAAATTGTGAAAAGAACTTCATGAACATATGGTGTTAGAAACTGCTGCCACATTATTGCAATCTCAACCCCAATGAATAATGTAGGAAATCATCAAAAAAGAACATAACCGAAAAAATTGCAGATTAGCCAAGATGAAAAAAATTCATAGATGAGGCAATTTTGTCAAATACACATAACAACTGGAAATCGGAATGTGAACATGTACAGTCTAGATGAAAAATACAGACAAGTGGGATAGATTGTTAAAAGAGGTGCCAAGACTGATCATCAATTTGGATGATGATAGCAGTAGCAACAGCAATAGTGATTCTGATTCAAATTCACACATGTCTGGAATATGCTTCCTCTAATTTCAGTAAAAGTTCCTGAAAATATATTATTTATACATTTTTTTATAAATATAAATTATGTTTTTACTTGCACATAATATGCAAATGTAAATATTGTTGCATACATGAAAACATTATTGTATATATGTGAATACTGGTGTAGTAACTTTGCCATCACTGGTCCACAGCCCGATTTAGAAAGGAGGGTACATACTCTATGAATTAAGACTTCAAAGACAGGTTTCCAACATACTAAAGTAAAATAATCAGTTAATAAGGATTAGGACATTCACATGTAAAAATTAAATAGATTTCTGTAGTTACTTTGAAGTAATTGTAGACGTTTAACATCGTAGATTATTTATGATTAATGAGGAACTTGATATTACAAAACTTGACTCTGGAATTTCAAATTCACTTACCACACATCACCAATAACAAATTTCTTCATAAAAATTTCAAGCAGTATATCATCTTAGCACTGAAAACTGATATAGTGTTAAAAATCTAATGAAATTAAACAAAATAGATTCCAGACCCAAAGTGAAAAAATATGGTATTTACCAGATTAATTGTATGGATTGCGATAAAATCTACATAGGCAAGACAAAGAGAAATATAGGTATTAGGTTAAAGGAACATTGGAGAAACATTTGTTATACACAAATACATAAATTAGCTGTTTTTGGAATGAACACCATGAAATAGAAAAAGACATAAAGTTATTAAAAATCATTCAACAACCAAAAGAATTAAGCATTTGGGAAATGATTTACATAAAAAAACATGATGAATTTTGACATCCTGAACGTAGACAGCACTTTTGTCACTACTGGACCACCAGACTGTAGGGTTGCACTGCACTGTTAACGTATGTTGTTGAGCTGGTGGCTAGTGACATAAGTGAAAGAGAGCCAGGAGGTGAAGTGGAGTGCTATGTCTTGGATGAATGCAGAGCTTCAGGGGCATAGATTCGTTGGCTAACATATAACCCAAATGTGCAAAAAATATTTTCCTCAAATCAGCCATTAAAACACACAGCAAAAGATCTACCTCTCAATCTCATTTAAATGCTATTGATGCCTCACTTTGATTAATGTGATATCCTTAAGGTCAGGATGGCAGCCATAAGGTATTTGAACTTAGGTCCTTCCAAATGAGAGTCCCAAGCTTTACTACCTGAGTCATCCTCATTGGATGATTTGATTTACTTATGGATGCTCTTTAATATCTCAGGTCATCAGCTTCCCATTTAATTCAGGGCACTAAAATTTTATGGACCCACAATAAACTTTAGTGGGAAACAATAGAAAACTTTGCAGGATACCCCAAAGTAAGATAAATTTCCAATTTATCAGTCAATGAAATAAGAGAATAAGATGGTTAGAATATTTGATTTTTGATAGGAAGAAACTAAATTTACATTACATCATGAGTTTTAGGGGTGTGTTTGAAAGTAATTTAAGATATAGGGATGGAGGCCGGGTAGGCTCAGACATTATGTTCTGACGTTCTGGAGGCTCTTACATGCTCATCTGGTTACTCTCAGGAGCTGACGATTACAACTTCATTGATAGTGACCTTTTTGGCAAGAATCACAAGATGCCTCGTTATGAAGTTCTTGACATTAGTGCCTGTGATGATAAAACAGGCATCATTATATTTCCTTGCATTGAAAATGTTTTATTTCTGGCTCAAAAATATGATTGGTAGTCACTTTGCTCACTAGTAAAAATTAGACTTTAATAAGCAATGTTAAGCTAAACTGCACATGCTTATGTTGGAGCCATTTCTCTCTGATTCAGAACACCACAAGATCCAACCTTTACCAACATTTTCCCTTCCATGTCACTAACACATTTTGAATAAGTTGATGAATGCTGAATGAAAGGAGGAAGGAGTTCCTTACAAAGTTGTCCTGAAGCTGTCTATGATTGGAAAACTTGTTAACTCAGCAAGGCATAACAGGTGGCTTCAAGTTTTACTGTCCCAACAATCACCTTAAAACCCCTTTCTACATCACATTAATAATGCATTTTATTGTGAGTGGCTAAGCAGAGAAAGAAACTATATGCCATCACAATGTCAATTAAAAAGGTGGCATTGTCTTTAAATTGTGTTGATTAATCTACCTATGAAAAGAAGAAATAGATCTAATGTAAAAAGTTTAAAAGTAAAATAACTCAGGTGTATGGCATTTTTTGGGTAGTGTTTGATGACCATTTTTCTATGAAAGCATTACAGATAGTGAACATTGATGACACATGAGATGAAGTGATAAAACTGGGAAAGGATTGTTTTAAGAAAAGAAAATTCCAGGCCTAAGTTTTAGTTTGCCTTGGGAATCAAACTCCAGACTTTCGAAGTCCATGCCCTTAATGACCTTAGGCATGCATAGCAGTGAATAACACATTGAAAAATAACTGTCATATTGCATATGGTTTGCAATCCATAATGGAAACATTAAAGAATAAATTAAAAAAAAAAAAATAAAAATAATAATAATAATAATAATAATAATAATAATAATAATAATAATAATAATAATAATAATAATAACATTAAAAAAAAGACTATAAATAAAGAATCTGATATAGAAATGGTTTGTTCATGCCAGTTCGAACAATATGCCTATTTTTAGATGTATTTTGGAGCCCAAAACTCTACAATTTGCATTAAAAAAAGCAGAAATTCAAATCTCCTAATAGATGGCTATAAATCACCAGAAACAGGTATATAATTGGCTGATACTGTATGTACAAAGAAGCAAAACACTCATATTTCCAAGTGGCCACAGAAACTAACAGAAATTTAAACCCACATTATTTACAATGGAAACTAGAAGATTACTTTATAGGACACTTAAAAATTGCTCTCTTTGCAGAGATTGTGTTGGTGGCAAGATGTCAAAAGAATGCCTCACTGTCTTTGCTTGTTATTGAAGATACTGCAAATAAAGACATGTCACTTAAGAGAAACATAACCTCCGACTCCATATGGTTTGCAGTGATAGCTTGGCCAGGACTGAGCAGTGCTCACTGCCAAGCTCTTTGGAATGGGGGGTGATTTCTAATATTACTCAGTGACATATTTTGGCATGCCTACTGTAAATGATGCAATGGTTCATTTTAACATCACATGAAAACATGTTCAGAAGAAGAGTAAAGTTCGGTCTGGAACAGTTTTCACTGTAAGTTTTGGTGGTGGATAACTAAATTCACTTGAAGCAAGCATTAATTAAAAAAATTAAGGACAAAAATTCCCTTACATTATGCACAGATTATGCTCCTTTGTAATGAAGCAATTTCCCCTCCTGCAGTTACAAAATAGGTAGTATCACATTTTACACACATTTATGTCATATCCTGATAGTAACTGAAAATTTGGTTCAGGGCACAGTATGATTTGTTTTATTTATTGGAAAATTTTAATTGCATTCTATAACATAGTAACTGCCTGATAATGCCATTATACGCTTGAAAACACAATATTCTTTATTCCTACTACATGACTGGAAGCTAAATCTGGAGTTGCTTGGTTAAGGTCAAAACAGACTTTTATCCTTAAAATTACTGCTGGCTTAGAGTACCCTTTTATAACAAATCTTGGAAATATTTTTACATATTCTGATTTTGTTTTTCTAAGTGGACATAGAAAAAACATGAAGAAAATTCTTGTAATCCAGTTGTTCAATAGGTCTTCTATATCACTGAATAACTTCTTATTAATAGTCATATCACAAATACTGTTACAAACTATGTATTTGTGATAGATATACAATATACAAGTTGATAATGTACAAAATTAACAATGTAAAATACCATGGCTCTATATAAAATTAATCCATTATGAGATCAAAAGGAACACACAAAAATGTTTAAAAATTTATTTTCTTTTTTATTTAATCAAAAATAATTCTTCTTAGTTCAATAAAATTTAAAATTTTCTGTTTAAATTAGGCTATTATAAAAAAATCAATATCCAGCCATGTTATTTTTAATATGGATTATAAAGAACGGTTTGCAATATGTGCTCAAAGTTTCATTTGAATATTATACTCCACATTAAACCACTTCCAGAATTTTCCATATATATTTTTAAATTTCAAACCTAATACACAATAGTTTACTAGCAAAATCAATTGTGTGATGTTGTTGTTATGATATGCAGATAATCCAAACAATACTTTAGGTATTTGTTACATAAACTGTTATTTCTTCCATTTAAACATTCAATGCATATTACACAAATTATCAGCAAATTAGGTTCAAAATATTTGTACTTAATTTATACACCAACACACAGGATGGAACACATTTATTATTGTGAATTATAATATTGGCAGCACTTATTTAATGGCGGTGCTTCCTCGCCATATCACAGTGTTGTCATAGAGTATATGTGGTATTTACAAGTGTGACTTTGCCACCAGTCACCCTCCCACACTCTGGTAACACTGCTTTGCTACAATTTCACAATTGTCTACATCAAAGTTAATTGACAGCAATGATATTTCAAGTTTCTCAATGTTGATGTGTGTGTGTGTGTGTGTGTGTGTGTGTGTGTGTATGTATGTATGTATGTATGTATGTATGTATATATATATATATATCAATGATAACTTCAAACAATATTACATAACAAATCAAACATACATGTATAGAGTTGCTAGATAATTGAAAATTAATGTTATTATTATTTAGCATAAATTTTTACATGTAGAAAACATGTAAAAATTTAAACAATTTTTAAAACAAGAAAAATAAATAAGATAAACAAACATTTTTTTTCATCATCAGCATTTTTTGTATATCTGATTTTATACATGCATGTGTGAAATGCAATGAATTTTCTTACATAAATTATGAAATCTTTTTTAAAGCTCAACATTGATATTGTTTCACAGCGTAAAGAAGTGAAACTATTCTATTTTACACTAATGTATTCAACATGTTCACACTAACTCCAGTTAAATAAAACTAGGATATGTTTCCGAAGCAATCACTCCCATCATCAGCTATTGACTGACTGGCAGATTGAAACATGTCCTAGTTTTATGCAAGTGGAGTTAGTGTGAACATGTTGAATACATTAGTATAGGATATATTACTATTCCATTGTCTACAGCTTTGTAAGTACAATTTATTTAAATATACTGGTATAATTAGGATTTTTTCTGCAAAATACTGTGTTTCCCAATGTAGTGCACAATATGTGATGTATTATACAAGAAATATTTCCTTCCACTTTGACTTATCATAAATAATGTTACAAACTTTCTAACACTATTTACGATACATTTATACAAATTAAAATGAGATATTTTGCAGTATTTATTATAACACACTGAAATACCATGTCTCTATCCAAAATTCATCTACTATTAACTATATAACAAATGCCCAACAGTGTTAAAAACTGTGATTTTACTTTTACTTTTGTATATCATATTTCTCTCTTTCTTATGGAAATAAAAAGTTTTAATTTTCTATTAAATTTATGCCAAACAAATATAATTAATAATATCTAGTCATGTTATTTTCAGTGTGGAATATAAAAGATGATTTGCAATATATGCTCCGATATTTCTTTCAATACTTCACTCAATTTTTAATCACTTACAGAATTTACAATATATATTGAAAATGGAGCATTAACTGTGCAAATGTATTAATTTTGCAATATTACATTTCATTAAATGAATTTTTATTACAATAAATTCATTTGTTATGATAAGCAAATTACCTCTTATTTACTTTATACATTTCTACACATATTCTGCACTTTCTTACATTTAAACATTCTATGCAATTACACAAATTATCAAGAAATTACATTCAAAATATTTGTTATTTAATTCATTAACATGCAGGCCAGAAGGCTAACTATAATATTGGCAGCACTTATTTAATGGCGGTGCTTCCTCGCCAATTCACAGTATTGTCATAGAGTATATGTGGCATTTACAAGTGTGACTTTGCCACCAGTCACCCTCCCACACTCTGGTAACACTGCTCTGCCTACAAGAAGTTCTTCACAATTGTCTACATCAAAGTTAAAATGACAGCAATGATATTTCCAGTTTCTCAATGTTGATGTACATATCTCTCAACAACATATTACATAGCAAATCAAACATGCATGTATAAAGCTGGTAGATAATTGAAAATTAATGCTATTATTATTATTATTATTATTATTAAGCATAAATTTTCACATGCGGAAAACAAGTGCATTGAGTTTCGTAAACAATTTTTAAAACAAGACAAATAAATAAGATATATATAAAAACCACTTTCATCAGCAGTATTTTTTGTATATCTAGTTTTATACATGCAAGTGTGAAATGCAATGAATTACCTACATAAATTACTAAGGATTAACTAAAGCTGGAAATTGAAATTCAATATCACAGCATAAAGAAGCAAAATATATGTATATTTAAAAAAATTATATAAACTGGTATAATCAAGACTTTTTTCACAAAATAATGTTTTTGCCAATATATTATACAATATATATGTATCGTACAAGAAATATTTTCTTTCACTTTACTTGGACATATTACAAAAATTTCTAACAGTTTTTATGATACATTTATACTATTTAGAATTTTGATATTGTTCAGTATTTAAAATAACACACTGAAATACCACAGCTATATCAAAAATTCATCCATTATTAAAAATATAACAAATGGAATAACAGTGTTGAAAAAATGTAATTTTATTTTTACTTTTGTGTATCATATTTATCTCTATCTCATGGAAATAAGGAGTTTTAATTTTTGATTAAATTTATGCTAAACTAATACAAATTAATAATATCTAGTCCTGTTATTTTTAGTATAGAATATAAAGGATGATTTGCAATATAGGCTTAAAGTTTCCTTTGAATATTATACTACATGTTAAACAACTTTCAGAATTTTCCATACATATATTAAATTTCAAAGTTAGTACACAATAGTTAGCAAAAACAATTTTTTTCGCTTTGTAATGTTATTGTTATGATATGCAGATAATCCAATAATTACTTTAGGTATTTGTTACAAAAAATGCAATTTCTTCTATTTAAACATTCAATGCATATTACCCAAATTATCAGCAAATTAGTTTCAAATTATTTGTAGTTGATTTTTTTACCAACACATAGGACAGAAGACTTTTATAATTGTTGACTATAATATTGGCAGCACTTATTTAATGGCGGTGCTTCCTCGCCATATCACAGTGTTGTCATAGAGTATATGTGGTATTTACAAGTGTGACTTTGCCACCAGTCACCCTTCCACACTCTGGTAACACTGCTCTGCCTACAAGTAGTTCTTCACAATTTTCTACATAAAAGTTAAAATGACAGCAATGATATTTCAAGTTTCTCAATGTTGATGCATATACCTCTCCAATGATGACTTCAAACAATATTACATAGCAAATCAAACATGCATGTATAAAGCTGCTAGATAATTGAAAATTAATGCTATTATTATTTCGTATAAATTTTCACATTTAAAAAACAAGTGCATTGAGTTTAGTAAATAATTTTAAAAACCTGAAAATAAATAAGATAAACAAAAACCTCTTTTTTCAACATTATTTTTTGTATATCTGGCTTTAAACATGCATGTGTGAAATGCAATAAATTTACTTACATAAATTATTAAGGATTTTCTAAAGCCTGACATTGACATTGTTTCACAGCATAATGAAGCAAAGTATATATTTAAAAAATATATATGTATATATACAGATCTATTTTACACTAATGGATTCAACATGTTTACATCACTCCAGTTACATAAAACTAGGACATGTTTCCGTAGCAATCACTCCCATCATCAGCTATTGACCAACTGGTAGACCGAATCATGTCTTAGTTTGAAATACCAAGCTCTATTCAAAATTCATCTATTATTAAGAAAATAGCAAATGCATAATAACATTAAAAAATGTAGTTTTAATTTTACTTTTTCATATATTTCCTTTCGTATGTATATAATTTTTTTTTTTTAATTTTCTGCTAAATTTATACTAAACAAAAAGTAGCCTACAACATCTAGTCATGTTATTTTCAGTGTGGAATATAAAAGATGATTTGCAACATCTGTTCCAATATTTCTTTAAATACTACACTCAATGTTAAATTCTTTAGAAAAATTATAAAACATTGAAAATGGAGCATTAACTGTGCAAATGTATTAATTTAGACATTTGGCAGGATTACATTACATTAAATTAATTTTAATTGCAATAAATTCATTGAAGTCATGATAAGCAAATCATCTCTTATTTACTTTATACAATACTATACATATCTTGCACTTTCTTCCATTTAAACATTCCATGCAACTACACAAATTATCAACAAATTACATTCAAAATATGTTATTTAATTCACTAACATGCAGGCCAGAAGGCTAACTATAATATTGGCAGCACTTATTTAATGGCGATGCTTCCTTGCCATATCACAGTGTTGTCATAGAGTATATGTGGTATTTACAAGTGTGACTTTGCCACCGGTCACCCTCCCACACTCTGGTAACACTGCTCTGCTACAATTTCACAATTGTCTACATCAAAGCTAATTGACAGCATTGATATTTCAAGTTTCTCAATGTTGATGTATATATATATCCAATGATAACTTCAAACAATATTACATAACAAATCTAACATGCATATATAAAGCTACTAGATTATTGAACATTAATGCTATTATTATTTAGCATAAATTTTCATCTGTGAAAAACAGATGCATTGACTTTTGTAAACAATTATGAAAATAAGAAGAAAAAAAAAGATAAACAAAAACCTCTTTCTTCTGCAATATTTTTTGTACATCTTGTTTTATACATGCATGGGTGAAATGCAATGATTTCATATATATAAATTACTAAGGGTTAACTAAAGCTGGAAATAGAAATTCAATATCACAGCTAATATATATAATTATATATATATTATAATAGTAGAAAAGGATAAAAAACTAAGAAAAAGTCACACATGAGTTCAAAATATAGCGATCTCAAGACTGACTTTTTCTTAGTGTTTTATCCTTTCTACTTTATAATTACTGTTAATTTGTTACATTGTTAATTGTGTTACTTTATTTTTCTTTTTCTTTTATATTATATATATATATATATATATATATTTAAAAATTATATATACTACTATAATCAGGACTTTTTCACAAAATAATGTTTCTGTCAATGTATTATACAATATATGATGTATTGTACAAGAAAAAACTTTCTAACAGTATTTATTATATATTTATACAAATTAGAATTTTGATATTGTGCATTTTTTACCATAACACACTGGAATACCACCCCTCTATCCAAAACTCATCCATTATTAAGAACACAGCAAATGCATAAGCGTTGAAAAATGGATTTTATTGTAACTTTTCTATTAAATTTATGCTAAATAAATATAAATTAACAATATCTAGTCATGTTATTTTTAGAAATATTTGCAATATATACTGTGGTATATCTTTCATTACTATATTCCATGCTAAATCACTTAGAGAATTTAATACATATTGAAAATGGAGCATTAACTGTGTAAATATATTACTTTAAATGTTTGGCAGGATTATATTACATTAATTTAATTTTTATTACAATCAATCCATTTATGTTATGATATGAAAATTACCCCCTTTTTACTTAGTACATTTCTATACATATTTTGCACTTTCATTTAATCATTCAATGCTTTACACAAATTATCAGCAAATTAGGTTCAAAATATTTGTACTTAATTTATACACCAACACACAGGATGGAACACATTTATTATTGTGAATTATAATATTGGCAGCACTTATTTAATGGCGGTGCTTCCTCGCCATATCACATTGTTGTCATAGAGTATATGTGATATTTACAAGTGTGACTTTGCCACTAGTCACCCTCCCACACTCTGGTAACACTGCTCTGCCTACAAGAAGTTCTTCACAACTGTCTACATCAAAGTTAAAATGACAGCAATGATATTTCAAGTTTCTCAATGTTGACATATATCTCCCTCAAATGATAACTTAAAGCAATTTTGCAGAACAAATCAAACATGCATGTATAAAGCTGGTAGATTATTGAAAATTAATGCTATTTTTTTAGCATAAATTTTCACATGTGGAAAAACAAGTGTGTTGAGTTTAGCAAACAATTTTTAAAACAAGACAAATAAATAAGATGAACAAAAACCACTTTCATCAGCAGTATTTTTTGTATATCTAGTTTTATACATGCAAGTGTGAAATGCAATGAATTTACCTACATAAATGACTAAAGATTAATTAAAGCTGGAAATTGAAATTCAATTTCAAAGCATAATGAAAGGAAGTACATATATATATTTTTTTTAAAAAAATTACATATACTGCTCTAATTAGGATATGTTCCACAAAATACTGTGTTTGCCAATGTACTGTACAATATATTATGTATTCTACAAGCAATATTTTCTTTCACTTGGACATATCATAAATACGGTTACAAATATTCTATTTATACTATTTAGAATTTTGATATTGTTCAGTATTTAAAACAACACACCGAAACACCATGGCTGTATCCACAATTCATCCATTATTAACAATATAACAAATGCATAACAGTGTTGAAAAATGTGATTTTATTTTTACTTTTGCATATTATATTTTTCTGTTTCTTATGGAAATAAAAAGATTTAATTTTCAATTAAATTTATGCTAAACAAATATAAATTAATAATATCTAGTCATGTTATTTTCAATGTGTAATATAAAAGATGATTTGCAATATCTGCTCTGATATTTCTTTCAATACAAAACTCAATGTTAAATCATTTAGAAAATTTACAATAAATATATATAAAATGGAACATAAACTCTGCAAATGTATTAATTTAGACATTTGGCAAGATTACATTACATTAAATTAATTTATTTGCCATAAATTCATTGAAGTCATGATAAGCAAATCATCCCTTATTAACTTTATACATTTCTAAATATATCTTGCACTTTCTTCCATTTAAACGCTCTATCCAACTATACAAATTATCAACAAATTACATTAAAAATATTTGTTATTTAATTCACTTACATGTAAGCCAGAAGGCTAACTATAATATTGGCAGCACTTATTTAATGGTGGTGCTTCCTCGCCATATCACAGTGTCGTCATAGAGTATATGTGGTATTTACAAGTGTGACTTTGCCACCAGTCACCCTCCCACACTCTGGTAACACTGCTCTGCTACAATTTCACAATTGTCTATATCAAAGCTAATTGACAGCATTGAGATTTCCAGTTTCTCAATGTTGATGTATATGTGTGTATATATATATATCCAATAACTTCAAACAATATTATATAACAAATCAAACATGCATGTATAAAGCTACTAGATTATTAAAAATTAATGCTATTATTATTTAGCATAATTTTTCACACCTGAACAACAAGTGCATTGATTTTTGTAAACAATTATTCAAATAAGAAAAAAAAATTTTTGATAAAAACCACTTTCATCAACAGTATTTTTTTAATATTTCGTTTTTTACACGCATGGGTGAAATGCAACTATTTTACCTACATAAATTACTATGGATTAACTAAAGCTGGAAAATGAGGTTCAGTTGCACAGTGTAATGAAGCCAAATATCTTAATCCAAGGACATCTTAATCTGTTTCCACAACCAGCGATAACTCCAGATTTTGTTAGCTTCATTTGCAATGTTCCAATTAACAATTTTATTTAACTCCAGATTTGTTCATGTTTACAACTAAGTCAAATGCATTTCAGGGAGGAGGGGAAACACCATACGCAAAACTTATTCTACTATTCTACCAAGGATTTTTTCAGCCACAGCATTTTGTTCCTTAACAACATTATTTCATGTTACATTAATGTTTTCAGTTGTTAACACTAACTCCACTTACTTATTTATTGAAAACATTAAAACATTAATGTAACATATATTACCACTCCATTGTCTACAGCTTCGTAAGTACAATTTTTACTTAACATTATTTCAATTGCAATTTTTGGGGATATTAAATTATACATTTAAATAATTATTAAATTCTGTGAGTAGGTATGTTATTCTCTTTATAAATGTTTTAACAGTGTTAAATATCTCGTACACTTCACACTTTTTTATATACTCTGTATTATTTTCTATTCACAGATAGTGTATTATACCATTCTGTGGCAATGTACTATACAAAGTGTGAAGTATTCTACAAGAAATATTTTGTTCCATTCTGTATATAAATGATGTGGCAAATTTTACTATACAAGATACAGAAACAGTGTTGGCATCTTTTATAGAGTAGGAGAGCAGGAAAAAAAAAGAAATGAATGGAATTTGGGTGGCATGTTCTATTGAATTTTAAATCTGCCAAATATTATCAGATATCATCTACATATATGCTGCCACAATACAGACAGAAAAGAAGAAAACAGAAATGCAGCCCGTTTTCCACATTAACCTATCTTGAGCTTACCAGTTAGCCTGAGCTTATTTCGGTTATGAGCAGCTTTGCACTCTCTACATTACAAAATAATTTTTGTCTTTGTTTGAAAACAGCTTGCTCTCTCTATAATCCACTTCTCAGGAAAAACAATGATTAACTCATTGTTGAAGATGGCCCAACGACATTATGTGCCAGGTGTCTTAACGTTTTTAATAGAGGAATTAATTATTGTCATTTTTCTGCACTTGTGCTTTGAAGCAGATATGGTAGCAAGTATGAGTTTGTGAACTGTGTTTTTAATAAGAACAAAAAAAAAAGTATTAAACAAGTCAGTGACCGAGAGTGAGAAAAATCATACTGAAAGTGAACAATTCCTTCCAAAACATTTGCAGAACCTACAACTACCAGTTCATGATGCCTAAAGTTAATGTGTTCTGACAGTGCAAGATTACATAGTTATGTCAAAGAGTTTTAGCATTGGTGGTGAAATTTTATTTTGTAAATTATGTAAAGAGAAATTATCTGCAGAGAGGCAGTTTAAAGAGTAACAATTATGCAAAATAAAAAAATTATCTACAGCAAGCAGTGAAACCTGTGGAAATGAGCTTTTGAAAGATGTGTGACGTGGTGGTTTAATCAAACATTACATTAAATAGAGTCCTTATATTCTTAAGTGTCTGAAGAAGGGCATGTGTTATGTCATGTGATGTAGAAAGGAATTTTTCCAATTATAAAGTTCCACTGATTGACAACCACAAGGCCACAAAATTATATTACCATCCAGCGAAACTCTCCTAATGAACACTAAATCATATATTACTATTAAATATAAATGTGCGGCGTTAGATTAAATATATTTGGTTAGGTCTTAGCTTATTTTTTATATCCTGATAGGTTGAAAATAGCTTATGACTTATCAACAGTTTTGCAAATGTATGAAACGAAGAAATGGAGCACTGTAAAATTCACTGGTAATAAGAGAAAGTGAGGTGATATAGCATTATGGTGCAGATATTAAGTGTGATTGCATGGGAATGCAAATTGCAAAATTTATTACCATGATGATACCTGATGAATGAAGGACAAGTAAAGTATGGCATGACATAGCTATGAAAGGTGAAATAAACATTTTTAGAGGGTTTCTGATTTGGACTAAAAATCCCAATGGAAATGAAAGAATATGGATTATAACCCATATAAGATCTGATATTGGTCTTTTAGAAGGTAGTCTACTGTTCTTTGAATAAGAAAAACTGCTGATTGAACAGTTAAGTATTTCCAAAATGGTTGGCAAGTGTTTTACTGAAAATGGAGCAAAATTATAGTGATGGGCCTTCTACAAGAGCATTCAAGCTGAAACACTGGGCAACTTTATGATGGTGAATCAGAAAGGCAATTTTCAAATTATATGGTAAAAACAAGAGAGCAATGCTGATGTTGAACACCTTGTATTTCCATGGAATAACAGATAGCTAGTCTAGCGCAGTATTCCAGTGCTCACACATGGCAGAGTGCAACAAAGTTAGAGATATGGATACTCCAGTGATGGCACCAAGAGGCATGTGTGTATTCTATGGGCAAAGAGTGTTAAACCTTTACCTGTAGATTGCTCAATAAAAAAATAACAATTGTTTTAACAGGCATCATTTCTCATGCAAAAATTTAACTATTACAATATTTTGTAGGCTTAAGGACAATGTATAAGTGGTACTAATTTCACTGTTGTCACTTCCAGTTTCTGCCTGTGAGAGATGTGTTAAATATGTTCAGTTTTGCCTACAGCAACATAGAGGTGAGGTTTGATAAACAACATGCTGCTCTGAAATTTTGTTTTCATCTCAAATCTCCAGTTGAGGCATGTAATTTTACAGCAGGCCTGTCCCTATGGCACAGCTCAAGATGGTTTAAATCTGAGAGGAGGCTATCAATTTAAAAAGAAGGTGATGTGGCACTCCAGTTTGTGCACAAAAGGAAGAAAACAATAATGCTGCTGTTGTCATTGTGAGAGGATTGTCGAATAACATTAAGAATACTTTCTGAAATTCTGAAATTTTCAATGTGAGATGTATTTGCATACAATGGGTTCCAAGACTATTGATGTTTGCATACAGGTTTGATGCAGTTTAAGATGATGTTATAGGAGGATGCAGTATCTTTCAAAGGTAATCCTTACTAATTAATCTTAGCTCTTTCAAAGCTCTGTGTGGAAATTTCCATCACACACACACACACACAAAATACTGGCTGCTTGTGCTGGAAAATTAAGGTCATTGGATACCAATATCAGATCTGTTAGTTACAGACAGTCCTGAGTAAATACAACAGCTGAAAGAGCACAAAGAAAAGATGTCGCTCCAGATGTCAGCAATGTAACAGAGGATGAGAAGCTTTTCAATGAGGATCATATTGAAGAGACTGCCATTAAAGCCATAATTAGGACCGAGGCTGCTGGCTCAAGCAAATGCAGCAATAAAATGCACAAAGAAGAGTTGTAGAAGCTACCAGACATCTAATAATATGGTAGCATTGCTGCTGCAGCTTCAAATATCAGAATGGTGCAAATGAAATTTGCATTTTCACCAAGGGCATTTTCTCTCATTGCACGCTCTCAGATTTCAGTCATAAAAATGTATGATCTCCAAAAATCTAGTTGATTTTTTTACTCATAACACAAGGTTAAGTAGGTGGGGTTATAGTAGTCTTTGTTCTAAACTGTAACATTTGGGGTCTGGTTGCTGTGACCATTTGCTTTCAGAGAAAGACTAAATTTTTTTAATCAGTTTTGCAATGTTCAAAGGCATGTTAGCATTTCTGATGTAGATGAACTGTTGCTCCTGACAAACAGCAGTGATTTTTCAAAAGTAATAACAACATTGAAACATTCAGAAATTCTCGTGGACATAAAAGAAGAAATCGTTTGATGACAAATTCTGTTAAGGGGATCATCATGGTAAAATACTATTTCAAACTCATGAGTTGTAAAGAATTTTACAAATCCTTTTTAGAAACATAATTCACCTCTTCTCTCAAAAGTGAATGCTGTGGACAAGTACAAACCCACATACAACCCTTGTGCATTGTGATAATTATAAAAGAAATGACTGTTAAATTTATTTATTTACGGATGCTATTTAACATCTCAGGTCATCAGCGTCCCGATGAATTTTGCTCAGAGGCCTCTTCTTTCAATCTTGAGGTTCGTTTTCGTGCCGTAAATGTACGACACGGGACCCACGGCTTTACTTCCTTTCCAAAGGAAGCCATACTTAGGATTTTTACGAGCGAAAATATCTATCGGTTCGAACCCGCGATCTTGGGTCTAGAAGGCAAGTATGGTTACCACTAAACCACCAGGACCGACATAAAACAAATGAGTGGGGTATCCTATTATCAAAGATATACCAAATGTCACCAAATAACCAGAAGGTAAGGAATTTTTAAAATTTGTTCTGCTTTTTTATGATAAGTCCGGCATTTTTTGAAAGATGTCCTGCATTTGAAAATTTAGACATGGCAACCACAATTATTCCTGTATATCTATGCTGGAGTAAATATACATTTCTCAACAAAAGCTATGTCAATCGACAATTTGTGCAGATAATGCCACAAAAACACACAAATTATTAAAAGGACAGACTACTTCCCTCATAAAAGTGCTGTTTTGGGCATAAGCATAATTGCATGGACAGTCATTGTATGCCACGTGTGATTTTACAGCACGTGTATAGTATTTCGCATGCTAATACTTAATTTGCTGTCCTGGTTATACTTAGCACTTTGAGCAGGATTCAAAGTAATGTTGTAATCCAACTGAAAATTCATGACACTACAAATTTCACGGTGAATTTCTCTCAAACATATAACACTACAATGGCATTTCGCGCATTCCTCAGCAAAAATGCATTGATGCACCACTTCATTCAAGGTCGCCAACACTTGATGACGAAAAGTGGCTAAACATGAATACAGTACATTTAATTTGGTCCTTATCTTTAGATCCAGGGGCGTAATTGAGAGCCCTGCAGACCACGCGATGCGGGGGGCCCGTTGTCCGCCAAAACGAAAAGTTTGAAAATAAAAACCGGGGGGAAAATAAGTAATGTAAATAGATTGTCTTCAGAGGGGGGAGACATATTAAACAGTAAAAGAAAAAGTTCCCAACTTTCAGTGAAAACGCCGGAACATGTCCGCAATCAGCAAACTGATTATGGAAAATTAATACGAGCTTGTCGTTTGTCACTGCGCCGAGGACTGTCATCATTGCATTTTAGGTTACATTAGGTTACGCAAGATAGTGTTTGATTCTGGTCTGTCGCTTACAAATTAGACTAAAAATAGCCTAGCTGTGCACATCCAATTTTCGTATTTAGGTTGTTCTTTAATCCTGCCTTTCCCCCACCCCTTAATTGAAGCCACTTAAAACTAATTATAAACATTTTAGTAGAAAAATCAGTTTCAAAATTAGTGAAATGATATCCTTTATTTAGTGCTGATTCAGAAATAATAAATGAACTTTGTAATACCCCATGTTTAGTAAGTCCCTGTTCTGTTTCTCAGAGAACAAATGACATAATGCAAATTTAAGCATTGGTACAGAGAAGAATATTGGTTGAATCTGAAGAGTGTGCGAATATTTATATTAGTAAGTAATCTTATATTTCTACTGAAATTGAGAATGGAAGAAACACATACAACAGAATGTAGGTACCTCTTTAATGATACTACAAGTACTAGAGAGGAATTTCTTATCGATAGTGCTAATTTATTATATATTTAAAATGAAGACACAAAGGAATTTATTATAAGGTATGCGCCTTGCAAGCCCCAAGGTCTATTTCCGAAAGATCCTAAGCAAAATGATAGATGTTTCACCATTAATTACTATGAAAAATTGACAAAATCTGGGTTATAATGATAAGAAAATGACTCTATTATTCTAGAAAAGGAGTTATGTTCATTGTGAACCATGCTGGTTATTTGCTAATAGGTGTAGAACATCTTTTCAATATCCTGCTGTTGTTGTTATTATTATTATTATTATTATTATTATTATTATTATTATTTTGTAAAAGTAAGGATTGAACAAAAACAGAAAACGGCTAAATATATTCACATAATTTGAATCTAGGTTCTGATGACGCGCCTTTAGAAATGTATCTGAAAATAAGATGTTCCTTGATATAGTTGAAAGACTTTAAATGTTTTTCAATCAAAGTCCAAAGCGAAGGGAAAAGTTATCACTAGCTTCTTACTCTTTAAAAAAGCTTTGTCCTACAATTGGTCATCAAAATTGGACTCAATCAAAGCTCTAAAACATGGTTATTTATATGTTATAAAGTCACTAACTATAATGGTGTTGGAATCAAAATACACCAACGAATGCAATTAAGCTAGTACTCTTAAAAACAAATGGAATTTTTTAAATTAGCTTTTCAAGTTGTCCTGCATTCTAAAATACTTGAAGCTATTAAATTGGTATCAAATCAATGCATTCTAACGACATTGAGCTTTCCCGAGCTTCAGTGTTACTCCAAACCGTTGCATATTTACTAAATGACTACAGAAACAATTTCCAGGAGGCATTATTGTCCAGCATGTCTCTTGCAAAACAATGGAGAGTTGGAATTATAACTAGAAGTTTCTTCCGGGCTACCGCGCCACTGAAGATGTCCTCCACAGTTGAGGATGAAACGTTTGGACTCCTTAGCTCCAAGAGACAACGGCTCCTAAGCCCGGAAGAAACTTCTAGTTATAATTCTGACTCCGGCCGTGAAAGCTTCCGATTACTAATGGAGATTTGATTCTAAATTTGAAAACAAGAGATTCCGCAAAAGAGCCATTTTGCAGAATTGGTTCAAAACAATCCTTTGTCAGATCCTGAAAAATATTTTCGAATAAACGTGTTTCACGTGATATTGGATATCACTTTTAATCAAATCAGAATTAGGTACAATTCCATGAAATGTTTAAGTGATCTGTCAGTGTACTCACCCGATAGTTTCTGTCTACTGCAAAAATATGATGAACTGTATAGTAAAGCATAACATTTATCAATGCAACATGTTGAAGACTTAACAGAAGATTTCTCATTTCAGTTACAGTGTTAAAACAAGATAAAAGACAAAACGTTTGTTCGAGAATTGGCACACTTCTTGCTCATGAAAAATTACACTTTAGCGTTAAGTATACCATATGTTCGCACTGTTTTCACTTTATAGCTCTCTCTACCTGTAACTGTTGCATCATCTGAGTGATCTTTTTAAAATTGAAAATTAATAAAAATATATTTACATAGCCCCATGTTACAAGCGCGATTAAGTGGACTCAGTATTTTAAGTATTACAGAACACGAAGAATTGAGGAAGTATTGACGTGAATGGAGTGGAAACGTTTTCCTCGAAGATACTAAACGTCTTCGCCGCTTCCAATGAGCCTTAAGGATTCTACATATTACAGTGTGCCTGTGCCTAGTTTTAGGTTAGCGGTGTACCGTGAATTTAGCTTCTAGGAAATAATAATACTTTATTTCCTACACCACCCCAACAACAACAACAACAATAATAATAATAATAATAATAATAATAATATGGGCACACATATGACCACTTGTTGCTGACATTTTTTTCTTTCAGTTGAGATATCGCTGCTTTGGTGGACAGACGTACGAGGGTAGGTCCATAAGTTTCCGGCCTCGCCGGTAAGGATTATCGCCTTCACAAAACCCTTATCTGGTGTCATACCTAATCTGTTAAGTAAATAATTGCAGTTGCAACTTCCGCTCCGCTGTGTTCAGATGCTCACATATGTTTGCATAAAGAAGGCTATGTGCAGAAGATTGTGACATGTTCAAAATGGAGTTTCGAGCTGTTATTAAGTTCTTCACAAAAGAAGGACTTACTCCAAATGAAATCAAACAGCGATTGGACGGTGTATATGGGGAAGCGTCCCTCTCATGTTCTACCGTAAAAGAACGGGCTCAACTTTTCCAAGCGGGTCGAGAAAGCATTGAAGACGAAGAGCATACAGGTCGGCCCTTGGAGATACTCACTCCTGAGCATAGCTCTTGTGGAAGGAGAACTTTTGAAAAACCAGCGGCTCAAAGTTGCAGAAAGAGCAGCAAGATTGTGCCTTTCTAAAACAGCAGTCCTTGGAATTATTCATGAACATTTAAACATGAATAAGGTTAGTGCAAGATCGGTGCCTACACTTCTTTCCTTAGTCCAAAAGCAACGAGTCATCTGTTGTCAGGCATTTTTGGAGCTCTGCCGTAGCAACGAGAGAGAAGTTCGGTAAACCATTGTTACAGGGGATGTAACCATGCTTCTCTACTATGATTCTTGCCCTAAAGAGAATCAACGGAATGGCGTAAACTTGGCGAAGCTCCGCTTCTAAAGTCCAAGGTTACTCAGTCGACCAAGATGATCATGGCCACAATTTTTTGGGATTGTGAAGGAATACTCTTCATTGACTTCAAGGAGAGGAACACCACAGTAAATGGGGAGTACTATGCTGACCTACTGCACAGACTACGTGCTTCCACCAAAGAGAAAAGGCGAGGAAAGCTGAGTGGTGCTGTGCGCCTTCTTCACGACAATGCGCCTGTGCACACAACTCTTATTTCAAAGGAAGCTGGGAAGAAATGTAGCTTCAAGGAGATCAGCAATCCACTCTACAACTCAGATCTAGCTCTTAGTAACCATTTCCTCTTCTCAAAATTCAAAGAGGACCTTCGAGTTATTTAAGTGTGACGAAGAAGTGATGGATGCTGTTTACGCTCATTTTGCAAACAAGACTTTTATCTGGAGGGGGGGATTGAAATGTTAATTGAAAGATGTTAGAAAAGTATTGCAATAAAAGGTAACTATATTTAAAAATGAAATAGAGTTTTTGTCTTTAGCATACCTAGCAAATGGTTAGGCTGGAAACTTTTGAACCACACTTGTACATTCATAATTTTCTTTAAGTTTAAGCTATCGGTACACCTTGCTTCATTGTAAAGTTTTTAAAGGAAAGGATCAGGAAGAAAACAGGGTTAAACTAACAAAACAAAGCATTTTAATAAAATTTATTCCATTACTATTTTCCTTAGAAATAACAATAAAAACACAATACCTTTGAAATCATACTTGTATGATTTTCTACACTTGATTTTTATAGATTATATTTTAACACTTACAGTAAACATTATCAAATATTTTACTATAATAAAAGATCTTAAAATCCTGAACACATTTACATTAATAGTTTCACACAAATTTTAGCAAAACTTTATGATTATCCCACAATGCTCTTATTGACAGTAATAGAATTGTTTAATTAATGAAACACAACCTTTTAAATGCTTGAAAATATTAGCACAAGTATCCCTAATCCAAAACACCTGGGTACATAAGTGTTTCAGGTTTTGGAATATTAAGTATTAATTTCCTGCAAGAAATAAAGATTTTTGTAAATTGTACTAAAATAGCCATCACATTTCAGTTATGTTGGCAATTAAGGAAAAATCTCTTACAGATAGAACAAAAAGATGCCAAATTTTGCATTGTAGCTTACATATTTTTTGGATGCACAGTTGAAGTGTGTTTTTCTTCTACAACTGTTAAATAAACATTTTGCACCCATGTTTTAGAGTTTCAAATTAGGGATTCTGAATCTATCACTTTAACAACTAATAAAAATATTTCTTAAATGTAATATACCATCATCATTCAGAATAGGTGAATACACTTAAAAACTAACACTGATACACAAAAATAATGGTATTTTAAAACTATTACCTTCATTAAAATGAGATTTTTTTTAGTAACAACAGTTAAAATATTTTAGTACCACTGCAAGGGCTATGCTGTTCATGATTAATATGCAGCATACACAGTTAACAGTTTTCTTCTTAAGACCAATTTTTAAAGGGTAAGTGATGTTTTAAAGGTTGAATTTGGCCCAAATGTTTTCCTTAAGATAGTAATTTTTAACAAACAAGATATCTATATGGCCTTGCATTCAAACCAAAGCCTATGATTATATAATCTGAAGTTCAAATTTGATTGCATATTTTAATCAACTTTTTCACATTAACTTAAACAAAATTCTTAGATTGTTGATGAATAGCTTATGCTTAAATAAAACTTGATATAATTAAACAAATTAATATAAGAAAAGTTTCTGTGGACAAGCATAAATAAGCTGATTTAATAAGCATTCCAAAGACAAAATTCTTCATGGGATTTATGGATGATAGACCCACTATTATGTTTTCTATTTTTGCTTTAGAAAAGTCTTAATACAAATCTGATTTGGCCATTTCATTTTTGTTTCCCTAATCTATCAAAATGTGCTAATACTATTTATACAAACTATTTCAGACTTTGTTGGGTTACTCATTGTAATAATAATGAAATTTAATAAGCTTCAAATATGAAATGTTCAAAAATTTGTCTCAAATAGCCAAAGTAAGTCACCAAGAGTGACAAAACCTCTTTGATTCGCATTTTCTGGAACTTTTTTTAATAAATATTTTGAACAAATCTACATTGAAGCTAAAATAGAACTGTCTTTTAAGACATAGAATTTAAGTAACCTAACAATAGCGCAGTTCATCTACATTTTTCATTTGCTCTTGCACATACAAACACCTAGTACTCCTGATTGGGAAATAGAGCAATAAAGTAAAGTTTAAAAATAATCCCTTTTTCTCCCTTTTTTTGCAAAAATTAACAAATTGTTTAGATATTCTACTACTGTAATGCTACTTTATATGCAAGTATTGTTTAAATTCTTGCAGTTTTATGACTTGTTTCTGTCAACTCTTAGCCTATGTCTATGAAGACAAAGAAGAGAGATGGGGAGAAACTTATTAAAAAGTATAAATTTACTAATCAGGTCTGCTAAAACTTAAGCTACCTTTCTTTAATGAAAGAGACCTCTACCCTAAAGGATGTTCAAGTTAGATATTAGAAATAGTTTGGAGCAGTTGTATGTAATAGTACTGCTTGAAAGAAACTAGTTGGTCCCAGTGGTTTAGTAGTACCCATACTTGCCTTGTAGACCAAGGTTGTGGGTTCAAACCTGGTCAGTGGCAATGGATTTTTTTCTGGCATAAAAATTTAAAGTATGGCTTCCTTTGGAAGGGAAATAAAACCTTGGGTCCCATGTTGTAGATTTGTGGTAAGTAAAAGAACCTGAAGCCAGAAAGAAGAGGCCTCTGAGCAAAATTTATCAACTGTTTCATGCCCTTAATTGAATGGAATGCTAATAAACAGAGATGTTAAAGAGCATCCTTAAATAAACACCTAAATAAAATTAAATGAAAGAAACTAATGCAACTAAGCTATAAATATATTATGAGATAGCAGATCTGCTAATTGCTGAATAATGCTTATATATGTGTTATTAAGTGAAGATATTGGTGGTAAGCACTTCAAGGGTCAAAAAATACTTTTTTATTTTCTGTTGGCCGAGTTGTACATTAGAATATTTTAATGTGTAATCACAGTTGAATCATGTCATCTTCCTTACTAGGGACTTTTAAGTTATTCCTCTTTTATTAATGTTAATGTTGATTTTTCTGCTGTTGCTAAATTATTTCACCCTAGTAGTGTAATGGACCTTGCAGTGTAGTAGATCTATTATAAACGGAAAGTAATTGTTTAGCTTTATGGTCAATTTCTCCTTTATTTTGTGTGATTTTGGTGAAGTATGATTATCAAACATGGGTAAAAGAAAAGAGCAACATGTAAGAAAAAATTAAAATAATATAAAGGTATTCAATACAATAGAAGAGTTGCTGAAAACCAAGCCAAAAAATCAATAATTATCAACTAATGATAGCGTTTCTTTTCTTGCAACATTTATTTGAACAAATTTAACTTGAATTGTTTACTATATGAAACAGTACTTTTACAACCTAAAAGGTGTAAACTAAAACAGGTGCTGATTAAATGTGCTATTACTGTGTATGTTATGTTATATTTCAGCTATACCAAAGCATCTTTACACCAAAACCTATGCAATGCAATTACTACAGCTCAAAATGATTCAACTTTGTCTACCAAAATTTACTACATTGCATTGGTAAAGCAATTTATGTAATTTATGGTAAAAGTGGGAAAATATGCAATGATTTATTTCTGTTGCCCACATATACCAGTAATTGTGAACATTTTCTGCATTTATCAATTTAACCATAACATATACATGCCACAAACTGTGAAGAAAATGGTGATTCAAAGATTGAGGTTTCGATGGAGGAAGGAAGCAGACCTTGGGAGTGTAATCTCCATAAACTCTCATTCATTTCTTTTTCATCTTTCAGATTAAGTAGGAAATCTTATTTTTCTAAATTTAGTAGTAGCTTACAAGCTATATTAAGTGAAAGTAGAGTTATTAGATTTCAAGAAATGGAAAAACATTATCATGATCTACAAAAGAAAGGCTTAATTTCATTCAGGATAATGTTGACTGTGTTTGTGACCTAATCAAAGAACCTTACCCATTTTACTAGATGTTTAGCAGAGAACCATAATCAATGACCATCTGGGACTTCATAAGAGCAAAATGGAGCATTATAAATGTTGATGCATGAACTAAAGCACTTAATTATTTGGAACACGGCTATACAATCATGGATCATTATAACTTAAAAGAAGAGCACTGTCTTATGGAATTCTTTTGCAACTGACAATGTTGTGGCACACACAGCCTCATTTCCTAGAATGCAATTCATGATGCTAGTTTTGAACTAATAATGCATCCACCATACTCACTTGATCTAGTTTCAAGTGCTTTTCATTTATTTCTAAAGCTGAAGGAAAGTATTAATTTGAAAATGATGCTGTTATTGTAGCTTTATAGGAATTCTAAGATACTATTTTTTAAGAAAGGTGTTTCTATGTTAAAACATAAGATGGAATATGTGTCAAAAATAGTGATAATGTATAAAATTAGTTTTGCCACGTTTATTTTTAGAACAAATTTTAAGAGAGCAGTTACTAACCTGGTTCTATTAAAATCTTCTATTAGTCAGGTTTATATTATATAAGGATACTTTTTAACAGCTCTGGTCATTAGCATCCCATTCAGTTCAGAACAGGACAGAATGGTATTGCAAGATTTCAACAGATGAACTTATAGACTCATAGTTTGGGACCCTAGGGCCAGACATAGAAATTTGGCACGTCAATGTACAATATGGACAATCTGAAAACCTTTGGAAGCTAAGATCTATGAAGACAAAGACAAAGCAGGGGGGAAAACTTATTAAAAAGTAAATAAAAATTTGCTTACCAGATCTGCTTAAACTTTGCCAACTTTCCTTACCAATAGAGGCCTTTATCCTAATGAATGTTCTACATTGTCCTAACCTTAAACTTAAGTAACAAAAAAATTATATAATCAGTTAACAGGTATAAAATAACATTACACAGTTTAATTTATTGTGGTGTACCCCTGACTGCCAGAATGGCTAGAATTGCATTTTTCTCGTAGTTTCCGAGGCATCGTAAAATTTGCAAATAGAGCTGTGCTATTGTTAGGATATGTATACATATTAAATTATCTACTTACTGATCATGCATGGCACTCAAGATTGTATTTGGTCAAGAGAGAGAAGTTTATTTTTAAATTCACTTTAAATACTTATGACAGCATGAGATCTAATATCCCACTTTTCATGTGTCTTCCAACACTAACATTAAAAGTATAATATGAACTTGAAACTCTGAAATGCAAACATTAAACATTTGCTTAACAATAAACAGCAACAAATCTAAACAAGTGAGAATTTCAACAATTTTTTCTATATCTTCCTTCTAAAAAAAAACTTTTAAACATCTATTAGAGGCAGTTTTACATAAACATCAACATCCTTTAAAACACCAAGCATTTTATTCTTAACAGCTACTAAACTCACATCAAATATTTTAGTCTTTGAAAGCAACGGACTTATAAACTCTGATTTCCTTTTCATCAATATAGTTAAACAAAATCAACAAGCCATGGTTTAACAAGTTTACTCTTATGTTAAAACATTTAATATTATTCCACAATTTAAAACTGAGTCAATATTGCTACTTTAAGGGCAAAAGTTTCATACATATAACCACTGACTGAATGCTACACTGAAATCTCGTTATAACACTTCTTTTTTAATCACAAATTTTATTGTAGCAACTTCTATACATTTCTAGTGTGGGAACAATAACTTGCCCTTTGAATCTAAGTTGCCATACTGTTAATATATTAAAATAACTTCTGAACTAAAGTCCATACATGTACACATTTAACAAAGGCTTCTTGCCTTTCTGAAGAAAAGAAATTAAAGTAAAATTAATCTTTAGATTACTGCTCTCACTTTGAAATAATTATTTTATTCAGAATTAGAAGACGACATCGGCTGCTGAAGTTCTGAAGGCGATGATCTGGCACATTTTCACTTCCCCCTCCATGCTTCATTCTGTTTACAAGAGAATCCAACTAGCATTACAAAAAGAGGAAGATAATAAAGCACAAAGGACAGACACAGGTGGAAAAACAACAAATAAGAGCACAAACTAATGGAAGAATGGATATAGCAGGAATAGAATAAGAGTAAGACAAAATCATAATTGTCTCCAGGTTTGTCTGCCAATTTTGCTACATTGTCCCCTGCAAACAACAGTTAATGAGTATTACAGGACTGTTTTGATGGTCATGACCGAACACATCCAACGAAAAAGCTCTCAGCTGCATCCATGTAGTTGGTCACCATGACAATTTTTTTAATAGTGTTTAACGCCCGTTTTAACCACTGACACAGATGATGGATACTGATGATACATGAGATGAAATGATAAACTGAGAAAAGAATATTTTTTAAAGGAAGGAAGTGTTCCAGGCCTATGTTTGGTGTACAGCCCGGCAAATGACTGAGGGGAGGGGGGGGAAAAAAAACCCTGTCTGAAAGGACAAGCATGGTGGAAATCATAGCCCATATCTCCTGCTCACGAGTAAGCACCTTAACGACCTCGGCCACCCATGGCAGTACCATGACGGCCCTGACGTTTGCAAAGTTGTTGTTCAACATTTGAACAAGGAAAAGGGGGGGGGGGGAAAGAAGCTCCATCCTCCATACAACCAGGATGTAGCTCTGTGCGACATTTTTGTTCCCTTGAGTTTCGGGGTCAGTGTTTTGGTTCACCTACAGCTGTTGTGAAGGCAAAGGTGGTTCTGAAGAGATATATATATATATATATATAAAAGTTTCCAGCGCATCTTCCAGGACTGACAGTAACATTGGACCAAGTGCATATAACTTCAATAGGGATATTTAGGAAAAGACTATACCAACCTTGACTCTACTTAGTGCACTTCGTTAGTAAAAAAAATATTGTTTCTATTGACTTGCCTACATATATAAGTCTGCAGAAACAGTGACTTATGTACAGAACATGGAACCAATCAGCTCTAAAAAGATGGTGCCAAGTATGTTGAAAGAGATTGGACTTAGGTTCAGGGAAGAAAATGACAAAATGCAGCCTGTAACTTATATCAGCCACTGTACATAAGAAGAAGGAGGAGGAGGAAAAAAAAAAAAACTGACTCAATCCTAAAGGGGGGAAAATTTCTACAATTTATGACTAAGATAAATAATAAAGGTATATTGTTCAAAGATGTGCTTAACTTGAATCAAACTGTCAAAATTGATTAGGATTGGTTGAGTGGAAGAGGTTTTATAATAAAACATTCTATTCTGCTCTAAAAAAAAGAATCAGCTCCATATTTTCTGACTATACACATCCTAATAAACAATGGAGCCATTCATATTGAATTTAATTTGCTTTTCCCTCTAAAAATAACAATGTACTTTTGAAAAATAACATCATTATTTTTATAACAGATCAGAGTTACCGGAAATAAAAACAACCTTCATAAGTTCATAAGCCCACTTGACTCCCAAATTATATGTAACATAAAAGTGTATTAACAGCTCTCGGAATTGTACAAAAGCTGTAGGCTTTATCCATATGAATGGCCCCAAAAACTATTTAAAATCTCGTTACAACAAACTTTCGAATCCGAGGCTGTTATTATTTTTAGCTTTCATGTGAAATATTAACTTGGGAGTCTTTTTTTTTTTTTTTTAAATCTTTTGGTGATTTGTTATAACGAGATTTCCTTGCAATTTGTAAAATACTTAAATAAAGAACATATATAATCTACACTAAAGACTACACATAATGCAAATAATTTTCTAATTAATTTGTTCATATTATACTATATTATAAGAAAATAAAGCAAGACTTATTGGAAGCCATTTGCATTTACAGAAAATTAATAGGTTTGGAAGAGGGAAGGAACAATCTATGCTCTACATTTTGAGTAAATTTAAATAAACCCAAATCTTTCATTTAGCTTAATTCTAAAAAATAAACTGCATGATATAACATGCTGCTGCAGTGTATTTCAGGCATTTACAGAGTGTAAGAATGCTGCATTCAAAATGTTCTCACTATAAAGAAGGATAGCTGATTAAGCCCATGGAAATTCTGTGATATAGGAAATTTACATCAAAATGCTCCAAAAAAAAAAAGAGTGAACTCCAGTTAATGGCATGCAACCATGATATAATCCCCTAACATGCTGTTGATAAATTCCTCGATTAAAATGTTATAAATAAATGTGTGCATATGAAAAAGGGACAAGTTGTTGGACATTGTGTTAAATACTTCTGGGCCCTTTATACTTTTAGCTACGTAGTAAATACATTTTATCTTTTAGTAAAATAGAGAATCATTTTTTAATTTTCTGAACATGAAGAAACTATATGAAAATTCTTGATGCCTTAGTAGTCAAAACTATTAAAAAATTTACTCAATGCACTTTGAAAGCTCTTGAACTTCTTCCCAAGCTTTTGGTTTGAAAATATTACACAAAATACTCTCTTCTACTCTCGCCAACATCTTTGCACTATACCAGCTTATATGCTGCAAGAGATTTTTATCACAATGAACATATCTAGGTATTTTCTATTCTCGGGAACAACTATAGTTTACTTCTTTCCTTGTGAATAGCTCTTTACTGGCAATTAAAATATTCTCATAACACATAATAGATACAGCACAAAAAAATCTATTTCAGACAGTTTTGCTATCAACTATGACCCTCCACACTGTATTAGCAGATGTACAAGGGCAGAGACTATTAAAATGGCTTACTTCGCATATATCCATCCCTTGTTGAGGTATAACATAATATTCTGAGGGGAATCAAGTGCAAGCAAGGTATGTTCCATAATGAATTTATATATATTAAAAAAAAAGTACCATGGTAGGAGCAAGTCCAAGAACAACATATTAACCTTTTTTTTTTTTTAAAAAAATTAGGCATTCTTCCTCTTCCTTGTGTCTACATGTTCAAATGTTTATCCGTAAAACCATCAATAATGCACATTCACCCTTCATTAAGAATGAAGCAATCCATCAATAGAATAAGACAAAATTCAACCCTCCATGTATATAAGCATAATATTTCCTTATATCAAAGATGATATTGCACTGTGGCATAAAGATATACAATAGCCTTTCGAACTACTTAAAAGAAATACAAGATAAAAGTTTCAAACTATCTGTAAAGGGATATTTAATTATCCAATACTCTACTCATTCAAGATTTCCTTCTAAAGAATGATAAATCCACTTCATAACTGCAATATGTCCTAATAATGTGAGAATGAGTGTATTTCATTAAAACGCGCCCAATATCAATTGTACTACTTTGTACTAAAGTGATCAATGGGATCAATAAATAAATAAACACCAATATCGGGTCCTATGTTATTTACAAATCCAGAAGAAAAAACATTTGTTATGGTAATTCCACATTTTTATAACACCCCAAAATAGCTGGCATCCTAATATGTGCCAAGTTTCTATGTCTGATGGAAGGATTCAATAACTTTAACATTGAAACTAGCATATACGTATGGAACACAAGTAGAAATTATCCCAAAATAACAAAAGAGTAAGTGAAGACATTATAGCAGCACAATGTGAACAGTTTTGAATCTGTAGTCCCTGCACCTGAGATGGTACTTAGTAATATAGCAAAATTTCAAATCTACATTAAAGTCTATGTCTTCAGTTTTACTGCACCAAGATGGCTCTCTGACCACTTTCAGTTGTTCCTCATTTATTTTCATAGTTGCAAACCATTATATAATTTTACTATTATTATACTTACAAATAGGAGATTGTCAGGCTAAGGCAAATTGCAGTAAACCACTGGGTCCTCTATGATTCACCTGATTTGTTGTGTGTTATATTGATAAGAATTCCATTTTTGCCAATTGTTGCTCTGTTGCATTTATTTGGTCATGAACTATATTAATCTTCCAATCCCTTTTGGATTTCTGTAGTTTGCTTCTAAGTCAGCCATTTTGAAGATTTTTAATCACCCAGTTCACATGCGCTATGTATTTCTAGCCTCCCTTCCCATTAACTTTTTACTTTCAATGCATAGTTTACGAAATTTGCTTTCATTTAGCTTTAACCGTTACCCCTCTGCTGTGCAGTGCTATCTAATGCAATTTTTGCTGTTGATAAAACTATCAACTTCACCACCCTACATACACCACCATTTGCTCCTTGGTAGAATTTCATCTATAAAAGTTTATATACTATTTTGGGGGTGGTGGGTGGGTTTACACTAGAACCACAGGAACCTGTTAGAACTGTTCAAGTGGTCATTTTGACCAATGATGTTAAATATACATTAAACACACTGTTAATTCTATACTAAACGAAACATTAAACTATTTATTAATAAAAACAGGAATATAGTTCAATAAAAGACTATAAAGTGCTTATGGAAAACCATTATTGATATTAAATTTAAAATTAATTTCATCAGAACTAATACAGTGAAGCAACTAATTTATTTATAATTAGCTAATGAGTCTATTTAATACTCTTATGCTCCAATGTATTATACAGTACATGAAAGGCAAAAGCTTGTGAAATGTTCTGTACAATTCAATAATAAGTGGAGCATAAGAGTATTAAATCGACTCACCTGCTAATTAGGAATACATTGACATATTGCTAAAAGTGTGTTTGTATGTTCTGAATCTTTTCCAGTATCTTTAAGATAGAACTAACAAAAATACAAAATTCAACAATGGAATACCTATAATATTCCAGTGCACTATATATTAAATATAAATAAATTACTTTCTTTATTATTTGTGCATTTATCTTGTCTCAACATTACATTTGGAACTGCGATCTCATATCCTTTTAGGGTTTCTTCAAAGCTTATTCTAAATAATTTTCTTCATCCTCCATGTTTTGTTTCTGGTTTACAAACATTTGGTGTGCAGTTCTAGGATAACAATTCTGCAACATCCTACTTCCTGTTATTGTCTTGAATACAATCCATGAATAGATAGCAGCAAAGCAAGAATGTTGAAGAAAAACATCAGCATTATAGTTAACACTAGCTGTAGCAAATCTTCGGCACTTTTCAAAGAATTGTATGAAGTTATACTTCCAGTACATATTATTCTATGAAAACTAAGTAATTTCCTGCAATGCTACATTATTCAATCAATCAATCAATTTGTGAAAGGCTGCTCAGTAGCCCACATCATTGTAGGGGTTATGGAAATCAACAGCCTGGGTCAAGTGTTTCTGCTACACACCAAAGTTTTAGAAGCAGTTAACCATTCAACAACCTGTTTGATTGCTCCATGAATCTACTGTGGCCCAAGAGAATTTGATGTGTCTTGCTATGCATGCTAAATGCTGCAAAACTACTAAAGGCTTTTATTCAAAGACTGTGCATCTAACTTGCCTTCCACATGCTATGCACAGGATTTTGGAAGAAGTTGGCATCCACTTTTTCAAAGTCGATTGGTTCGTATTTCAAACAAAGAAAATCTTTGTTAAAGCTCCCCCCCCCTTTTTTTATCAGTGTTGAATGCCCATTTTTACTACTGAGGCACCACAGGGGTGACATTGATGATACATGAAATGATAAATTGGGAAAGGATTAAAGCTCCATCAAGAAGAGAAGTCTTCATATCCATAGCTTCAGGTGTTTCCCTGACATTAGAACCCATCATTAATGGTGGGATTCCTGGACCGATGCTACTGTATATTACTATAACATCTTCCATGCTATGAAATTCATGGTTGATTTGGCCAAAGTCATTTAGTAATATCAGGAGCTGTTTTTAACAGTGAAACATAGGGGTAGCTTAATGCTTAAAACCAAATTTTGACTTCCCACCCTCTCCAATAGTGAAACTTCAAAGATTGTGGTGTGAAACTTGAAACATCCATTAAACTTTTCAATAAAAATCAAGTTGAGCTTATTGATGTTTATGGTGAAATGTTGAAAAATATGCTTGATTAAAATCTGCGATACTGCTCCATGTGCTAGGTTTCTGAAGTGCTAACTGGTGAAAATGTCAATATATTAGATTTCAAAGAACTTGGCATCTAGTGACTTAACACACTTACAAATGCTCTGATTAGTGCCACGTTGAAAGGAACTTTTCAAATTAAGAATGTTCGTGATAAAGATGTTCCTTTAGTGCTGAAAATCTGCAAGTGTACGCTGTTATTTATGACAATGCAGAATAAGGTGGCTACATTTTTAGTATAATTTTTCAGTTTTTTTTCTTTTTCTTTTTTTTTTAAAGGTAATTATATGCCATTTTTTAGGTCACCAACACCAGAGTCTTGATTATCAGATTCATACTTTTCAACCTAAAATTGAAAAGTTTGATACTTTTATTAAGTAAACATATCAAACAATTTCTTTGTATTATTATATAACCATACAATGACAAACTATAGAGCATTCAACATTTTGTGAGAATCACTTTCAAACAACATTTGGAATTTTTTAAATGAATAAAACTCTGGTTATACTCATGAAATTTATTGATAACAAAAAAAATTCCCTAAAACATTTAATGCTAAAATAATTTTATGAGGTTTTGTCTGAAAAATATCCAGCCATTTAATACTTAAGATATCACCTTAATTGGCATAATGCTTCTTTAAGAAACTTACACAATGTCTGGTGCCCCTTTTACTTTTCATATCTATCACTACAGACACTGCCATGCTAATTCCTATTAATGTCATCCATTTCAATGGGGGAGGGGGAGGAAAATGTCCTGTATAACAAAACTTTTACCAAAAAATGCTGCACAACACTTGCGCAATTTTGATCAATATGAATGTAACTACAAAATTCATGCAACAGAACTTACTGCTGAGTATCCTCATATGAATGAAAGTGTTTGCACAGGCGGTGACTGGCCATTAAAAAGACTATTTTTGAGATACTTCAAAACTGATAGGTTATTTCCAGAAAAACCTCATATTGTCATAACTGGACATTTGACAACACAACTGTACAGAGACTCCAAAACTTTATCAACACTTGCAAATCTACATTTTCAGCTTCCTTTCAAAAAGGCCTGAACATGATACATAAGTTCTTAAACAGAACTTCACATGACATAAATTGGAATCCTCAGAGAACATAATACATATTACTGAAGGAACATGAACTTAAGCAATACATTAATTCAATACGTGCACTGGTCTTCTACACTGCAATTTAATTCTTTTTATTTGCAAGTGCTATTACTTGAGCAATATAGTACAACTAGTTTTATTGTTTCAGCTCATGCTTGAAATTATAACATATTGCAAATGCTAATTGAATTATTAGTTCTTTAACATATTTCATTTAATATATACAAAATACTTTAAAAAGCAAAGACTTTAAAGATATGGCAAATGCTACATGTTACTTAAATTTTGTTTTACTACCAGGTAAAACTTTTTTATACTAAATTAACCATTTTATGCATAATATTCCAAGAATAAGCAGAACTGTGTCTACTAATTCAAAATCAAGGAATGATGTTCAGTAAATATTAGAACCTTGTTAATCGTAGCAATCTGGGACCAGGAAAACTGCCAATAGAACAGCACATATTAGGTATTCAATAATTTATCTAACCAAGTATCATGTATTCCAGTTACGTGAGTTGATCTGCAACAATGAGTGCCAAAGTTATTCTTCAATGTGAAGGTAAATCAATTTCATGTGAAACTGGATGAAAATTAGCATTATCTGCACATTTTAAATACATACATATGAGGGCTTGAAAGTAATGGCAACAATTTCAAAGTAGTAAACCATTTATTCTAAAACCAGGAAACTTTTACATTCCTTCAATTCAACCTCCTGCCACACTTCTGGAAGACATTGGGCATCTGTAGCTAAGCTACTTTTGTTGATGTCTGAGAAGTAATCCCCTACTGCAACATTAGTGTGGCTTGTTCCAAATTCTGTGGCTAACTCCCTCACTTTCCATCAAAAACCCACCTATATAAGCGATTGAATCAAATTCACATAATGTATTTCAAGGGCAACATGACCTAAATGTGGTGCATCTTCCACTCTATTGTGTCCATGCAAAAAAATCTGGCAACCCAGATATCCACTTACATAAGTAAATGAATCAAATTCACGTGTGTTTCAAGGACAAGATGACCAAAATGTGATGGATCTTCCATTATATTGTGGTCTTGTAAAAACACCCCCAAAGACCCACCTATGCAAGTGAGTGAATCAAATTCACATATGTTTCAAGGACAAGATGACCTAAATGTGGTGCATCTTCCATTGTGTCTTTGTAAAAAAATCTGGCACTCCACAGACCACCATTTGATATGGTAATGTTTTGTTGTCACAGGTTTCTTTCACACCTGGATAACAATTCCCTCACATTCCTAACACTTGCCATCTCAATTAAATCCATGCAGTTTACTTTTAAAAACCACCACTTTAGGCAGCTCAAATTTGCATAATTACTCAACAGCATTGCCCTATTTTCTTTCTAGCCCTCCTATATACGTAGTCTGGCCACAAGTTCTGTTACAAAGTACCAGGTGTTTTGATAATGCAACTGCTGCTAAGCTCTGCCTATTCTTGTTAGGCTAAAACTGCAACAAAAACAGCATGTTTGGACACGGAGTGGATAGATTATGAAAACCATTTTGCTGTGATAACACTCCATAAGATTGGAAAATTGCCACCTGTGATTTTCTAGGTTCTTAAATTAAAAATTAGCAGGATATTTAATGTACCATCAATCAAACACTTCACTGAAACAGGTACCATCACTGACTGTCCAAGATCGGCACGTCCATGCTCTATGGGACTAGCACAGCAGTGAAAGCATCAGGCAAAATCCAGCTCAGAAGCAGAAAGTGATGGCATATGTGATGAACATCTCAAGCATGTTAAATCTCCAGATTGTTCAGACAAGATCTTGGGATGAAGGCTTTCTGCTGGAGTACTGGACATTTTTTAACTCCAAGCCTCAAGCTTGAAAGAGATAAAATTCAGAAGCCTACTTGAGCATTATGCTAACAATAGGTATAGAAAAATCCTTTTTAAGGACGAAAAAAATATTCAATATTGAAGACAGCTACAACCACAACTTTCCAAAAAATTCATGAGGTGGTCCTAAAATCCAGAGGGGCCATCATTCTGCCTCAGTGATGCTTTGGTGCGGACTAGTTGTGATGGTTTTATGAAACTATTTTCCTGCCAAAAGGGGATTAAGAAAACTGCCACAGTGTATTAAAGAACCCTCCTTTAGCATGTGGTGAAAGATTTTCATACTTTGTTCAAGAATGTGTACTGGAGCTTCCAGCAAGACCCAGCACCAGTCCCTAAGGCAGGATCCACTCAATCTTGGCTTGAAATAATGTTCCTGATTTTACTCCTGCCCAAGACTAGCCCTCCATCAGCCCTGATCTCAACCCCTTGTACTACAAGCTGTGGGCAATGCTAAAGAGTGTTGTATGAAGTCACCCTGTATTTGAGTTTCTCAAGTTATCCTTAGAGGCAGCAGTGGCAGATTGCCTATAGAGTCAGTGCTTGCTGCCATTGATAAATAGCTCAATAGAGTAAGTCCTGTATTAAAGCAAAATGGGTCATTTTGAAAAATATGTGCACTAGCACAGAATAAATGTGGGTACTAAATTCCAAAATCAAAAACAGCAAAGTACATTGCTGCTACTATATAAAAACTTTGTAACAGAACATACAGTGAGTCTGGGTTCAATTTCTGATTGAGTCAGTTTCTTGAGGTTTTCCCTCAGGCCTTATGGTGAATTCCTGGGAAACATAGGATAGAAAGTCCTTTTAGTTCATTTGGCAGAATTATCATCTATCATTCCTCTGACAGCTTCCTGGGATGATGTAGCTGCACCTTTCAGGCACCCCTACCCTCACAAGTTGGCTACACTCTTGCAAGACTTGATGAGCATCTCAAGTTCTAACAAACAGTAGTAACATTTTTACAGCATATCAAGCTGAATGTTTTTGTGAAATATAACAACGATAATAAATGCATGTTTTATGCACATTTGAACAATTTTCCTGCAATAACAATGAAAAATAAAAATAGGGCAAAATTGCTAACTATTTCAACAAAAATATCATAATCTTAAGACTTGTACTTAAAAATAAAAAGGGGGAGGAAAAAAAAAAACCTAATCTAGGTAGCACTCTTAGTTAAATTAGTACAGTTGATTTTTCACTTGGTCCTGCAAAAGTCAATCATGGATGCCATTAGCAAGACTGTTTAAAATATAATTTAACAAAATAATTTTTATGAAGGTTCTCCTTGCAGGAACATCAAAATAACACTGACACCTTTTTTTTTTGCCAGAGAGAGAAAATTAGCAAATATTTTTATTTTTACTATTTTTGGTGGGAAGTCCGCCATATACAAATTAACTGATTTATATTCCTGTTGAAATTTCACATTAAATGGCACATATTTATAGCATGTGTGCTGTTATTTATATTAACTTTTGCATTTGATTATGCTTGTATGTGTATATATATATAAATTATTTAATATCAGTTTGCCCATTTCAGGACTGCCATTTGGGAATATACCTCAGAACACAACTATGTGGCACCTATAAGCTTTGGGAAATAAAAACAGAGATAAGGGAGGGGAAGAAAGTAGTTATAGAAAAACTGTGAAATTAAAAATTCTGCTTTCTCTTTTTATATAATATAAATTTGCTTTGGTTCTACCTAACTCAAATGATCGATACTCTATTGTAATATTAGCTTTTTAGAAGAGCTTTTATTCTATTGCATATAAATATAAAACTACTTTCACATATTTTTCCATGTACATACTATTATTTGTAAAATATTTTTCTTTTACTACAGTAAATATGCAGTTTGCTTACAAAAACCCATATTATTCAGCAGAAAGTTCCCAAACATTACCATCCCTGACAGATCTGGAACAGTTTTCGCTTATCTGCAACAAACATGCCTTTTCATATACTTTTTGCAATGAAATGTTAGATCGCCATGGTCCCAAGAGTCCATGTAATGAAAATATGAGAGATCCCCAATCCACAAGAAATTTAATTCTGAACAGCGTGTTTGAAAATCATGGTAAAAGATTTCTGTTGGAATTCACTTCACTGAAAAAAATCTGTTTCCAAAATCTCACTATATTCCAGACCTGGCCCGATATTTTCCTCATAGAAACCTCAAAAAAATTCCTCAATGAGTAGCAATTAACCAGAAATAACAACCTTAAGGAATTAGAAATCATTTATCTTCAGTAGTCTAACAAATCATGTAACTGGAAGGCAAAGAGAATCACTTATGATGAAATCAATTGAGAATTGAGATTCATTTGGCCACCCGATTTTTACTTACATAGATAAATTCCTGAATACCTCACATGCGGGGAAAAATGCTTATCTTACTTAATATAAAGAACTGATACAACATTTTAATAACTATTCAGAACATTTCTTCTTTGTACTGCCTGGCCCCAAATGCTTGTAATTTTAAGATGTTACGTACAGTAATTGTCAATTATTGCATTAAATTAATATTGATGGCTATTCTTAAGGGAAACTTTTTGCACTTTTACCAATTTTACTGAACACATTTATCTTTGTAATATAAAAAGATACTACTGATAAATTTGGCCATGTTTACATAATAGGAAGTTCATGATATCCAACAATCAAAGCCATGTACATTTTTAACATTGATGAATATTAACCCATGAGTAGTTAAATTAATGTTTGGTCCCCTGAACATAGATCACAATTCTGATATGACTATCCCACCCCTTTAAAAGTACACAACCAAAATAATTTTTTTCTACATTAAAAGCCCCTATAAAAGAAATCAACAGTCAATATTGCAGGCAAACGGTAATAATATTATATTATAAATGAGTTTCATATGCCATTTTATGTACACCAGAATTACAAAAGGATATTATGAGAAGTAAAATTAATATTAAATTTTCGAATGAAGTACTCCTACGACTTCTTGTTTTAATAACATCATTGTATCAATAGGGGTTATTTAGTTTGTCTATTATTACTGAAGATGGATTACTGCAAGAAACTTTAGCCCACACTTCCTAAAGGGAACACAATATCACCACTACAGTCTAGCAGTAATATATGTGCTTCCCATGTAGCAGCCACAAATTCAATTTCTGAGGTTTTGCCTCAGTTCTTTAGGCAAATGCCTGGGAAACTTAGGCCACAAAGTCCCGTGAACTCATTTGACCAACTTTCATCTATCAATCTATGGCAACAGATCTTCAGGTCATACCTGATCATAACATATATATTCTGCAATGAAGATGAATGATTACTTTCAGTAATGCATAAATAGCTCCTTTAATGTCACAGTAACATTCAGTTGCTGACACATTTTAACAAAGAAAACAATTTAATCATTTTATGCTACTAGTGTCATAATGTAGCATTTTATTAATGCTTATGACCAACAATAAAGGCTTTAATAATTCCAGTATACAAAAAATCCAATATGCTGCTCAGCAAATCCTTTTCTTTTCTATAGCTCTACATCTGATTCAATTATTTAGAAAAGTAAATAAAAAAAAGCTACCTACATATTAAAAAAAATAACTAGATAATCAATATTTAGTTTTGGTTCTAAGACATGAAAGTTGCTACAATTATGATTTATGCATATTTTGTACAATAAATAACATTTACTAAGTACATAAAAATAAATATTGTGTTATAAACATTTCAATGAACCTAAATATTGCAATTTAATTTATGGCAGATTACCTTAAACTATTAAAGATCTTTGTTCATTAAAAGGTAATTTATGCTTGCTCTCATGTTTTGGCATTTCATATGATTTTGGATTCTACAATGCTAAGGGAAGTCCTTACATAGTAAAACAACCATTTACATTAGATACTGACAAAAAATAAATCTCCTTAACACATTTACAAACACATTTAAGAATTTAAAAGTACCACTTTTATATATACAGATAACTTCTATGGAAAATATTTCTCTTACATGGCTTTATAACTACTGCTTGATAATAAATTTTGGAAGTTTTGAATGGCAAGAAAATAAAAACATCCATTCTATTCCCATAACCAATCGTGCGAAAGGGAAAACTTAACAAGCACATTTATTATTACATACAAAAAAAAACATTAAAGTTTGTTTTAATATACTATAATACTATGGAAACACTTGTCTATGTCTCTATGTAATGCACGTTTCACTCATAATAACAAAATGCCTTGTGTTAGACAAAGACAAATTAACATCTTAATACAATGAATGAATACAGAAAAAATGAAAGTTATTATCAGAACCAGGAAAATATTTATGATTCTAATTGCAGCTTTATATGTATTTTCCTGTATATCCTTAGTTTTGTAAAAATATTTCAGATAACAAATAACACCATTTTTGGACAATTATTGGACTGAGTTTCAGTAATGCTAGAATCACACTATTGCCATGCCACTTGTCACACTAACACCAGTTGCTTCTTGCAGCAAAAATATATGTATGCTGTTATCACCCCGAAAAGAATTCTCACCAGTGTATGCATGATAAACTTAAAACTAGAGGCTTCTGCGGAATTTCATCATTTGTTAACCCTTAGAACACATGAAACAAACGTGTATTTTTGAATTAATAATGCAAAAATGGAACACTCAATTGTAAACTGCCAGTATGTTTTAGCTGAGGAGTGAAACTCTTATATTGGTATGCAGCATAAACAAAAGTTTTAAACTTACCTAATGTAATAGGAGAGTGAATATATGCTTAAAATGAAGTGATGGGGGTATATACAAAAGTTTACTTTTATAGCTGAAATCAGACCAAGAAGGAAAAATGACAATGTAACATGTTTGTGCCAACAGCAAGAAATGCACTAGATAGCAAGCAGTGTACAGGAGAAAGATATGGGATGAAGCAAATTTCTTAAAACATGTAGTAAAGGAATGTAGTTTGAGGGTGGCTAGGAAGTTATAATCTTGTGAACAAGTGAATAGGAAGACCCAGTGATTTATTGCAGTTCACTATGGCCTGATGGCTTTGCTTGCCTCCTTTTCATAAATATAAAATGGCAAAATTATATAACGGTTGGCAACTCTGAATAACTAACGAGGAACCACTGAAAGTAATGCACAGAGCTGTCCTGACCAGGAAAAATGGAAGACACATGCGAACATAGCAGTGTGGAGTTTTGCTGTTAATTAAGCAGTCTAAGTTTAAGGAACGTGCATGGAGTCATGACTCATATAACTCATAACTTCACATCATAATAAAGTCTCCACTTACTCTCCTGTTTAGGTAGTTTGTAAGCTACAGTGTTCTCAAATCGCATTTATCCATGAGAGCATGGTACATGTGGTGATGGGAATATACATAACCCCTCAGTTCAAAGGCACAATTACGATATCCAACTTCCTTTGTCATACAAGACGTTTGAAATTATGTTATTTGCCATTACAAATTTCTCACACTTTTTAAGAAAGTTTGCTTTTGCATTAGAAATTACTACAATTTTTCTTCTTACATTGTATTTCATTGCTTTCAACATTAGTGGGTTATTCCAATACACTATATTTTTCAAGTTCTCTCATTAATATAAATCGCATACAATAGGACCTGGGGATCAAATTGGCCATAATTCCTTACTAATGACCCTATCCTGAAAAATTTCCTCAATTAAGGCTAATGAGATTTCATGTGTGCAATGTAGTGAAGTACAATAATAGACTGTGAAGCGGCCAATGGGACCAATCTGAAGATGAAGGCAAACGCCTTTGAAACATGTCCAAGTAAGTGGAACAAAATTAGTGAAGTTTGAGTGATTTCATAATAATAATGTGTCATAGTGAAGTATTGTTGAAAAAAATGCATGTTTGCATTCAGTATCTATTTTTATGTCATCTGTATTAACTCATGTTCTCATAAAATATAAACTCTATAATTGTATAAGTATTCATTGCACACCATACAGCAATGCAATGACCAACTTAAAAGGAATTTTAAGAGGAAACTCCTTATTTCAAGAGATTAGTCCCAACAATGAATGAGACCAATATATATAAAAAAAACAATTCAAATCAAAACACTGAATTGGACGAGGTGTATTAGTACCGAAGAAAGCAAAAGTTGTGCAATGAAACTGAAAGCTGATGTAATCTTTTTTTTTGGGGGAGGGGATGCCAACCCGATTATCTTGAGAAAGGATAAACTTCGGATAAACAAAGTAGCATTTCAGGAAAAATGGCCTGGTATAGTGAAGAAAACGCATTGCTTCAATACAACAATGCACCTGCTTATTCAAATGCATTTGTACTTTTTTTTTTTGATTGATTTATTTATGGACGCTCTTTAACATCTCAGGTCATTAGCATCCCATTCAACTCAAGGCGTGAAATGGCCGACTAATTTTGCTCAGAGGCCTCTCTTTCAGGCTCGAAGTTCTTTATCGTGCCGTAAATGTACGACACGGGACCAACGGCTTTACTTCCCTTCCAAAGGAAGCAATACTTAGGATTTTTACGCCCCAAAAAAATCCATCAGTCCTGGCCAGGCTCGACCCCGTGATCTTGGGTTTAGGAGGCAAGTATGGTAACCACTACACCACCAGGACCGACAAGCATTTGTACTGCAAACACTGACAGAACTAAGTTTCAAAATCCTTATAATTTCATTATATTAGACTTGCTTTGGCCCCCTATCTTTCAGTTCTTCCTACAACTCAAAGTTGTTGCTGATACAACTGCATATGTTACAAAGACTTCACTTAGGAAACAAGAAACATAACAATATAGAGAAGGCATTTATATAAACCCCATTATAGCAATTTTATTGTAATATCATTATCTTTCTTTGTGTATGCTTTTTGTAAACTATAAAGTTTAGGGGAAAAAAAAAAAAAAAAAAAAAAAAAATGCTTTATACATCAGAAATGATGGCATGGACATATTGTAAGAATGTGGAAAGCAGTATTTCCTATAATGAGATAGCAAATACCTTACAGGGATATATGATTAGACATTTCCATAGCCATGGGGGGGGGGGGGGGGGTCAAACCAGAGGAATAGGCAGCAATCAAATTCAAACAAAGGTGATCCTTCACACCTGCTACCTCAATCCTGAGCAAACCAGATAGCTCAATAGTAATTGCCACAACATCTATATAACAGTGGCATTCATTACAGATGTCTGTGAAGGAAAACTTCAATGATCAAAATACTTGCATCGTTTCACCCTGTGTAGTTAAATGCTTCAATTCTGGGTTATGTATGGCCATTTATAATAAAATTGGTATTTTCTGTTATTACAATATTATAGGTAATAATCCTACATATCAACTGTAATTGGCATCTATGGATAATAAATATCATGGTAAGAGTATATAAAGTGCAGTTTTACTGTTTTAGTATATTATTCTTATTCATTTGATAATATAAAGTAAGCCATTCCCTTCTCTAACTTGGGAGCCTCTTATAGGTTTCATTTACCAAGGAAAATTTAGTTAAGCTTATTTTTTTTACCAAGATGCAGATAGGCAGGAGGCCTATTGTGTCTAATGCCATCTGATAGGAAACTAAGGCATTATTTGGATGCAAAACATTAACATGTCCAGGGATTCCTTTCTATACATATGAAATTCTTTTATCCGCCATAAACCTATCGCTTGGAAACCACAGCTTAAAAGTTCCCCCTATGTGAATTGTGCTCAAGATTTTTATGTCCTGAAAAATCTATTGACCCATGCCAGGTATGAATCCATATACCTTGCATCCAGATCACTGAGGCTGATATAAAATAAGTATATGAATAATTCAAAATCAATTTAAATAACCTAACACAAACCTTGTTTACATATTTTTAAAGTAACTGATTTCAGAAGCAGAACTCTATACCTTGCCATGTTTCCAAAAGCCCTCGGAAAATGCTATATCATATTCATAATACTAACAAGATTTTGGTCAAATAAAAAGGCTGTATTTTGGGGATTTCAAAGAGTAATCTCCAGGAGGGAATAGAAAAGATTAAGTGTACTGAGCTTTAAGGGACTTATGTTGAAAAATAAATTATAACCTGAATCAATTTTATATTGTCTTCATATTTTCCTCTACCCCTATATTGAAGTCACATATTTGGTACTTGAAATCATACATCTGTAAATATCATGTTCTTTTTCTTGCATTCTCAATTCAACTTTTACAACTGTACTTTTCCTCTTGCTTAGTAAGTGCTTATGTTCAGTGTAATAGAAAACGTGCATGGATGGCACAAATGCTATGAAGATGGCATGGAACAGTGTGATTCTAATAAATAAATTATAGAAATAATATATTAATAATAAAAATAAAAATTTAGAAAGTGAAATATCACATAGACATGACAGCCCAGGTACTCATTGCCACATCAAGAATGTGCTTCTATCTTAAAGGGTCAAATTTGCCTGTAAATTTGGATTTGTGGAAGATAGATTCTTCCTTCTGCCCCAAAAATAAAACAGGACAAAAGAATGTAACTTGATTTTGTGTGCATTTTCTGCAAATTCTAAATTGTAAACAGTTTTATCCTCAATATCAAGACTCCCATTACATATAGAACAAGAAATAAATGTCCATATAATAACTATGAAATCTTGACAGAATGCACCCTTCTTATATCTCACCAGCTTTTAGTAACATGATTATTATTACTCCATTCAGTACTCCTAGCATGAAATTCTATTAAGGATTTTTGCAATCACTGGTCCAAGATTTGCAGTCAGTATTGTTAATCGATAAGAGCCCAATTCAATTATATACTAATTCTATATTTCACAACCAAAGTATTAAATGCCGCATTAACAAAATAAAACTCAAGACACTATGGAATCCTTATTCCTTTTAGTGTTTCATTTAACAAGAACATGAACACTTTATTTGGTTTAGCAATTCATCTCAAGACTCTCTTATATAATTTTCAATTTAGCTCTAAGTATCCGAAAAGAACCTTCAACTAAAAATTAAACCACCTGACAAGAAAAACTCTGGACAGTGACCCAAGTAGATATGAAGTCTATCATTCCTGAATATTTGCATAATGAATCTAACATGGGATTAGTGTTTTGCTTGCGAAAAGTGTCTTAAAAGACTGAAGATTGCATTTGGAAATCTTTGTAATTAGTTACCAAATTTTGCAGTGTTCCTTTTGCTTTCATACTGGTACAATTTTATAATAGTGATAAACATATTTTCACCCCTAAGGCATCAATTTGCCACTGATAAGATGGAAGAAATATTTCAATTAGGAAGGATGGTAGGAATCAAATTGCAGACCTCCATCCACAAATCCACGCTTTGGCAACTTTAATCTTAACAGCTAAGTTAGTCCTTTTTGCCAGTTGAGCTTTTGCATAAGTATAGCATTTTGTGCTCTGAAAAAATCTAGGATATGATACAGTTCTCAACCATGGGAATGCTAAGATAGGAAGTGTTGCAAGGAAAATGGCTTGTAAAGGACATTGGTTTGAAAGCAATGGATTGTTTTCTCGCAGTTCCCAAATTAATTGTTGATGTTGGAACTGGATTCTCCAAAGTTTGATTCACAGATTGGCAAATATATTTTGTAAAATGGGAAGTATTTTTGATAAAAAGCATACATAGTTATGTACAGTACTCACATAAAAATATTAGATAACATTAAACATGTTCTGGAATGTTCCCCAAAAATCATTATGATGTCTCAGCAAACTGCAATTTCCTATTCCTCTGTTTGAATGGCTACAAACTACTGAAGTTAAAACCCTGTAAAATTACTGTAGTGCAAGAACTTAAACTGGGTAACTCTACACCCAGGGGCAGATTTTGTGAATTGATTTCTTTTGAGTAGTATTTAACGCTCGTTTTTACTTCTGAGGCACCACAGGCAGTGGACACTGATGATACATGACATGAAATGATATATTGGGAAAGGATATTTTTTGGAAGGAAGCGTTCCAGGCCTAAGCTTACGGTATCTCCCCGGCATTTGCCAGTTATGACTGAGGAAAACCTGGAAAAAACCCAGTCAGGGAGGATGGTCCTGGCAGGATTCAAACCCCAAATCTCCCACTCATGAGTCTATGCCTTAACGGCCTTGGCCACCCATGGCAGTAACCTGGAAAAAAACCCAGTCCGGGAGGATGGTCCTGGCAGGATTCAAACCCCAAACCTCCTGCTCATGAGTCCATGCCTTAATGACCTCGGCCACCTATGGCAGTATGAATTGATTTTGAATATGTCCATGACAGAGAAATTGACAATCTAATTTTCTTGGTTCCTCTTAAGTAGGTATGTTAATTCACAAAACCAATATTGCAAAAACAAATGAGAGAAGTGTGGCCCACCATTAGGGCAACAGACTAACCCCATTTCCTTGAATTAACTGTGAGGTAGATTCAAGACTTTCCAATGGTACATACAGCCCATATCTCTCTGCAGACAATTAATGAAATATTTGATAAGAGTCACCACAACATATGGCACCTGATTAATGCCCTGCAATTGTAATCTCTTGAGGGAATTACAGGGAAAAAGCGTACAAGGCAAGTCCACACATATTAGATGTACTGAAAAACTAAGAAATTTCTTTCATTTTTAAGAGGGTACTCCAGAGGATAATGGTTAATTTCACAAGCTGATGCCAGAAATGCATATTGCAGAAGACAAGAGGAATTTATATTGAAACTTCAACATAGATATGCATTTTATTTTCAAACTTTTTCTTCCTTTATGACAGCCAGTTTTACACTAAAAATAACAAGAGTAAATGGAGATAATACTACGAAAGTAATAAACTACTGGGTTCTACAGTTTCTAGGATTCACTCAAGATAGGTCGTGTATGCGCATATATAAATTGATTAGGAATTCCATTTTTGTCTACTGTTGTATTTATTTGAGCCTGTTATTTTAGTTAAGTTTTACTTGGATACATAAAGTGAAATGCAGCAAATTTATATTAGCAGAAGAAATATTAAAACTTGCTAAGTGCATATAAGATTTTAAAAAATAGTTCATTGAATAATCCCACAGCTGTTTAACAGCTGATGATGTGGATGATAGTTCCACAAAACATATGTCCTGAGTAAATTTCATTTAAGTGAAATCATAAGGAATGTTTTAAACATCCGACTTAGAAGAGATTACGCATAATGTGATAATATAACAGTTAAGAAAGGAAGAATACCATGAAGAAGAAAAACAAACATTGGAGGATGTCTTAGAAGCTCGCACTTCCTTGCAGCTCCCAGATATACTTTCACTGATATTTTTTCTGGAGCAACCACATCCCTAAAGCATGCACATTTCCCAGAGGGGCATTTTTTGAGTTTTATCCAAATATAAATAGTCTAATGCATTTATAATTATTTCATTGAATGCAGATTTAATTCGACAATGGGTACTGCCAGGCAATAAAGGATTATCAACAGCAAATAAATGACCAGGTGCCAATATATATAAAATGTATGAGTAATTATTCCGAATAATTCATCAGCACTTAGATTCTTGTTGCACTCACTTATGTTATTTATCTTAACTGGTTGCTAATGATTCCTACACTACATAGGTTCTGCTGGAGTTAAAGGAGATTTGCCATCATTACAATTTACCTGTTAATATTGTATACAATCTGCTATTAATTAATATGTAAAAAAAAGGAGGTGAGCATTGGCCTTTAAGCCGTAGCGAGCTGCAGTAAACCACTCGGTCCACCAGTTTCCAGCATTTATCTGAGGTAGGTTAAGGTTAGTGTCGGTGTATATGAATTAATGCAAATTCAATTTTTTCTGAGCTGTCCACTAAAATTACGCTAGAATCCCAGTTATGTTGCCCATACTTATATCTGCACTTTGGGGATGCCATTGTCACTAGTAGAAGCCTGTGGCTATTAAGTAATGCACCACTATGTTGGGGGAGGTGACTTTAGGAGGATGTTAATAATTTAGTACTACTCCAGTGACACAAATATAACAATGAGATTATGCTGTTTTTACATCTTTGACTGCAACATAATTACAAAACTGAATTTTTCAGATATGTTTAAGTTTTATTTTATCACTTTTTACCATGCATTGTCTTATTCCATCTAAACTGCAAATGGGAACTGTTACATGCATAAGCAGCACCTGTATGAATGAACTAATCAGAGCACTTACCAAATGTATGCAATGGCAATATAGCATTAACAAATTGTTGCTGTGCTTTTAATGCTTATCTCAGAATTCCTATTTACATGTTCCCCCCTTGTTTTTAAAGCTCACGTTTTTCTTTCATCCCATTAGTATATTTGCACCCCTTTCTTTATTGCTAGCTTCCCATTTCTGCTCTTTTTAGAGCAAGTATGTCCTGGAATAAAGATGAACCCTATAAAATGTGTATACCTCAAATAAATATTAATACTGCTTTTTCCAGCTAACTGAATACTGCAAACCAAATTATCTGCATTCATTTTCTAGGATATTCTTGGCTAAAATAAATAAAGTGTTCATATTTGATAACAGATCAAAAGCAATTTCCACACTTTGCAGTGTTAAGCAAGCATGCTAGCCACATGTTTTGGACCTTTATTTAAAACTCAGTCCACAAATCCAAAATCATGCCATAAAGATTCCTGCAACTGATAACCCAATGCAAAAGCATGAAATATCAATTATGCTATTCCTTACTTAAGCATTATCCTTGAGTATTTATAACCCTGCTTTTGTCAGAGTTGCACTTGCTGACATCTCAAGTACCAAGCTAAATCCAACAACTTACAATTAAATTATAAACAAGTTTAAAATGTATGCTCCAGTTAAAAAATATAATTGCAAATGACTTGCAAGGTCAATACTTTTTTTAATAAAATTGTTCAGATTCTCAAAATAATCTCTTATCATATGAAAACAAACCATGTACATTGCCCTCAATCTGAGCTGACTGGGTCCTACGCTCAAATTTTAACTCCCCTGAGTACATCATCGAGCGCAGAAGTGAGAGATTGCGAGCACCAATGTCCTGGCAGCCGTGTCGCAGACCACACTGCATGTATGGCAAAAACCGGAGAACAGAACCTTTGTCCACAATGGACCCACTGACACCTTGAGCCACCTTCATTTTGTCGGTCTCATTGTGGAAGTATCGGTTCATTGCAGATCCTTTAGCATCTTTGCGTGACATGGCTTCCAGACTTCCCATACCACGGTACTTCTTCACTCGGACACCGTCACAGAAGAAATACTCTCCAGGAGCTTCTGAGGTTCCAGCAACCAAGGAACCCATCATTACAGTTGATGCACCGAGGGACAGAGCCTTCAACACATGACCCACAGACTGGATTCCTCCATCAGCTATCACTGGCACACCAAAACGCCGAGCATATTCTGACACTCTATAAACTGCTGTTCCTTGAGGGCGACCTACTGCCATCACTTCTTGAGTTATGCAAATGGAGCCACTGCCCATTCCAACACGAAGGGCATCCACTCCTGCATCTATAAGATTCTTGGCCTGCGCTGCAGTAACCACATTACCTCCAATCACCTGCAGTTCAGGATAGGTTTGTTTGATGTAGCGTATCATGTCAATTTGGTACACAGAGTTTCCCTGGGATGAATCCAGGAGAACAACATCAACACCAGCTTGATACAGCAATTGAAGTCTGTGTTTGTCTTCTTCCCTTGTGCCTATTGCAGCACCTACTAGAAGCTGTTTATTATCATCCTTAGAAGCTATTGGGTAATTTCGAGACTTCTGAAGATCTGTACGTGCAATTAGGGCTACCAACTCACCCTGATCGTTCACAATTGGTAGTTTTCCTTTCTTTGATTTTTCTAAAATGCTATTTGCCTCCTGCAACGTTACATTTGACGATGCAGTGATCAGATCTTCAGCTTTAGTCATTACTGGTTCCAGCTTAAGGCCGCTATCTTTCGATTCATCCAAAAAGTCGATGTCTCTAGAGGTAACAATACCTGCTAACTTGCCACCTAGTTTACCATTATCAGTTACCGGAATACCACAAAAGCCATGCTCCCTTTTTACCTGGAAGACGTCTCCTACCGTATGCTTCGGGCTTAAAACCACGGGATCGCGTATAAAGCCCTGCTTGTACTTCTTTACCTTATGTACCTCATTGGCTTGATATTCTGGGGTGCAGTTGTGATGTATCATACCGATACCTCCACATAACGCCATCGCAATTGCCATATCTGATTCCGTTACAGTATCCATTGGAGATGATACTAGCGGAGCCTTAAGTGTTATTTTCTTTGTGAGAGCCGAGGTAAGATCCACCTCATCGGCTGTAAAATCAATAAATCCTGGCAGTATGATAAAATCATTATAAGTTAAGCCATCTCCGTTTGCAAAAAGCTGAGCACCTGTTAAACCGTCTTCAGGAACATAACCAGTACCACCACAAATTAAGTAATCGGCCATGACGAAAAATATTATAATTATTGACTTCAGTCGCCAATACAACACGTGGAACACTTCTATAAGCAAACGCCACTATCTTAACTGCACAATGAACGGCCAGGAAAGACCGTCAAAGCTTCACGAACACGAGTTTTAACAGCGTGTATATTCACACAACTGGTTTTGGTGGGGAAGGGGTAGGCAGGGAGACGGGGAATAATCAGACGTCACACGTTTGCTTGGCCAATAAGATTTAGTAGCGCATACCACGTACAAGATGCCATGGAAGCCGGGTTATAAGGCATTCAAAAATGCGCAGTAAATTACTATGTACGCTGAAATCTTAACATCAGCGCACCTCCTATGTACACGTCCCCCCTTTAGACACAGAGAAATATTTTTTTTTTTTACCGAGATATTTTCTGTACTATGTTTTATCTTTCCGTCGCATCCTTTGTTTATTTTTCTTTGTCACAATTCTCTTCCTAAATTCTTGTTTCTGGTTATATAACAAATTGCTTGCATTAACAGCGTCATAAATCCGGAAATAACTATAACGTAGCCCTTCATGTGTAAGCATATCATTATAAAACAAATTTGAAGATTAGTTACTAATACCAATTTACCTTATTGCTTTGCAAAATTATAATTCTGATTACTAATTGCTTGTTAAGGACATAGAATAATTGTCATACATTATTCATGAAGTAAGCTAAAATAATACTTGTTAACCTTGTTAATACCAAATATAGACAGGCTAATTTGTTTCTTCTAGATTTTTAAAAGCTATTCTAAGTGTTTTCATAAGGAAACTGATCAAAATGACTTCCACTACATTTAAAATATTTTATGGAGCATTGGATTTCTCTTGTATACTCAAGTACTTGATATCATTTTTCTATAAACAATATATCAGTATTTTCTTCTCCTTTCTGTTTCAGTGTCTCTCTCAAAGTTATTCATCTTCTAATATGTTACAGAAATTTTAAATAAATTCACTGTTGAATAAAGACCAATAAACTGAAAGGATTGTATATTAACATGTATTACATTAAACCATAACCTTACTTTCCCCTCTCAAAATGTTGCAGCTTATGCAACATTTTATGTTCATATATGAACAGTTTTCTCATCTCATAGCAGATCTTGGAGTTAACTCATTTTTATAACAGCGTTTTTCACAGGAAAATGTTTGCCTACAGGTTCTTCTTCATTCTTCCTCACACTCTGCATTTTACAGGTTCTTCTTTGTTCTTCCTCACACTCTGCATTTTAAAACAAAGTCTTAATGAAAATAGCTAATATTGATTTTTTTTTCTACTTCTCATTTCAAATGATATTAGGATTTCCCTGCGTGACGTTTTCTCACAAATTGGGCACAAATAGATCAAAAGTGGCATTTTAACATTGAATTTATTTATTTGTAATTTTTAAAATTAAAATAATTGATTTCAAAAGATATTTTAATGCCAATTTTAAAAACAATGTTCAACTTTTATATCAATATGTTTTCTTACATACAAAATCATAATGATGAAGAAATATGATACTATTTTGAAATTTTAAAGCAACATCACTTTTCATATATTCACAAAAGGAAGCATTTTTGATCCTATGATGTAAAAAAATTAGGTGAAAATTAAGAAAAACCTTGCAAAAATTCTGGTCTCTGTAAGGACTTTCTGCAATTTTGCTTGCTTTGCAAGACTTGCTGGTATCTTGCAGCCACTTTTCAACATGAAACAGATCAGCTATCATAACTCATTTTGTATCTTTAATATCCTGATGAAACCTTTCATCTTGTTCTTCACTGACAACCCCTATATTTTCTTAGAAAAATTCCTTGTGTATGTTTGAAGAAAATGGAGCTTACACATATGCGCAAATTCAGCATTTGAAGTTCAACATGATTTCACAGTATCTCATATTTTTTTTTTCACCAATGAAATTCTGAACTACAGAATTAAAACTCTTCCACGTTTTTCTTTTTTCTGTGGAGTTTATATTCTGAACCCTTCATTTCTCAAAGTATCTAATCTAAGATCCTATGAAAATTAACTAAGCAAACGTTTATTGATATAACAAAAGATCCCATAAGTTTACAGCCTGACCATAATTACAGGTCTCATTTTCAATGTAATCTCCTTTTACTTCAATGTATCTCTAACATCTCTAGATTAACATTTCAATCCATAAAAATGGCCCAAAACTTTGTCTGTAAAATGGTGGAAAACAGCATCCTTCAAATCATTATCATCCATGCATCTTTGTCCATGAAGGTCAGATTTCAGTTTTGAAAATAGTCAATAGACATTGGGGACAAATTCTAGGTTGTACAGTGGATAATACAGCTCCTGGAATCCACAGTGTTTACAGCAGTCATGTGGAGTGTGTGTCGTGACTCAGCATTTCACATCTCTTTCACTAGTAGCTCAGCATGTTATTTCCCAATCCTGTTGTGTTCCTTTCTTTGAAGTCTAATCATCATAACTCTCTACAGCCCCCAAAAATTGGTTCCAAGGTGTGACCTTGACCTTTCTAAAGGGTTGTTTCATCCTTTTTCTACCAATTCAGTGATTCTCTTTTTTAAACAGGATCATAGTAGAAAGCCATGGTTTTGTACCTTGTGATGACTGATTGCAATACTGTCCTAACGTTATAACAGGAAAGGTTAAAAAACTTCTGACATCATTCCAAGAGTACTTGTATTTCATTGCTGAAAGAATATGGGCCACTGATTTTGTGCTGATCTTATGCAAATGTTGATGAAGAATGCATAGCAGAGTTGTTTTAGAGGGCCTCAATCTTGCAGCTATTTCTTTTGTCTCCAGATTGTCACTGAGAACTTCTTCCTCAACAAGATGTTTTCTTATGTCAACACTTCCACTGGCCTACTCTCACATAGGTCATCTGTAAAGCTTTCTCTGCCCAAATTAAATAATTTTGGTCACTTCTATAAAGTTGGAACTTTCTCACAAATACCATCAAAACATTGTTTAATACTACTGGAAAAAAGTCCATCTTTAGTTAAAAATATAATCACTATTTTGAACTTAGTTTTGAACACCATGTGTATTATGCAACACATCTGACTTAAATGAGCTTCTCCAAGCAAATGATTGGCATGGCTGGAAAGGAAATACATTGTTTACATTTTTTGAAAAGTGCAAATATCAGATAAGATGCAAATTTTAACAACAAATCTTGGCTTTCTATATCAGGTTGGAAACTTGGACCCCACCTCATACCAGGGCAGGTTAAACATGCAATTGTATCTCTTCATTTTAAACACATAATTAAGCTCTTAGAAAAAATCTTCATCCCAAACTTGCCAAACATTCAGAACAGAGGGCAACTGCCGTATATAATGTGTCAAAGACAAGAGAATTGCCAATTTCTAATCTTTGGATGAAAGGGAATTTAAAAAATAATTATTATAATTTTTGATGAGCAAAAAGGCATTAGTTTTAATGGTTTTTGGAAGATAGTATAACTTTTATTGGCTAAAATGTATCTGCTTTCAATGTTATTGATTCCAATATGCAGGTAGCTACTGCAAATTTCTATTTGCTTGAAAATGTCTATGGTTGAAAATAATGGTTAAAAATGTTCGCTCTTAACAGACCTCTTAAGTAAGTTTCAATATGTGAGGTATCAATCTTATAGTTGATTTTTTCATCTTTAATTCTTTAGTTAAAATATTATATATACTATGCTATAATATAGGCTTTTCCTCTACTATATTCTTTAGTCAACATTAAATTAAATTATTCTTAAACTGGAAGTCACATATTTACATCACAACAAAGATTAAGAACTCATTATATAATCTTTGTACTAAAAAATGTATGCAACCTTAGTACTTTAAAAATGATCTACTTTGCATATGTACAATCAGCTCTTTCTTATGGCATTATCTTGTGGGGTTATTCAGTAGATAGTAATACACTCTTTTTAGTACAAAAGGAAATTATATGCAAAATTTTTAATCTAAACAAATGCACTCACTGTAAAAGTACTTTATACAGAACAACATACTTTCCCTACCATGCCCATATATATATTAGAAAGTGTATGTTTCATAAATATACAACAATTTTACTCCAATAAATCAATCCTTAAGCACGATACTAGAACCAGCAACAAAATCCACCTACAAACTGCCAGAACAACTAAAAAATCAATTCAATTCTGCATAGTGGCATCCAAATGTATAACTTAATAACTAATGAAATCACAGATACACACCTGATTAGATTTAGCAGGTTTTTATAGTATACAAGAATTCAATGCATATTTTAAAAAATTACCTATACAAATAAATTATAAGCATTAATAGTTTGAAATTGTTATGTTTTGTAATTGACGTCCATGAAATGGTAACAAATTTCCAAAAGTGAATAAAGTATATGATATGAGGCTTCATTTATGTTTTCTTTGGTTGGAATTATTTTCTAAGGACCACTGGCAATATCATCTTCTCAAGAATCGCCATGCAACATTATATTATCATGGCACTCTAGGTTAACATCAGCCTATCAAAGGGCATTTATTGCAACTATGATTACATTAACCTTTACAGACTAAAGTGGGACAAAATTTTTTTTAAATTTAGATCAACCACTCAAATTTCATTTTATGGAAGTTCTGAAAAAAATAGAGAAAGTTGATCAGTTTGAGCACAGATTTACAGTAGGGGTTGAAATATTTTGGTGTGGAATACTTAGGATTTATTTTTCAAAATTCAAAAGACTTTATTATGTTTTGATCACTTTTGTCTGTAGTCTGAAAACATGGCCAAGAACAAAGACAGGTAATCTTTTCAGTAGTTTGTGTATGGTATCAATTATCAAGAAAATTAAAATTGAGGAGAATTTTATTGGTAAAGTGACTGATCATTATGGGAAGGAGCCAAGGAAAATCCATTTTTGTTTAAACAATCTGACATAAATGAGAACAGCAATTTTACACTTGATCATGGTAGAATTTTATAATATCATATTATTTCTTGGCCTTAAATGTTATAAAATTAGATGAAATTTCAATTATCACACTGTAATTTCATTTATTACATGAGGGCTGTTCAATAAAAAATTATCACAATTTTTTACAGGTATACTGCAATTTAACTTTACAACATTTTGTTAGCTTAATGGGTAATGTACGTGTGGTATCAATTTCACTGCTGTCATGTTGAAAAATGTTCAGTTCCACTACTGCTAAATGGAAGCAACATGCAACAAACAATAGCTACTCTGAAATTCTGCTTTGTCTCAACAAATTTTCAGTTGAGGCTTATCAATTACAGGAGTCCTATGGAGAGTTTCTTCTTCTTTATAGCACAGCTGGAAGATGGTTTAAAATGTTTAAAAGGGATGCAATCAATTTCAAATAAAATGGACCCAGCACTTCAGTTTGTGTTCTACAGAAAGAAAACATTAAAATTGGTGCTGTCATTGTGAGAGAGGATCATTGAATAACATTATGAACATATTTCAGAAATTCTGAAAATTTCATTGGTAAACATGTAGGTAAATGAAAAGTTGCATATGAGATAAGTTTGTGCATGATGGGTTTCAAGACTGCTGATTTTTTTAGTAAAAAGATGTTTGCATGCAGGTTGTATGCTGTTGAGGATGATGTTACAGGAAGATGCAGAATTTCTTTCAAAGGTAGTTACTGCTGATAAAACTTGACTACCCTGAGAGCAAACAGCTAAGTTCTATGTGAAAATCTCTATGATAAAAAAAAATGAGAATGAATAAATGTATGTTGTCAAAAAATTTATAATTATTCTTTAATGAACACTCCTCGTATAAAAAAATATGTGGAGTAGTAACATCTATCCCCATTTCTGGCATGCAACAATATACCAATAATCTACCAATAGCTACAGAAATAAAATGTCAAGTAAATGTCAAGTCTGTTGCTAAAATTTGGGTTTTCAAGATTTTATTTTTTTCCTTTTTAAGGGAGCAACAGACATTTTCAATAGATACCTGAAGCTTCTCGATATTGCAAACCAGACAGAATCAATTAGAAAGTGCACATATCCACTGGAGTACCAAGAAATTAAATATGACCTAAGCCTGACAGAGAATAAAAAAAACCAGATTACTCTAGAAATCTTAAATCAAAAATACTCCAAAGAGAAATTGCTTAGTCTTCTTTCAGCATTTGGGTCAGGAGCACATTGTACACTCTTTTCTCACTGCAAATTAGAGGAAGAAACAACACCAACTTCAATGGAGAAATACATTATCTATATTGTTCTCTAACAAATGCTATATAGAATTCAAATTTTCAAAAAACAGCCATACCTCTTTGACTCTCAAGCTGGAATATGGGCCATAATTTTCAGTAACAATGCAAAAAGAAATAGACTAAGTAATGCAAAACAGTGTCCCAAACATATAAATTCTATGAATAAAACAATATTACAGTGGGTAGCTTCACATGTTGTGCTTGAAGGTAAAGAAAGGGCAGACAGTTTAGCAAAAAAAGGAATGCCTGCTATAATGAATTCGTTAGCATTATACACAGAAGAACAGTCATTAGAAATGCCTAAGGCTACATTCACAAGACATAAATTCAAAATCAAACCAAAAGAAATGGAAAGACGTTAATAAAAAATGGCCCATACACAATGACTTTGACTAGATAGAAATCATGACTGTTTGGCAGCACATCTCTAAAGAATAGGACTGCGAAATTCAGCTGAGTGTATCATTTGCCAGCACCCAGTTAAGATCACTTCTTGTGTGTTCAAGACTTGATCCCATTCAAAAGAAAACTTAACCAAACATTATTGGGATGCCAGAAAGATGATGAGATGAAATTTCAACCATCTGGCCTAAGAACTAACCAACCACATAAGAAATTATATATGCCCATTTTTCCTTAGGCTTCTCATCACAGTTTAACAGAATTATTTATGAATTGCAAATGCTGTATTAGTGATAAATTATATTGATTATATAGAATTCTAATTATTATTTACATCACTTATCATTTGTATATTTGATTCGTTGTAATAACAAGTACTTTAAAAGCATAAGTAAAAACTGAGAGTGGCAGAGAATGAGGCCACTGAAAGTTTTAAACTATTAGGTATTATTCCCCTTCGGAGATGATACTTGTGGAGCCCCCTGGTGGACAACTGAATGAATACCTTGCAGTGCTGGGGCAAATGAAACAAGGATCACATTGCAGTTTATATTTCTTAGATCAAAACAAAGATAATACCTTTTTCTTCATTATCACAGCCACGTAATCAAACACAATATTTAAAAAAATTATTATCAATTATCTCACTTGAATGTACTGCATTCTTACAAGTATATTTTTCCTATTTTGCCATAATTTACACAAAATTAACATTATTTGCTAATTAGTTCCAAAATTTCTTTCCAAATGCAGTGGCATGTCAGTGTTAAAAGATCATAAATTTAAAAGAGCTAGAAAAGAAATAATGTTAAAGTTACAACATTTAAAAATATTTGAAGTAAACAGATATGTAATCATAATAAGAAAGGTGACGATAACAAATTATTGATAATTAAAAATCACAGATCAACATCCTTAACTTCCACATAAGGAAATGGCTTCCAAATAGTCTTTAAGCTTAAACAATTTAAGGATGTGTCAAAACAAACAGTGCTGAAAATAGATACTACACTTTTATGTAGTCAATAATCTATAAACTGTTAACTTAAGGAAAGCACAGTTCAAAATGCTTTCCATTATTTTCTATAAAAAGTCATAATATTCACATACATTCTCAAACATATTTGGAGCTAGACATTTCTGCAGTTATGGAAAGAAAGCCACAATCCCATAATTATTACCAGTGAAATCTCTGGTGTGTGGTCAACCAAATGTGAGTAATACGAAAAATATGCTCCACGAGAAATTAAGCATACCCTAAAGTGTTATTAATGCAAACTGGGTGTATTTATAAATATTGTACTTACAAAGCTGTTGATAACGGAGTGGCAATATAACCTAAACTTAGGTATTCATTTTTTACACTAAACTCCATGCACTTACAAAAAAGTAAGATGCGTTTTGGGAGAATCTCTCCCATCTTCAGTTGCTTACTGAACCGCTGTTACTAATTTTTTTGAGTAACGGTGGTTCAGTGAGCAATTGAAGATGGGAGAGATTCTCCCGAAATGCATCTTACTTTTGTGTAAGTGAATGGAGTTTAATGTAAAAAATGAATACCTAAGTTTGGGTGTATTTATATTTATGTAATGTGATATGCAATATTGTTTGTTTCAAAGTTGAACATTTGCATGTCCAAGTAATTCTCAGTAACAAAAATTATTGCTTCTGGTATGAGAACTATAACTGCAGCAGTAAGAAGTATAAATTTACAATATGCTTACATATTCAGACAAATAAATACTCAATTGCTAGGCAAATATATACAGTAGCCCAATGAAAATTTCAATACTGCTTGTTTTGGCACTATTGTAAATGTTATAAACAAAAGTATTATATTTACTAAACCTATAAAATATCATTATATGTCAAATATTTTTCATAAAATATTCTACAGTATTTGCAGGAAGTAACTGCAAAAAGAAGATACATTCAAGACAAACATCTTAACAGTTAATATTGAGTACTTACCCATCTGTTCCAGATATCATTAAATGATTCAATAAAACACTTGAATACATCAAGATTGTGTAAGTATGTACCTTTGCTTCAAAGAGTCAAAGAATCTGCATTCTGCAGTTAACAGAACTGTGGTATCAGCTATCAGCAAGAGGTTATATATACATATTTTACAAGAATCTCAAGAGATTTTAATTTTATTGCCACTCTGTTTTCATTCCATTTGTTTTAATTGTTTGAAGAATACTATTGCATTTAAAGATGAATATTATAGAATACTAACCCACAAAGGATATCTCAATAGTACAAAAGCTTAAAATTAAATTTAAAACTTTATTTAATTTCATAGGTTTGGAACTAAAACATTAGAAAGGAGCTAAAAACTTGGCAATGCAAAAATAATAAAACAATGGAAATAAACTGAAAGGAACTTGCTGCATATAAATGATGAATTCATAATATATATGAATATATTTATTTAATGATTTATTATGAAAGATACATCAAAAATGCGTGTAAACCCAGGTGATCCTAGGCACTTTGGAAGATCAAAGAAAAGCTAATAGAAACGTATTTGTGAGAGAGACAGATGAACAAGATCAACTAAGATCTATCCTATGAGAGTAACGATGACATTTTCCTTTCACCTTAGCATATAATGGCAATAAAATTATTACTAAATTTGATTTCCCCATTTTTTAATGCAATGCCTTATTTTTTATGTTTTGTTATTATAAAAAGTGATTGCAAAATATGTTTCAACGTTTTACAAAATAAAATAAATTCTAAGCTAGTTTTAAAAAATAATGATGTTTCTTCATTTATAGCATTGTTGTTTAAATAATTCCTCATTATAAAATTATATTAATATTATAGTAAGATTGAGTTATGTAATATAATGAATGGGAACTGGAATAAAAAACATCCTGAATGAGAAAAAAATGTATTATCCATTATTTACTGTATTACTATAAAAAACACATTAAGTTTTACTGCAAGAAAATTGTGTTTTTGATTTTGAACTGTGGTAAAAGCATTTGGAAAAGATATAATAAAAATCTACAAATTCTAATTTAAGAGCAGGAATATCTAGTCCCATCATAAATAATGTTACAGCATTTTGAAGCAGATAGTACTGCCAGGTCACTTGTCACACTTGTAACAAAGCAACGGGCTGGCATTGTAAATTGAGCTGCAGAACAGTGTATGTGTTTTGCAGAGCTGTTGCTAAATCATGTGCAGCTTCATAAAGTGGGAAAAATCAGCATCTGAGATTTTGACAACTCTCAAGAAGCTGAAAATCAATAGGATTTTGTCTACTGAATACTTAATAATTTGACTGAAATTGGAACCGTTGATGACTGCCCAAAATAGGGTTGCCCATACACCATAAGAGTGAAGAAGCTGGTGGACACAATGAAAGCTCATTTTTCAATAAAATCCTGTCAAAAATATTTGTGGCTTGTGCATGGCTTTACAAAAATGACAATATCCTGTGCATTAAGTAGTGACTAGCTTACTGGTGATGTACAGGTCACTTCTCACTCCACAGCTTAAGCTCTAGAGGGATTTACTTCAACTCATGTATACACATTCTTACACTAACTCCATTTTTTTCTTTCACTTACTCTTAAGTAAGACGCGTTTCGGGAGAATCTCTCCCATCTTCAGTTGCTGACTGAACCTCTGCTATTTGAAAATCTGGCTGGACAAACTGCTGTTCCTGTGGTGGCCTCTGTTGGTTGAAGTAGGAAGTCGCTGAGCTCGTCTATGGGAGGAAACTCGAAATTCATTAGGCTTTGTTTATTTTTCAATATGAAAATTCTTTCCCAAGTGGACAACTCCAAAGGGCTGTGAAGATGTTTCAACAGCTTTATTCCCGGATGAAATAAAACCGGGAATAAAGCTGTTGAAACATCTTCACAGCCCTTTGGAGTTGTCCACTTGGGAAAGAATTTTCATATTGAAAAATAAACAAAGCCTAATGAATTTCGAGTTTCCTCCCATAGACGAGCTCAGCGACTTCCTACTTCAACCAACAGAGGCCACCACAGGAACAGCAGTTTGTCCAGCCAGATTTTCAAATAGCAGAGGTTCAGTCAGCAACTGAAGATGGGAGAGATTCTCCCGAAACGCGTCTTACTTAAGAGTAAGTGAAAAAAATGGAGTTAGTGTAAGAATGTGTATACATGAGTTGAAGTAAATTGCCACTCCATTGTCAACAGCTTCGTAAGTACAAGACTTATCTAGAGGGATTGATTGATTTATTTATGAACGCTCTTTAACAGCTCAGGTCATCAGCGTGCTCCAGAGGGAGTTAAAATCAAAGTACCTTCTTTAGCATTACAAGGCAATGGACACAGGAGAATTATTTCCATTGATGAAAAGATATTCAAAATTGAATAGTTTTTCAACAGTCAAAATGATTGAATCTTATGTCTCAACCACAAAAGAAGCTCAAGACAAAGGGTCAAGAGTTCTCTGGAGTTATCATCCTGCTTCCATCCTAGTGGGGCATATATTATGATGGTACCACTGAGCTGCATTTCTGTGAAAAAGAAGTGAAAACCACTGCCAAAGTGTGCTGATAAGAATACTGTGTTGGATCCTGTTGCTAAGCCTTTGAGCAACACAGTGTTCAATAATGAACACTGGAGTAAAGAGCACCTATGAGTGACTTCAGGCAAATGTACCAGACTTTATTTTACCAATCAGCCTTCAGCAGTTTTGATTTGAATCTGAAACCCATTGGACTAAAAATGGGAGCAGTACTTGTAGAAATGGTCTGCAAGAGCAGACACTCAAATGTTGCAAGTTTACAGTGCTCCCTGGTAAAGGCAGTGACAAATTTATCATTAGAGACAATTGACAAATGGCCACAGAAACTTAAGCAATATGTGAAGGCAAGAGATGATCATTTTGAAAAAAATGATTGGTACTGTGTGCACAAAATACATGTGAATGCCTCCTATAAAAATCATATTGAAATATAATAACATTTTTTTTTTTAACAGTATTTACGGTATATCTATGTATGAAGAACCATTGGGTGTTAAAAATATAAAAATAAAACTTAAAAAGAAAATTATTATGAAAAAAACCTCCTTCGCTGATATAATTTTCGGAATATTCATCTAGTGATTCCTTTTCAACCCTTATTACCAAAAATGCATAATATATTAGAAAGTTATGGGAAAAAATAAAATATGGTCAAGTGATCTAAGTTAAGTTTCCTATTGCAGAAGTAAAAAAACCAGTACATTAAATCTGGAATTTAAAGAGAAGAAAATTGAGATAAAAACACAAGACACTAAATTAGATTTCAATATTAATCCAATTTGTAATAGAATACAGTGAAACACACATTAATAATCTCCTCTGAGTCGAAATATTTAGAATGCTCTTTATGGTTTCACTTACATGAGTTAAAGAGCGTCCTTAAATAAATAATACTTACATGAGATTTACTTGGGGCATGCTTCATGGAACAATTGTACACATCCTCAGCTGTTAAACAACTGTTGAATCATTCATAGAATTGTGTAGGTAGGTATCTGGTGGTCTTGTGATAAACTTGAATAAAGAGCTATCTGTTTTTGGGATGTCATTATTCATAAGGTTTTGCTCATGTTTTTTTTAATAAAATGCTTTCTTAAAAACTCTTCAAAAACCCATAGAATTATCAGTGTTGGAAAATATATTTATAAACAAAAACATTTGATTAATTTTTATCTCCCAAACAATAGTAAACACTCATGAAGTTCGTAAAATCCACAGAGCGACATCTTAATACCATGCTGAGAAGCAGACAGTGGAATCATGCTGAAGATGAAGGCAACAGCCTTTGAAACATGTCCAAGTAAGTGGAACAAAATTAGTGAAATTTGAATGATTTCCTAAACAATAATTTGTTATACCTTTTCCATATGTATTATTCTTTTGGTTGTTTGGTTAAAAACTGTTCAAAAGAATTAAACATATGGGAAAAGATTTATATTAAAAACATGAGCAAAACCTTATGAATTTTGACATTCCAGAAGTAGATGCTCTTTATTCAAGTTTATCACAAGACCACCAGAGTCAACCCAGATACCTACTTATCCAACTTCTATGAATGATCCAACAGACATTTAACAGCTGTGAATGTGGACAATTGTTTCATAAAACATGTCCTGAGTAAATCTCATGTAAGTGAAACCATAAAGAGCATCTAAATATTTTGGCTTAGAAGAGATCACTAAATTAGAATTTAGAATTCTAAATAGAAAAATGGATTATGTTCTTTTATTATCATCATAATGAAACTAGGTACATAATTTCTTAGATTTCATACAACTTGAAAAGCTTGTCATAGCTACTGTATAGACCAACATAAATGAGTTGATAGTTAGCTAATGATGCAGAAGAAGATCTGCAAAACATGTACTACATTTAAACAAGTACATGGAAACAATAAGAGTGTGTAGTTCAACTCAATCACACAATGATCTTAATTAAAAGAATTGTTATCTTAAGTGACTCTAAAGTTACACTACAAAGTATAATGAACTAGTTACCCATCAACATACACTATAAATGAATAAGAAAACTATATCATAAAAACCTAATAGGTTCACAATGGAACTCGAGTCAAGTGGGATTAAAGGGGAATCAGACTGCTGATACTTTAGCAAAAAAAGGAGCCACCATAAAATTAAAAACAATCTTTTGAATTAGAATTTCCCTCTAAATTGAAACTCATAAAAATATTAATATCTGAACAAGAAGAACAACAAAATCCAACAAAAACTTAAAGGAAAAACACATGAAGATCTAAATACTTTTAAACATATTTTATGCAAACCAAGAAAAATTGGAATCCCATTCTGCTTAATTGTTGGGCATGATTGCCTATAAGAATATCTCTCCAGAATGAAGAGCCACTGCCCATTGTGTAAGAATGTGAATATTATCATCTATTGAAATGCACCCAACTTGATAGTAACAACAAATGAAATAGAATTTGGAAGCTCTTAATTGGGAAGCTAGGGAAAAAATGATAAAATATTAGCATCCCCAATGGCCACTAGCAGCCAACCATATATGTGGTCTCTATAAATTCTCAGATACAAAAATATCTCACTGAGAGCCAGTCAGCATTATATGTATATTATCCAAAATAGTGTTTAAATATCTGTGCAATAAATGGAAGAACTTGTTGCAGAGAAAAAGCATTTTAAGAAAATTGTTACAGCTGTGTCCTGTGTTATTATATATATAAGAATTGACAAGAGACATGTAAAAAATGACAGCAGAAAATACATTAACTCTATATCAGACAACCAAGTTTTGGCTGTAATGAAACACAAATTCAAGCAAATGGCAAGAAGCATATCAGAGAAGATTTCTATTCACTTCTTTAACATATACAGCATAGAAAAAAATTAAAGCAACAAACTTTGAGAGCTTGTATGGTCATCAAAACAAACATTTTTTTCCAATACCATACTGAGAATTTTTAAAAAACTGCTAGATATTGTATGCAGTCTTCAGATGTAATAACACCTCAAATACCTGAAAGACAAATAGGAGAAAGCTGAAGTTTTGACCATTCCCAACAGCCCGAGAAGTGAAGCTGTCACTATCTTCCATTTTATTACACGTCATGATTTTTTTAATGTAGGACCTTTACTGCAGTCTATGTGACAGAATGTATGAACAAGACAACACCTTAACACACAAAGGACTAACAAAGATATGGGAAGCATTAGTCTATGACTTTTGTTCACTGTAACTTGCCACTGGAATAACTTAGGTAAAAGACTGATTTTGTTATTTAACAGTGAAATTATTTTAAAGTGAAATTATTTTAAAGTGAATGTTTGGTTGGATTTCTTACACTGGAACTTCAATCTTTATTTTCTGGACAAAATTCTAATGCATTTACATTCATCCTTAGCAATTTTCTGAAATTGTTATTTCCTCATCACTGTCTCCCATCCCCTCTCATGGTTGCCTTATGAACTTCTTTATGAGATCATCCTCTGGTGAGATTTAAAAATTTATTGCATGTTGTTTGTTTCTGTGTATAAAAATCTTTCCTAAAAAGTTAATTCTATATGCTTTCTTGTTGTTTTTAATAATTTTGCTACTGAATTTATTTCATAGATTTTAACTAAAAGTATGTGGCTATTACAAATTTATCTGTTCCTTTTATCTGATGTTTCTGAAATATTCTTTTGTCCTTATACCTAACCTTCATTTTGTCTGGTCCATAGGAAAATATGGTATTAAAAAAATGGAGTAGTTCTCAAAGTTTGTTAGTATAATTATTTTTCACCCTGTAATGTGAAACTTTTAAGAGCTATGCAATTTTCATAAAATAGAATAAAACAGAAAAAGAACAAAGGTTCAAAAACCAATCCTCTTATTCTATATAGTCACTCCTAAGCTATTTCTCTAATTTTGCTGTTGTTGGTCATTCTAATACATTCATAGAAATCTTTATATGTGAAAAAGATTTAATATGAACTTAGGTGACTCAATAGCACTAGAGGATCTACTGCAGAGAATAGTTATTTCATAGCTTAGGAATTGTTTTGATTCAAACTTTGCATATTAAATTTAATATTGAATTAAGACATGCACATAAGACCCAGATTGTTAGGTTTTAATATTTTTTTTCTTTGTCGTTAAATATTTAAACCATTATCTGTTTCACAGTAAATGCTACAAAATTAACTCTTAGTGATTTTTTAAAATCACTGGTACCACCCTTTACAGCAAGTAAGTGAAGCAATAAGAGTGTTTAGGTCGACATATCTCAATTGATTTTAATCATATAACTCTTAGTAAGCCTAAAATTTCTTAAAAGAAATGTTAGGATCTAAAATTGGTTAACTATTTTAAAGCAATTATTCGCATTATACAGTGACAGCAGTTTAAAACCCCATATATACAGTACAGTCAATCTGCAGTTAGACCCCATTGCTACCAGGATTTTCTTGTATAGACTCAGAGCTCAAACACTTCAACTTTTTAAAAAGGCCACCATGCAGGAGCTGAATAAACTAAGCAAATTTCTCAGTCAGTCAAATTTGTGAAACATATTACAGAGCCTGGAAGTTCAAGCATTTATTTTGATTAAAATAGGCAGGCACAAAGATATTCAAAATACTGAAAATAGGTATCAATATAATTAAAATAGCCATTTATTAAAAGTAATACCAGAGAGTAATATCACTCATTATTAATTTAAATAGATATTTAAATTTTCTTCTTTTCTGTTCTCCTTATCCTTTCAAGATTGGGAAAAATTGATTGTGTATTGTCATAACAAGAAGAGAAGTGTGAGAGACAATAGGTAATGGGACCTGATGTATTATTTGTTTGCCAGCTGTCAGGAAGCATGAAACTGATACATGCTATTTGTTATTTCAACCAGTATACCTTCATGAAAATGTTGACCAAGACAAAATAAAGTAGTTCCGAATAGTTCTGGCGAATGCAAAAGATACACAGTGGTTTCTCTCCAGTTCATTTTCTGTTTATGTGATAATAGGGGAATCAGGTTAGTAACTCTTTTACTTCTGCGTAGTGATGGTTTAATGCAAAGCTGTACTGCTATCATCTTTGTCGCTTGCAGCTATTTGTTACATTTATGCAACTGAGAAGTTATCTTCACCACAAATTTCCTAGAATTGTCTCGTGCAGATCGATACAAGATCATTTGTCAGGACTATCCAAAATTATAGTGCTTTCCTCATTCTCTTATTTCCTGGCATTTGTATGCCTGAGGTAACAGTGCATTCCTCTCAGTACCAAAGGTTCTGTTGTTTAAAGTTATTAAGTGAATGGGTTGAGGAGAAATTTTTTGACTGCTTGAAAAGAAATAAATGTATAACAAGATTCTCAATAGACATTTTCATGAGGTGAACATGGAATTTAGTGAATTAAATCTGTCGTCTAAGAGTGTTAGATGACAGATTTAATTCGTGTGAGCTTCACTGTGTTAGTTCCATATGACAAATTTTTTTTAAAGTTTTTATAATTTTTAAAAAAATTTAATGGAATTTAGTTTTTATAACTTTTTTCACTTTGATATATTAAAATTCTTCATGTGCTTTTTAAAATGCATAAATAATTGCAGAAAAAATCTATAATGATCCAAAACAGGCAAAATAAGGTTTTAAATCTTAAAATGGACAAAAAGGCAAAATAAAACCAGACCCTAATGACTCCAAATGCATGGAAACATGTTTGTTTCTATCTGATTCTGAGGAAGCAATGACTCATAAGTCTACTACCAGGAAAAAATTAAATTTTGGTTTTCAGATATACCCCTACTGCTAATGGTCCAATTTCCCTGATTTTCAGAAACAATTTGAGGAGGAGGAGGAGGAGGAGGAGGAGAAGGAGAAGGAGAAAAAGAAGAAGAAGAAGAAGAAGAAGAAGAAGAAGAAGAAGAAGAAGAAGAAGAAGAAGAAGAAGAAGAAGAAGAAGAAGAAGAAGAAACTTACTCAGGCAGCTTGACCTGACTGGGGATAGATCCCAGGACCTTTGGATTAGTAGTTGCAAATGCATAATCACTAGATCATGAAGGCCATCTTTTCGAAATATGGCTGCTAAAAAAAAAATCTTTGCCTATTAAAACTACAATGTGTTTATGACCTAAAATTCTGAGTCTTACACATAATGTCAAGTAACAAATATTAAATTTTTAATGGGGAACAAAAATGTAACTTCGTAATGATACTAAACCAATCCATTAGTACTGCAGCTTGAAATCAGAGATCAAAAAATTATTATTTGTTTTCTAAACTATGGGTAGCACTAACTTTCCACAATTTCTTCTGTCAAAGTATGGCATGTTATTTACAAATCTGAAGGACATTTAAAGATGTAATCTACCGTCTTAGACCACACAAAAAGTTTGTTCTTTGACACAAGCAAGAGCATAAAAGCATCTCATTATAGTGTAATTTATTACACAAAACCATGAGCTGCTTCTGTACAAGGGTTAGAAAAACAAACATAAATTGTTTCTCTTTTCTAGAATCACAAATGGTAACCATTTGAATACTTTCTTTACATCTTATGAACACAAAATGCTACAAACTAACTGCAAAACAAGACTACTTTCCAATGTTAAATACTGATACACTAAAGATTAAGCAAGCATGCAGGCTAAATACTTTGTAAGTCTTATGTTCCTAAGGATGCATTGCCATTATAAAATAAAAACTTTAGTTATAATTACAGAAATAAATGTTACTAAACATTTAATATGCATTTATAATAATTAAATTTAACTATGGACAAGCCATTCTGACATGAAATTTCTTCCCTTTAGAAAAACATCAACATTTCAACAGAGTTGATGAAAAGATGTTCAAGAAACAAAAATGAAAGAAATTATGCACAAAGGAATTTGGAAGGGAGTGCAGGTAAGAAGACATCATGTTAAAGCTTTTGGAAAGAGATGGAAATAACATATGCAAAAATTTGAGCAAAATCTGAGTTGTGGTGGTTCTTGGGGAAATGAACAGATTAATGGAGTATGTTCATAGCTTAATTTTGTCAGATATTAGGTTTTTGCATTACCTGGCAGGAAAAGTTCTTTTGCTTAATTATACTAAATCTGGGACCTAAAATTAAATTTTTACACTAAAAACAAAAACATTTTTCTAAAACTTTAAAAGTTTCTTCCATTAATTTTTTCATTATTAAATTTCAAAAGAATTAAATAGATTTTAATATTTAGACATATATTATAGATAAATAACAATTTAGAACAAAAAAAAAGTTGTCATACCTTTAGAAGGAAAATAGCTGCTTCTCACGGAAAATGTAGTGATTCCAAAAATGACTTTGAACTTTCCTATCCAGATTAGTTCAAAAGATATCCAATTCACCAATTTTTAATTGACAATTTAAATGTCAATTGAAACTTTCTATATTTAGGACAATGAAAGGTACTTGTTAGTCAAAATAGCAATAAAATGAAGTTGTATAAACATTAATAGTAAAAAAAAAACACATATCTTCATAGGTGCTAAAAAAGATTACTGTCTGGTGGCTTTCTCTTGTAATCAGAATTATGGTTCAATATTCCTTGCTAAATGCTTGTTTTTCGAATGCATGCTTTAATATATGATTTTTTTTATTCATAGAAAACTGACTGCATTAATGTAAAAAAATTAATTTTTGAGAACCCAATATTTATTTAAAGGACAAGAATTCCAAAAGTGAGCTTAAAAAGTTCTTGTTCAAGAATTTGAACATGTTTCTTATGTGAAGGCTTGCAAATGTGAACAAATACAGTATGTGCAAGGTTATCAAAAGTAAATTCTTTGGAAAGAGCTGTAATGTTTATAAATGTTTTATAAAATGTGCAAATATCTTCTGTTTCTTTGTAAAATAGATGAGTGGAATAGGAAGGTTGTGCGTGCTTAACTGTGAATCAAAGATACAAACTATTTATAGATATGATTCTGAGAATTCAAAATCAGACTGGCTTGCCCTTGAGCTACGAGTGTATGTGGACACACCGAAGGCAGAGTCAGATGTGCCTTCGCCTGTAATAAAGTCAGCTACTATGAGAGTATCTTTGCTAGGGGTCAGACCTGTGTTGGCTGTGGTATCCTGCTGGGGCATGGTTCCTGGTGGCAATCGACCATCAGTTACTCCCCCACGCAATGCTTCACGTTCTTGCAAGCGAATCTTGAGCAATCTGATCTTTTCTTCTTTCTGTAAAAACAATTAGATAATTTAAGGCAAACTAAGTTAACACCTATTAACCTGCATATACAGAATGGTCATAAAATTTAAATCCAATTTCATAAAATAATGTTTTTTATAAATTAAAAATTTATGTGGCATATAGATATGTATATATGTCGTACCTTTATTTTATTTCAATATAGGTATCAATCAATTCAAAGTATTATCATAAAGTTTTGAAAACAATGATTTTTTAATTTTAATTTTTATTTCAAACAGAATTCTCTTTGTAGAGGAATAAGTGGGGGTACTGTCAATGCTTGATTGCACATTCAAACATATGCAGAGGTGTAAGTGGAGTTTATTCGGAAGTTTCAGATGGTACTATGGACACTGTTGTCTTTCAAAAAGATGGATCAATTCCTCATTTTGCATTGGACGTGAGAGAATACTTCAAATGATAATTTCTCTACAGATAGACAGGCAGAGGTTCACCTTGAATATGACCATCAAGTTCATTGAATTTTATACCCTTAGACATTTTTACTTGGGGATTTATCCAGGCATGACTGTCGAGCCATCTTTGAACTGACATATGTATAACTACGAGTTTGCCAAATCTGTTTTCCTTTTTCCTTGTCTCATTCATGTGATAGCTATCATGCTCATGCACAAAAGAAAACTAGAGCTTCACTTGAACCAACACAATAACTGGGCATATATGCTTCAGAGTTGGCAACATAGTGCAGAATGCACGGTGGTTGGTGCTAGTAGATTACTTTCACCTTTCACCATGTGTGAGTCATGCCTAGCATTGCAAACTGTGAATTAATTCTTTAGCATGTAGTAGAGTTTGAATCTTGTAGCAGAAACTATCATTATTAAAAGCATTACAGGGTATCCTCAGAGAGCCAACTTTATATTTATCAGTTTCAAAATAGATTCATTTACTCTAGAATTTAGTTGTGCTAAATTGGCAGTTCTGACATACTATCCTCTCTTTCTTTACACTCACGAAACATCAGAGCTGAAGACTGAATGCCAGACTGTAATGTCTCACTCAGAGGCCAAAGCATTATGTAAGTTATAATATATTGTAATTCCTTTTAATTTTGAAACCTTTATTATTTTCTGTATAATTTTTAGCTTTTAATATGTAAATGCAAACCAAGCACACATAACAATGTTTCATATTACTTTGCTTATTGTGCTTGGCCATTAAATTTCTTTGATGTGTTAATTGAAGGCAAGCATGTGGTAGTATTATTGTTTTATATTATGAGGCAATTCATTCTGTAAGTTACGAATGGATACAGAACTTAAATAAATAAGAGTGCTGATTTTAAAACTACTTTTATTTCTGAATACATGCTTAATCTTCCTGTACATTGAGGTATTTGTCCCATCAGTTAACAAGCCCCAGCAGCATAAAATTTCTTGGGCTGCTGTTGGAATCCCTTTCTGCAACTTTGCCATCAGATGTTTAAGAGGGTTGAACAAATGGAAGTCTCTTGGAGAACACTTGGGGCTCTGTGGAGGATGCTTGACGGAAGTCTCACTTGAAAATTTGCAGCATCTCATTTGCCTTGTTGGCAGTATGAGGACACCCATTGTCATGCAAGCACGATACACCTACACCTTTGTGAGGGGTGCTTCTGTTAAATGGCCTTACGAAATTTCCTGAGGATTTATTTTTATTTATTTTGTTTTTTTTTATAGTATTTAATGCCAGTTTTTACTACTGAGGCACCACAGATGATGGACACTGATGATACATGAGATGAAATGATAAACTGAGAAAGGAAACGTTCCAGGCCTAAGTTTATGGTACTTTCCTTATACTTATGCATTACAACCTATTGAACTTACAGCAGAAATAAGTCTCTGAAGTTCTTCATTCTCTGCAACAAGTTTCTGATAGCGTTCCTCATCTTCTTTTGTCATTCCTACATCAGGATTATATTTTGATTCGGCCTTATCTCGTGGGTGACGAATGACTTCAATTACCTACATAAAAGTAACAGATTAATGTAGAAACTGTTGTGCACATTGATTATAAAGAAAGTAATGCAATACTATTATAAATACTGTACATCAATGGTGGAAAAAAATCAATAATATCAGATTCAAACTTCCACTTGAAGTGTGTTGACTCACATGGCACTAGGAAATATCAGCAGTACTATATTGCCTCATCCAGATAGTGTTTCTTGTCATTTATAAAACTAAAAATGAAATACCACATATGCTCAGGCAAATATTTAATAATAGAGAAATTGCAAATGATTATGCTAAATGTGATATTTTTCTAAACATGTGCAAACAAAAAGATTCACATTTTATGGTTTGTTAATCTCTTTCATTAACTTTCAAGAGCTCAGATTATAGCTATCTGGTCATAAATATTCTTGCACTCTATGTTGAATAGGTTAATATAACTTGAAATGCTAATTGGAACTTGTACAGTGAAGCTAATAATATAATTAAGATACTGTATGATTGAGTCAAACTACACACTTAAAAGTTCCACTTACTTGTTTAGCTGAGGATGCACATGTACTACGTTTAAACAATTAAGTGGAATGTAATCTGTCATCTAACACACTTTTATGCTTCGCCTACTTTTAAATACAGTGGGACCGGTTTCGAAGAGGCATCCTCTCTATCTTCAACCAACTTGACGACTGTTGTTCGAAACCGGTCCTACTGTATTTAAAAGTAAGTGAAGCCTAAGAGTGTGTTAGACAATAGATTAGATAGAGTTTACATTTAACAAGCTTCAGTGTGCGAGTTCAAACAGAATTTTTTAAAACTTTCTTATTTTTCAAAAGCTCTTAAATGAATTAAATGGAGCTTGAGCACAAGCATCAACTAAACAACCTGTTGTACATTGCAAGTCAGAAGTTTGTGACAGTATTTATGGCTAGATTATGTAAATAAATCTGGTTTATTGTTAAATTAATGTATACTATACTATCAAATTTTTGAAAAACATATTTTAGATTAATTTTGTACAGTTTTATTGCTTTATAAAAGGAATTATGATGTCATTCTTTGTAATGTTTTACGGCAGTCTTGTGTTGTCCTGAGTGTTCTTGCATAGTCACATAAAATCCTCTAATCAGCAAGATTTAACACAAAGACTTGTGATAACAAACACATGACTGCTGAAAGAATATCAATTTGTTTTGTGACTGCATTCAATATACTAGCTGCACTTTAAAATTACAAAGCAGTATTCAAGAAATCTTGTTTTCTTGTTTAAGCAAAAATTTGAAACCAATTGCATATATCATTCTGCACTGAACAAACATCATAGTAACTGTAATTGTTTGTTGCAGTATTGTTCTGAATGCTGCATTATTGTATGACACCAATTTTTGACCAATCCATGTATTATTGCACAAATGTTTCTATGGAAGCTGATGGAGTTTGATAACAAAACGCTTCAGAACTGCTGCTCAATCTGTGGGCCATTCTGAGAACTTTTCATAGTATTTTTTTTGTTTTACATACCACACTTAGTTATGCAGTACTTTATTGTACATGAATTACTATGTAAATTATAGCTTTATATTTAATACACTATTAAAAACAAAATAAAGTATGTAGGACTGAAAATAATTAAGAATATTAAAACAATAAAATAATTAAGAGAAAACATGCCCACCACATACAAATTACCAAAAATTCAGTATCACAAAATTATTTTTATAATGATCTAACCAAATAAAACATCTTAATTTCAATAATTTTATTTGTTAATAATAATGATGATGATGATAATAATAATAATAATAATAATAATATGCCATATGTATTAATAACATATTATTATTATTATGAATCTATTAACTAAATGTGTTTGCAGATTAAAATCAATAATAAATGGTAATAAAATAATAATACATTTTATTTCAATTTTACATCCATGAAAAAAAAATTAATCTGCATCTATCGGTTTTTGAAAAACCTGAAATTTTCAGGACCCGTAATCTAATTAGAAATATTATATTAACTTTTGGTTTTACAGTGCAGTGGGACAGTTTTAGATGGGAGAATGTATGTTAAAAACTATGACAGTAATAAACTATACCACTAATAAAAAATAAAAAACACTATTTCCTTACAATGTATTTTGTGCATCTATTGAGTTTTAAAAAATCTATTCAATTGAGCTTCAAAATTATTCCTCATCTATTCCACTCCCTAAACTTAAAGACTTCTTGCTGTTATTGAACTTGAATTTGGCTGTATTTTCATCAATGGTTATTTTGCAGAGTTTGACAAAATATATTTTTCTGAAAGATGAACAAAATTAGAAACTTTTTGGACAAAGTATACAGTTCTTGATGGAGACTAAGTTGAGAATTAAAATTGATATTTTAAATAAATGTGTTTAACTTTCTTTTTTTGCAAACTTTTAAACAATTCTTGTACTAAAGCCATATAATAATTTGCTCATATACACTGCATATGATGCCACTATTTTATTTTATAACTCTTGTATGTCTTAGGTACTAAAAGGTGAACGAAAATAACTTTTACATAAACCAAAAGATATGAGGAAATTAAGAATCAAACTTTAAAAATTCGGGTCATGGGTGGTGTTCAAACCACAGATTTTCAGCCTTCTGTGATTATGCTCTCCCAACTGAGCTATTGTGTTCTCCTCCAAGCACCAAACTGTAAGTTCCTCAATCTTTTTTTTTTTTTTTTTGGATTTATTTATGGATGCTCTTTAACATCTGAGGTCATCAGCGTCCCATTCAACTCAGAGCGTGAAATGGCCGACTAATTTTGCTCAGAGGCCTCTCTTTCAGGCTTGAGGTTCTTTTTTGTGCCGCAAATGTACGACACGGGACCCACGGCTTTATTTCCCTTCCGAAGGAAGCCATACTTAGGATTTTTACGCCCGAAGAAATCCATCGGTCCTGGCCGGGTTCGAACCCGCGTTTTGGGTTCAAAAGGCAAGTATGGTAACCACTACACCACCAGGACCGACGCTCCTCAATCTGATTTGATATACTCGGACTAGTGTTTTTTTTAAATGGGTTTAACACATGTTTTTATATTACTGAGTCACCACAGGTAGTGGATACTTATGATACATGAGATGAAATGATATATTGGGGAAGAATTTTTTTTAAGGAAGGAAACTTTCCAGGCCTAAGTTTAGGGTACCTTCCTGGCATTTGCCATTTATGAGGACTGAGAAAAACCTCAATTAGGGAGGACGGTCCTGGTAGGATTCGAACCCCAGACCTCACGCTCATGAGTCTGTGCCTTAATGACCTCGGCCACCCATGGCAGTTCGAACTAGTATGAAAGAACAATTTCCACATATAGGGTGTTAATGAACTACATTGAAATAATTTCAGAGAGTGTAGAGATGTTGTATTTATGCAATTTGAGATAAGCAATGCATGATCTTCAACTAAACATAATGCGGTTTTATGGTGTTAAATATTTTGGCATCAAAAACTGTTAAGTCAGCATTAAAGTCAACCCAGGCGAAAAATTGGTTTAGAATGTCTTTAAACTTTATTGCTAGCATAGAAATATTGATTTTCTGCAGTTTGTTGTCAGCATTTTCAAGATTTAAAACTATAAAAATCTCTCGAATTTCGAATTAATAATTTGACAGTATGACAATGAACATCTATTAATGGCCTTCTTGATTTATGTAGCCAAGACCTAAATGTATGTGTATGTAAATGTAGCCTACTCTAGAAGGAGCTCTTTAACTGCTTGTGTGGCATATTGCACAATGCAAAAGTTGATGTTCCGAAGGTCAAGGGGTTCAATTCTATTCATGCTATTTTTTTTTTCTGTAATATGTAGTGCTAAGATATACATACTACAAAATTATGAATGAGATTTACTTAATGCTTTCAAGATTTATTCTCTTCCTCAACAATGAATGTATTCAACATGCAATGGCTAATAAGCTTACTACTAACATGATTCTGATTGGTAAGTACAATAACAACTATAAGGGTTATAATTATATGAATTGATATTTTAAGATTTAAGTGTATAAATTGAAAAATCAACTTAAAACGTAGGCTAAAAGTTGCATTATTAGGACTTAGGTTGGGGGGAAGTGAATCATTCTTGAACTTGAAAACAAATGACCACCTTTTACTCAAAAGCAATTCATAACCATTGTTCCAGAGTGATATGTTCTGAAACCTTCCTTCATTATCAAGTGTTATGCTTTCAAGGTGCACATTCATTAGTCAGTGTCATACTAGCACTTTAGAAACTTATAGCCATAACTTCAAAATTTGAACAGATAGTCTATAAGCTATCTATCTCAAATTCCTGTATCAAGACACACCCACTCTCTCTGAAATTATTTTAGTGTAGTTCACTAACACCCTGTATAAAAGATTCACTTGTCAATGAGTGTTCATCAGGTCTAATTTTTATGAACTTAATTTATTATTTTCAACTGTACAAATATTTGTTATGGTTACCTTGGGCACAAAAATGAGAGCCATGCTGAGAAAGCAACAGAAGATAACAGCAAGAGCAACAAATGCAAAGCTGGCATCTTGCTGAGATGCAATGACCATAGTCACTGGTGCTGTGATGAGACAAAGGACTACTACATTGTAAATGGACATGCCAACGTAGCGGGAATCATTGATCTGTTTCACTTTAATGCTGCGGGTTTCATATGCAAGAAACAAGCCAAACACCAACACCAAACCCTTGTATCCATACATCACACCTGAAAGAAATTAATATACTCTTTACATTAATTTGTAATTAGTAAAATCACCTCAAAAGTTTTTTTAAAGTTGTGTACTGCATTTGGTAAAAAAATAAACAAGAACAGTTGAGTTAGATTTTAGCCTGGCTGATAATGAGAACCAAATGTTCTCGAAACTGGTTCTACACATTATGACAAGTAAGTGAGGCATTAACAGTGCATAGTTCAATTAAATCATACAATAATATCAATTATATGATTGGCTTCACTGTGCAAGTTCCATTTTACATTTTAATTTTAAACAAGAACAGGTTAGACTTAAGATACAACCCATTATTTTTTATAACATTCTCTCCTTTCAGTTATCTCAATTTGGCTGATACCCAACGAGGCAAGAAATTGCTGGTGACATTTTTCACTTCTTTAAATGCCTTCAAATGCCACTTTTTAAGAAATGTAACTATGGGCTGAAAAAATTCATAGTTTGATTTTACAGAATCTAAAATGTATTTTGGTGAAGTAAATTTGGATCCAAAATTTTCATCCCCAATAACCTTACATATTGTGCTATGGCACAGTTTTTTGAAGAAGTGAAGGACTCTCCTTCTGTTTTATTAAAGAGAATTGGTGATTTGAATTGCTAATTGGAACTTGTACAGTGAAGCAAATCATACAATTAAAATCAGTGTATGACTCAGGTGAGCTACAGACTCTTATTGGCTCCACTTACTTGTTTTATACTAGAACATGTTTCACAGACCATACTGCTAGATAATTCACTGTATTGCTTTGGGGATGCATATTCTGCTCTGGTGGAGGCGTGATAAACTTAAAAAGTATGTGTTTTCATCCCTGGAAGTGTCATTAATCTGTCTTTGTATTTATAAATGTAGATTTTCTTCTTTGTTCATGGGTAGGTCCCTGTGTTGACTTTCATAATTTTGTTTTTTTCACTATGGGTGGTTCTCTGACCAGAAATGAGATGCAATTGCAGATTTCTCCATTTCTGGACAGAGTCAATGGAATTAACAAACCAGTTGCAGTTTATGATATAAAAGTGGGTGCAGTCTTACCTCCAAAAAAAGGAGTCAGTCTCTCTCTCTCCCCCCCCTCTCTCTCGCACGCACGCACGCGCACGCACACACATATATAAATTAACAGTAATAATAAAAGTAGAAAAGGATAAAACACTTAGATGAAGTCACACTTGAAATTGCTATATTTTGAACTACTGGAGTTCTTCTATGGTAAGATTTAAACCAGGTGGTATACGCGCATTATGTAAAAAATCTAATTTTTTTCCTCCCACACTCTCATTTCTATTTTCATTTGTTTCCATGCATAACGTTACCTTCGATACTCAATATTTACTTTTATCACCTTCACTTGTCTAGCTTCTTGCCATAGAAGAACTCCAGTAGTTTGAAATATAGCAATTTCAAGTGTGACTTTATCTAAGTGTTTTATCCTTATCTACTTTTATTATTACTGTTAATTTGTTACATTGATAATAGTGTTACTTTATTTTTATTTTTCATTTATATTATATATATACACATACATACACAAATAAGTTCGATTAGCTGACACTAAACTTCACTAACTGGTTAATTCATCAGAACATGTTTCATAAGCATTTGCTCCCATCATCAGCTTGGGACTGACTAATGCTGGCAGGTGACAACATGACCTCTGGTGGTGCCAATAAGTAATGGAACAGGAAGTTCATTGGTGGGAAGTCAAAGTTCATAACATGATGTTTATTTTTTAAAATGTGAATTTTTCCCATATTGCTAATTCTTTGGGATTGTTGGTAGCTTTCAACAGTTGGCTTATTTGGCAATGTCCAAAAATTGTCTGCAAATGCTGATTTATTCACCTGTTTATATTTTACATTTATGAAGTGTTCTTTGGTTTTTGTCTCCAAATTTCTTATTGTTTTGCCTACATATATCTGATCACAATCCAAACAATCTATTCGATACACTCCTACCTTTTTTATTTTGGGCTGCCAAAACAATATCACATTTTTTAAAAATCTTCATGAATACCCTGTTTGCCTATGGATGATATGTGAATTTGTGGAGTGTCACCTAATACTGACTTATTTGTATATTTAACAAACAAATATATAAATTAACAGTAATTATAACTTGTCTTCTTGCCATAGAAGAACTCCACGAGTCCGAAATATAGTGATCTCAAGTATGACTTTTTCTTAGTGTTTTATCCCTTTCTACTATTATAATTACTGTTAATTTGTTACATTATTAATAGTATTACTTTATTTTTATTTTTTATATATATATATATATATATTTTTTTTTAACAAACTTCACTTTTCCTAACTTCTTTTAAGTTTACAAAAGGAGTTATATTTAAAAACAATGTTGAGTATCAATAACTGCAGTTTTAATTATAAAACTATTCTGATATACACAATTACATCTACTTACTGGTTTAGACTACTTATTACCCAATAGAAGGCTTATACAGTAAAAAATATATATTTCAACATGAACTACCAAATCAGAGGTACCACAGCAGGTATAGGAAAATTAACTTTTAAAAAAAGTATATTGACATACTTATGCAAGATTCACTGTTTATACATCATTTTATGTAAATGCAATAGGGCACCTTGTGCACCAGAATGGCACCATAGAAAACCAAAGCTACCATTCAATGTCTTTAATATAGCCGAAGCTAAATGCAACAGCAACATTAAAAATCAAAAAAATTTGTTTGTGTAGCTACAGATTATAAAATAAGTAAAGCATTATACCAGTAAATATATAATTTAAAAATTGATGCAGCTAAACAAAGTCTCAAAAAATTATGTTTATGCAGTGTGCAAGGCTTACATCTCATGCATCCTTTTGAGGTGTTATGCAAGTCGGCAGTCAATCAACTACACTCATTTCTTCCCGCTCTAAATGCTGCTCAGTTTCCAATATTCCTTTTCAGCAGTATTTGCTATCTTGGAGCATAAAGTAAGCATCTACATTTACCATGGCAACCACTATGAAACAGTTCGTTCTGGCTGAATAGGGCTATACCAGAGGATACGAGTGTAAGAATTATGCCAAAGCAGCATGCATTAGCAACAAATTCATATGTCAGCACTCGTGGATAGGGAGAGAAACAGAGAACTGGAGATATAGCACAATTCGAAGAATAAATATATTTACATCTTTGTTTTTGAATTTTTTCGGAATGGAAATAGTTTAAGTTTGAATTTAAAATGGAAAACCATGTAATTAATAATTACATATATACTGGATAGAAGATAGTGCAGACAGCCTGTACCTGAAAAGCTGATGTAACAGTTCTGCATGTTTACAACAATGTTATAAGTGACAAAATGCCGATTTATCATGATTTAGAAATTAAACAATGTTCTTAAAAGCAAAAATACCCAGAATGTCCTTCAGCACTGCAGAAGTAACACGAGAGACAGTATATGTGTGAAGTGCCTTTGTACAATGAAATTTGTAAATTTATAGAAATTAGAGTAGAACACCTTGAGAAAGAGATGAATAAAAATTTAACCAATACAAAATAATGTTTATCTTACCCAACCAAACATTATTATTTTCACTCTCACAGTGTTCCAACTCTGGACGGATCTTAACATCATCTTCTGTTGATATAGGATCTTCCAATGGAAATACCTCAATGCGCCGCTGCAGTGGATCATACAATTGCCAGGTGAGAAGCAGTACCAGGTCAACCAATAAAAATCCTGTCACCATCAAGTACAGCTTCCATGGCTCCACTTTCTAGAATAAAAAATATACAAAGCATGATGCTTCACTGAAGCCATGACATTTATATGGCTTTGCTTCCTTCTAAGAAGAAAATTTTTCATGAAAAATTTTTCATAAAAAAATTTCATCATTTTTTTAAGACAATATGTGTGTGCAGGGAAAGTGTAAGAATATTTAATGCTCTCCCAGACAATTTCCAATAATAATAACATTCCATCATTGCTATCACTTTATTATTATTATTGTTGTTGTACATAAAAATACAAATCTGTTCTTACAGAATTTCCATGTAACAAGACCTATTACGCTATATAGAGGAATTTACAAATGAACAACAATTTTTTGTTTTGGTAACATACAGACTATGTTTTGCAAAATTGAAATTGCATGTGAACATTGACCAACTATTTGGAAATTTTTAAGCAGAATCCAACTGATTTTTATGGCTTTGTGACATGGAATCATTACTACATACTGGAAGTGGAACAGCAGTCTAAACACTGGTCCACAAGAGGCAAACCAGCGAAATGCTTTCCATTTGCTAGAAAGGTGATGGTTTCAGTTTTTTCAGATGCAAAATGAATTCCCCTTTATTGATTATTTGGAGAAGGGGAAAATCAATGAAGTAGAATAGTAAGAATAATTTCTGGAGAGACTGAAGACAGCAATCTCGGAAAAACATCTAGGCATAGCAAAAACAAGGTTTTGTTTTGCCATGACAATGTGCTAGTACATTCAAGTCGTGTTACTCAAGAGACAAAATGACCAAATTACATTAAAATGCTTTTGCATCCACCCTATTCACCTGATCTTACTGCCTCGGATTACCATCTGTTCTTGAAATTCAAAACTTTCCTGGCTGGATACAAATTTAAGTCAAATGAGAGCTCATACAGAAGGCAAACAAGTATTTTGCAGGTCTGAAAGAAACCCACTTCCATGAGGGAATTACAAACCTGTAGAAAAGGCAGAGCAAGTTCATGTAACTTTAAGGGGACTATGTGAAAATGAAAAATAAAAGAAGTTGCTATACACAATACATAAGAACAGGTGGAGTGCACTGAATCAACTCTTCCATCATTGTACGCCCCTTCTCGAGTATCAATTGTTCAATTTTTATGTTTTTAATTTAGGAAATATCAGCCAGGTTACTTCCCAGGACTCTTATTTTTGTTCCGATATGCACATCCATCAGAAATAAGGAATTTTCTTGTAATTGATGTTTAACTTTATGAAGTCAACAATACATATGTGAACTTATTTGATGTTACCTACCCTTCACTTTCATGCCATACGTATAAGTGAACATCTTTGTTGTTAACAACATATATCGTGAAGTTATGTACTTGCAGTTTCTGCATTTAGTGTCAAAACATTTTTGGTGCCTGATGGAAGCTCATCAGAATAACATCCAGGTGTGTTAGTGAAAAAAGAAGTACAAAATACTGGGAGTTTCAGGAGCAAAACCCCCTCAACTAGATTAAGATATCAGTACTACCTGATGTGGCTCAATACATAAAGAGTCAGAAAACGAATTGGGGAGGTTATAAAGCAAGGCTTACAGGCCACAGAGAGGTATGGATGTCAATAATGTGGGACCTCCACATATGCAAAAGAAAATGAGCAGTCAGAGAACTAATGCCTTTGAAAAAATCACCTGAGTGTTTTGGCTAGCACAGCAAAGAACAGAAGCACAAAGAGAAGCCTGCAGAAAATGAACTAGAAGGGAGAATAAGTGCATGACAAAAAAATAATAGTGAAAAAAATGGAATATTAATCACAACATTCTAAATGTAGTGTAAGTACAAAAGTAATGTTGATGGAAAATGAGAGCGATCTAGTTCATGTGAAATAGCATACCATATGATTTTCAGTTTCCTCTTAGAGCCTTTAATGGAACAGAACACAGATGGATAATTAATTAATTCATTCATACTTTTAAGGTGCATATTTAAATGCTTATTATGAAATGGACATACCTTGATCTCAGACTTTGCCTTAGTGGTGAGGCGATGGACACGCCAGACTTTGCTGAACATGGCACCATATGCCAGAGTAAAGCCGATGCAGAGGAGCCAAGCACGAGCCTGGCATACAACAGGATAGACTCCTGGACTCACAAATTGACCATCCAGGCCAAGCAGAAACACAGACCACAAGCATATGCAGATACCACATAGCATTATGGTGTTACATACTGGATGAGAAGATTGGATTACCCTGGAACATTCAACAACAGTAGCCAATTTAGAACACATTAGAATTAAATGTTTTATTTATACTAGCAGAGTTAAGGCCAGGAGGACTTCTCTTCCACTCAAACATTCTTAAATAAATACATGTATTGATAAAATGCAGTTTGAATTGAATTAAGTTTATTTACCAATTATATTTCTACATAAACAGCTAACACTTTTTAATTAACTACCTACCGTGCCTTGGTTTATGCCTATCAGTGATTACACTAGAATTTCCTGAAGACTCAGGTTCAGCTACATACAATATTCATAAATATATTGTACACAAACAAAATAAAACATTGTTATTTGCCAATTTTATAGTAAACATTATGAACATTTAACAAATTAACATATTGAACCTACATTATAATATTAATAAATCTAGCACCCATCTATACAAAGCCCATTACACACAACCTCCATGTATCTGCATTATGAAATGGCTCACTTCTTATATTTCCCTTGTTAGTACTATTTTATCAATCATTAATCCTATTTTCTCATCCTACTTAATTATTCTAATCTATTTTTCCCTTACTTTTCTAAGTATTTCCCTATCATTTTATTTCACTTTTTTCTCATATCAGTCAACATTCTGTGTGTTATACTTTCTTTCTGTAATTTATTCCATTTCGCTTCACTTACATTCTCCCTCCATTTCTTTACCCCTTTACACTCTAATGCACAATGAAATATTCCTTCAGGCTCTTTACACATAACATAACTTTCTCCCTTTTTTTCCTCTGAAACCTTTTAAACACAATGCTCCTGCTCCCATCTAGGCCAGTTCTTCCCTCCCATATTTGTTACAATTCACATACTAAAACCCAGTTACAATATCAAGTTATAATCATTTACACTGTAGAATCTTTCTTTTTTAATAAAGTTTAACGACCGTTTTTACTACTGAGGCACTACAGGTGGTGGACACTGATGCCACATGAAATGATAAATTGAGAAAGGAGTTAAATGTAAAATTGGAACTTAAACACAGTGAAGCCAATCATATTTATGGATATCATTGTATGATTAGTTGAACTACACACTTCCATACATTTATAAAAAGTAAGTGAAGCTTTAAGAGTATGTAGTTCAACTAATCATACAATGATATCCATTAATATGAGAAAGGAGTATTTCTTTTCAAGGAAGGAAGTGTTCCAGACCTAAGTTTAGGGTACCTCCAGGCAAATGCCATTTATGAGGACTGAGAAAATGAAGAAAAAACCTATTCAGGGAGGATGGTCCTGGCAGGAATCAAACCCCATACCTCCTACTAATGAGCCCATGCTATTAACAACCTGTGGTGATCTGTGCTGCTGAATCTTGCACAATAATGCAATCAAATGTAAATGGCAAATAAGCATCATATGAAAATATGAGATCTGTTAAAAAAATAATCAATTTTTTAAAATTTGGGCTTATGTGCATTATATTGAGCTTTGTCCGAGTTTTAATTAATCTCCCCCTCTATTGATACACTTCTCCCAATGGCGTTTGAGCATAAAATTCTGCAAATATAATTTTATCTTCTCAACTGAGTTTAATCTTTTGTCTTTTTATTGTTGATTTCAGCTTTCGAAATACAAAAAAAAGCCTGCAGGTACTAAGTCAGGAGAGTATGGAGGATGAGCAGGAACAGTCATCTTGTATAATTGAAATCATTTTATGATATAGTCGAACTACACACTCTTATGCTTCACTTACTTGTAAGAGTGTGTAGTTCGACTATATCATAAAATGATTTCAATTATATGATTGGCTTCACTGTGAATGTTCCAATTAACATTTTTAGTCATCTTGTATTTTTGTGCAAAGTTGCAAAAAAACAATCATGAATGCACTGGCAGTATCGTCTACAGGATCTATAAATTGTCTCCCCACAGTTTAGGCCTCATATTTTTTCAAAAGTGTCTGAAGATACCTTGGTAATTAATCCATAGTTTGACCCTTGTTGACAATGAATAACACTCTGAATGTTGAAGAAAACCAGCAAAAGCATTGACAAATTGACAAGTTTTTTGGGTCTTGGTGATAATTTTTCAAGGTATTGTGATGACTGGATTTTAGTACCAATATTGTAACCACAGTCCCATGTTTCATCACCATCAATTATTCTGTTCGTAAAAGTTGCATACTCATTAGTGTGATCCAAGAGTTCCTGACAGTTCCTAACATGGTTGTCTTTCTATTCTTGTGTCAACGGCTAAGGGGACCACCATGGGTGTCCGAGGTCATTATGGCATGAACTCGTGAGTGGGAGGTCTGGGGTTCGAATCCTGCCAGGACCATCCTTCTGACTGAGGTTTTTTCCAGGTTTTCCTCAGTTCTCATAACTGGCAAATGCTGGGGAGGTACCCTAAACTTAAGCCTGGAACATTTCCTTCCTTAAAAAAACCTTTCCCAATATATCATTTCATCTCATGTGTCATCAGTGTTCACCGCCTGTGGTGCCTCACTAGTAAAAACGGGCATTAAACACCATTCAAAAACAAAAAGAGGGGGGGGGGCATCTAAGAGACAAACTTTGCTAAACGTGATCGCACAAAGTTTTTCTTTCATGATTTCATGACATGATCGCATGGATTCATTTTTAAATTATTTACCATTTCTGAACTGTTTTATATTTTCTAGCTGTGTATTTCACTAATGAGTGTAATTTGGATGCAACCTTTCTGCACAGGACAAACCATATAGCATTAACTAATTTTTGTAAAATTTTGGTATGTACCCTTTCTGCTTTGCCAGTTTCAATTTAAGTAGTGATTCCAAATAAAATAAAGAAATAATATGATAAAAAATTAAAAAAGAATCTCACCTTCTGTGTCGATACCAAACATTAAATATGATAAGTGCTATTGCTGCCATAATACCAATACAGGATATAGTCCACATGCAGATGAACAGTGGCAGAGATACAGTCCTTAGAACTCGCCGCACAATTGTGCGATCTTGTGGAACTTTACCTCCTGCAAACAAAATAGATACAAACACTTCTACAATAGTTTTAATGGAAGAAAAACTGGCATAATTACTATTTTAATAATTGCTTATAGTTAGGATTATAAAATAGTAATAATGTGTTAAATGAGGTGTGACTATTTTCTTTGTATTGCAAATATTTTTTTCCTCCAATACCACAAATGTTCCAACATGAGTAGGAAGCCAACATTGCACCACATATTTCAGCAAATGCACTTGACATTTTTATTTTGCTAATTTTATGTAGAACAGAATGGTGGTGATTTTAACAGGCCTAGTCCCGTTAACTTTCAATATGGAATCATGTATGAGAAAACTCCCTAGTTTATGGAACATTTCATCTCGTTTTGCAGAAGCTTTTACACTATAGACATTTTGTCCACATGTTATTTGCCTGCTTGCCTAGAATTACTGTGGAAACATTCAAATATTTAAATGTACTTTTTTCTTTCTCTGTGGTTACAGAACTTTTTCTACATCAATCATTTCTAAATTAAAATTGTTGTAGTATTTTATGCCCTTTATTAAAATTACCATTAAGGCAGGCTTAATGACAATTAAAAAATCAATTCTGCAGATGGCTCTTATACGTACCACTTCAATGGAGCTAACAAACAACAGACGTGGTAATTGTGAGAGGAAGAATTGTAGTGGATCTTGTAACATCAACTTCAATTTGGAGGATGGGGTTCAGAATGTCAAAAAAGGACATAAATAAGCAAGATACTTCACCAATTTGTGCTGACAAAACACTTAAACAAGTGGAAGAAAAGGCTTCAATTTCTTTGTTACAACTATATAATTACTTATAAAGTTCACAATTGAGCTGAATGTTGACAAACTAAATTATTGATTAACTCAGTAACACAAGAGATAAAAGGATTAACAAATTCAAAAGACAAAAATCCATTATGGCCATTTCTATATCAAAGAGAATTATAAATACAGCAGATTCACATATCATCACAAGTTTGGGAAAGTCTTCAAAGAACATGGCATGAACTTATCACCACAAAATAAACACAATATAAAAACTTATTAGGTTCTTCATGGAAATATAGCACAGCACCAGAGAAAAATTCAAGCATATATGCAATAGAATGCTTAGATTGCAATTTAAAATACATAGGAAGAAAGAACACATTAGAAATATCCAGCTATAAAATTGTAAAAATCGGGGGTAGCATCTCACTTTTGTGAACACAACCGTGAAATTAAGCAAGAAGCCATTTTGTTAAAAGAAATACATAAGTATTCCAATAGAACAATATTAAAAAATGTCATTCTCAAAATCAAGATCAATTAATCAATTTTGACATTCCACCTCTGGATGAATGAAGCTTAGGTCTTCCAGCCAACATTTATCGACAGAGTATCAACTCAGATCTAGTGACGATCGTGCCAAAAAGTCCAAAACTTACAAGCAATCCGTCAACAGCTGAATAGAAAATGAACATTTCTGAATGATGTCCTAATTAAAACCTCTGTCAATGTTAACATTCAAAACATTCAATTTGAAATTCCAATAATAAGTTTTGTCACTCATCCCCTTCTTCTCAGTTTATATACCAGTATCTATATGTTTATAGTGCTAAAATCCTTCTTAAAGTAATTAAGGCACATACCAATCCATCTTTCCCTGTTCAGCCATGTCAAGTTGTCACTCTGTGTATCATAATAACCCAACTTTAAATATGTCCCATTGACCATTTGTTCTATCTGGGTTAAAGCAATACGATCTCCTTGTGAGCTGAAGGCCACATATCCCTGTAACATAACAAGTGGGCAGCTTTTACAAATGACATCTAACAGAAACAGAAAAGTAAAAGGGTAACTACACAACGAAAAGAAATGCAAGATGTATGAAACATAGGGGGAGAAGAGTGTAGGGAGAAAAAAAAGAAAAAAAAAAAAAAAAGAAAGAAAGAAAGAAAAAAGAAGAAGATTCCTTTTAGGATTAGTATTTGGGTAATTGTGAAAAAGAAGAAAAGGAGAAGGGAGAAGAGCAGCTAAGTCAAAATGAAAAAAATACACAAAGAGTTCTACACTAATATATTCAACATGTTCACACAAACTTCACTTACATAAAACTAGGAATGTTTCAGAAGCAATCACTCCCATCATCAGCTGTTGACCTGCTACTGTTACTCAAAGTGGTGGCTAGATACCAGGATCTCCTGTGCACGAGTTCATCCATAAGAGGAAAATCAAAATTCATTATTTCAAAATTTTTTCCCAATTGGATACCTCATTGGGTTGTGAAGTTGTTTCGGCTCCTTAGCCTCTAGTTGAATTTCATGATTTTTGGTCCAAAAGTGATCTGCTACCGCTGACTTATCAACCTATTTAAACTGAATATTCTTAAAGCATTCTTTTCTCTGAAATTCCAAATTTCTCTTCGTTTTTCCAAAGTATCTCCGATTGCAATCTGCTCATTTGATTTCATAAATTCCTGATTTCTGTTCTGTTGGTATGGTGTCTTTTGCTGTGCAACCTAATAAATTCTTGATATTATATTTATTCTTTGGGGCTAACATTATATTCCATGTTCTTTGAGTATCTTCTTAAATTTCTTGTAGTGAGTTGGATGGTATGCGAAACTTTTGAATTTACATCTTTCCTTGATGTTCTTCAGAGTGGAAACCTCTCTTGTTGATTTTTATCTTTTAAATTAATTGAATAAATTTTATTACTGATTTTGTTAAAAGAAAAGAAAAGGCCAGGAACTCCCTGGATGTTTTCATTGTATAGATTGGGACTTTATTCTCTGGTGTCTAGTAGTGACAGCACGAGTCATTGCTAGTTTATCCAAAAAGATCCAAATCTTCATTATGCTTTATTTCCAGTAGCTGAAAACAGACTTCAACCCTTTTGTCCTGTGCCTGTATCAAGTCCTGAGAAATCCAATGCATTGTGAATAATGGTGTGCAGGGTTGCACAGCTGAAGCCTGTTTTACATTTCAATTCATCAAAGGTTATGCGCCTACCATCAGCTGTAATCAGTTCATTCAGAACCTCAATAAAGATAAATTAGTTTTTAAAAAAATTCACATATCACCCATGGGTGACGAGAAAATTTCAGATAATTTTTAAGGATTTTAATATAAGGTTGGTACCTATTAATAGATTTAACCTGAAAAATCTTTTACCAGGAAAGGCACGTGAAAAAACTCCAAGGGAGAAAAAAGCAGAAATTTATAAAATAAGTTGCTCAGAATGTGAAAAAATTTATATTAGTAAAACAAAGAGGAATATAGGCAAACATTTGAATGAGCACTTTAGGAACATAAATACAAACAAATAGGGAGGTGGGCAGTGGCATATCATTTTTGGAAGGAAAATCATGACATTCAGAAGGGGGTTGAATTATTGAAAGCAGTACAGGTACCTACAAAATTGGGTACATGGGAAGAGATTTCCATTTGCAAGTATAGAGATTGTTTAATGAACTTTGATGTTCCTGGTAAGGATAACATCAACTTCAAGTTAATCAGGAAGCCACCAGAGTATAATCTCACATCTACATAGTGCAAGGAAGTTTCCACCAATGGCTGAGAATGAGAGCAAAGATTCTCGAAACTCGTACCACATTTCATAGCAAGTAAGTGGAGCAATGAGAGTGTTTTAGTTAGGCATAACATACAATAATTTAAACATATAAGTGGCTTCACTGTGATATTTCCTATATCAACATTTTAAAAAAGAACCTCAATGTTCGTGAAAGACAGTGTTGTCGACGGATGACCAGTACTCACATTTTTGTGTGCAGATTTCATGTCACTGGCAAATTCATTGACCTAGTTTTAAACAGTCTTCTGTACAGGAGTTTCTTGACCACATACTGCAGTTAAACATCTATGAATTTCTGCAGTTTTGACATCTTTGTTCGTGATAGTTGTTCTTCTAATCTTGTCCAATTTGTGTTCTACTCGACATCAAATGGACATTGTCCTTTTGCTACATACTCTGCTTACAACTGTCATCGAGTGTCTGCGTGGCATACTAGTATCAGCCCATTGTCCTATGAATATATTTACCCAGAGATTGCCCAGTTTTCATAAAACACTGCTATTGTAAATACTTTTTAAGCCACTCATAACAAGCACAATACATTTCCGCTTTCACCAAAATAAAAGGTAATTGTTAACAATTTCTTTCAAAAGTAGTAACTAAAATATTTCCATTATTTACATGTCTATTTGGATGTTCAAATTTACCAGCAATTGTTCACATTAGCCAGTTTTTCACTTTGACCTTAACATAAATAATACAAAACTGGGAGGGGATGGAAAAAAAACAAAACAGCAAGTAATGCAAATAAACTGAAACAGTATATGTGCACAAAGGAACATTATACTCACAGAGACTCCCAAAAACTGTGTGCTGTTTATTGCTGAATATATTTCATCTGCTGTTTCTTTATCTGTATATGTGAAGTTCTTCAAGCTTCTTCCTTGCTTATACAGCCTTTCCATAGTTTTGTTGAAAGCTGCAAATACATTTCATAGCATTATGGCTCACATAAGAAACCTTAAAACCAGAAATTAGTTACAATAGAAACACTGACTTCATAATTCTAATGTGCCTGCATTATCCACCCAGACCAACCTTATTAAAACTCAATATTAAAACAATTTGATCTACCTTGGTTAAAGTATATTCACTACTATTTAATTCTTTATTTTTTTCCTAATATAAGGATTGATCGCTTATGCTCAAATCCTGACCCATTTTTAGATGATATAAAATGTTTATTCCAAGGTATAAGAACATAAAAAATGTTTATATGCTGTGTATACAGTTTAAAATTTACACTATTCCATTACATCACAGGTGTTAAGGAGGAAAATGGAACATGTCAAGCATTAGAATTGTGATTAAATACCTGCAAATGAAATTTCATATTCTTCTGAAATTCATCAAGATATTTCAGCAACAATGGGAGAACATGCTGCATCTTGTAATATAGTAAAAATATGGCATTGTGTGTTTAAATGTGGTAGAATATACTGTGAAGATAAATAAGACAGCAGATCTTGGAAAATTGTCACAACAGAAAAATACATAAATAAAGAACATGATTTAGTGTTGACTATCAGTAGATGAAAGACATTTCACATCATAGTGTGTATATAATGTTTTAACTAAAGAATTAGGGATAAAGAAATTAACTGCAAGACAAGTACCTCAAATGTTGACATCTTTCAAAAATGTCTTAATGTCAATGTTTGTAAGCAGCAGTTAAGACATTTTTGTATGGATAAACAGAAATTTCTTCAGATTTGTGACTATGAAGTTCATGGGTCCATTGAAACCAAAATCTAAAGTAAAAAATGAAAACATAAGTGGTCTTCACTTCCTAAAATTTCAAGTTGAAGCCATCAGCAGGCAAGATCATACTGCCTGTGCATAAGGTGTTATTCTGGTCGATAAGAGAAGTCACAATAACAGGTCATTATTATTATGCAAATTTACCTTGGGACTTGACATCCCGATCTTGCATTTTTTTATGGTTTTCCTATGTCACTTAGGTGAATGCTGGGATGGATATTTATTCTGCAAATTTCCTTTCATTTCATTGCATCATCTATATGGTTAGAAACAACAAGCTAGGTTGTGGTGAGGTGGTGGTTTGAACTCAGGAAAATTTTCTGTGGGTTTTGTCTTGGGGCCTCCTCAGGGGACCTCAGGACATCTCGAGCATGATTTTGGTGGAACCAGCAGTTCTTACAAACCTACTGGCATCTAGCATATTACATCTATGGAAACGTTAGGGACTCTACCTATGCCCTTCCATCGAATCCTTGGATTTCTGGTTATCCAGCGGATTCTCCCAGAGGTGTACCCTTGAGGGCAAATGCACAACAGGCTCATCAGCAACCCCACTTCAAAATCCTTCTTCACAGAGAAGGAGAAGAAGAATTATGTAAATTTAATTTCAAAATTATGAGGCAACTCAGGATAAGTTGCACTACATAAAGTTGAGAGCTCTTTCATTAGGACAATACTTTAAATCAAAAGTCTTGTATTGCAATAGCTGGAATTGAATAAATGACTTTTTATTTCAGCAAACAAAATTACAATTAAATTTACACAAACAAACAAAATGTCTAAGAATTTAGTACTACCAAAACTAAGCTTTTCTCACATCCTAACCAACTTTTCCTCAGAATTCCCCGACCTTGGTTTATTTTCTCTACCTCATATCTGTCAACATTTTAAATGCCACTATATATTTTATAGCTTATCCCATTTTTCATTCCAGACACCATATCTTCACCTTTTTACCATTTCATATTCTATTAGACAATGGACTGCCTCACTCTCCATTTTCCCACACATAATATATCCTTCTTTAAAATTTTTCCTTAACCCCTTTCCTTACTCATGGATGCGTACACGTCCAAACAAGATCTATTCTTCTGAATTGGTCACAATTATCTATATATTTCTCTCATCCCCAATTTCTTTTAATTGTTTTATATAAGTCGAAAGAGCTTTTATCCTCAAATCTAGCCTTAATCTCTTGCTTATGTATATCTTCTACCTTTGGCCTCACTTCTTTCCAAAAGCCATAGACAATGCTTTCACCCAGTCGCCACACATCCCCCATTCCAATTTCTTCTAATAGTTTCCCCACCTCCCAAACCAACTCTCTTTCGAATACTTTCTTTGATACTTAGGACATTGTTTTAATACATTGTTATTATCTACTTTTAAACATCTGTGCTAATATTTCAAGATTCTCTTCACTATTATACCTTTCCTTCCTACTTACTAGTTCTGCCAAACTCGCCACTTCAGCAAACTTTTTGGTAGCCCCAGAAATTATCTACAAAACATTCTATGTACCACATCAACCTTTGTACACCCCGAAATTTCTCTGCATGCATCAGCTTTGACTCAACCACAGCCTCACATAATCCTTTTAGCCATTTCATTGCCAATGAGGGAAATTTAATCTGACTGCTTTCATAGCTAATTTACCTTTAGCTTGTGCACATTTAGATTGCATCTTCCATCTTCCATTACTTGTAAACCTCACCCTCAAATAATTAAATGCTTTCACTACCTCTACTGGGTCTGTATTTATAAACTACCTCTCATCTTTCCTTAATTCTGATCCTTTTTTAAATACTATTATCTGTCATTTTTTACCACTTATTCTTAGACCCCATCCTGCACAAAATCTAATAATTTCATCAATGGCATGTTATAATCCTACTGCTATGGGTGGGCAAGGTCGTTAAGGGGCAGACTCCTGCACGGGAGGTCTGGGGTTCAAATCCTGCCAGGACTGTCCTCCTTGACTGAGGCTTTTTCCAGGTTTTCCTCACTCCTCATAAATGGCAAATGCTGGAGAGGTACCCTAAACTTAGACCTGGAATGTTTCCTTCCTTTAAAAAAAAAAAAAAAATCCTTTCCCAATACATCATTTCATCTCCTGTACCATCAGTGTCCACCACCTGTAGTGCCTTATTGTAAAAACAGGCATTAAACATCATTTAAAAAAATGAAAAAAAAAAAAAAACATTATTGCTACTGTTATGAGATCATCAGCGAAAAGCAACCCTGGTACTTGTTTACATCCTTGTCTCAAACCCAAATTTTGCCTCATATAATCTGACACAAAATTGTTTCCTTTATATAATTTTTGAAGTTGTAGAATAAATTCTGAACAGACTTCCCTGCATCTCAATATGTATGTCAATGCATCCCTATTTATTGTATAAAATGCTTCTCAAAATCGGTAAAGAAAATATTTATCCTACCCCTTTTATTTTTTAAAATTTTAATTACTATAATTAGCTACAATTGATAAAGGAGAGTTTGAACTGTTGGAACATTCTATTTACTCTCTTTGGCTGTACCCAAAATTGAAAGAAAACTTTCAAGGTAGGAAATGCATCATATTATGAAATCCTGAAGGTGAAAATCAGCAATTTGCACAGTTTGAACAACTCTTCTTCCACAAGCTGTAGAACTGTTACAGCACTGCTGTGAGAAGTGTATTGGGTCTTCAAAGGGAATATGTTGAAAAGTAAGGTAAAAATAAAAATGTTAAATCAACTAGAAATGCATCAGGGATGGAATACTGGAGTCAACCCTGATGGTTTAAGAATACAAATCTCAAGAAAAAAAATGAAGTGTAAACCCAACATGGTACACCCCCCATACTTTGGTCTCATGTCTGTTCAACCCAGACAGTTTCATGGCAATTATCATTGGGATGTCTAAAAGCTTCCTCTGTCACTCAGCAAAAATCATTATATTTATTCCCAAAATTACTATATTTTTTAATAAGACATAAGGCTCGAATGTGCTAAACATATATATAAAGAGCAAAACATTTAAATGTTATATTTTTAAAAAAACAATGTGCAGTTATTATACTATAATAGAGATAAAGGATAACTTTGAAGTTATCACAGATTATGGGGTTCAGCTCTGATGAGATGAGATAAAACAAGAAGCAGTATCAGTGTGACAATCAGTAATACAAATAATGTGATATCAGTTCTCTGCAACTAATTGATTTCCTGCATATGACACCCATATCCTCTGCTCTACTCTACTGGTAAAATCAGATAGAAATGTGCATGCCGGCATAGCATACAAACATCATTTTGAAGTAACCAGAATTATGGAAGGTTTGTTTTTAGATTTTTATTGTTTTGAATGGGATTAAAGTGTTAGAAAAAGCAACATTCCTATTAGCATAGTGCTGTGGTAAATGGAATTGAATATACAGGGCTTCCAGAATATGTCCTTACTGCTTGCATGGGGTATTGCATCTCAGCAACTGGACATGTCACAGCACCTGTACTATGACTTCACTTCTTAAAACCTTATAGAAAATGCTGGAAATGCCACAATCCCTCAACTAAACAGCCATTGTTCCTGGTAAACACATTCCAATTGACAAGATTTATTCTACCACTGTAACATTTCTGATTTAATTAATATATTCCCCTTAATTAGTCCAATGTATCAGGATTTGATTTTATATACTTTGTCCTCCAGGCTATTCCACAATTAAAAATCACAGATTGTTAGATCTGGGGATTGAGAGGGCCATACATCAGCACTAATCACTCTTCAAACACTTCCCTAATATTACATTAACAGCAAGTGTTGGGAGTGTTCACAGAACCATTTTTGATGATGCTTCATCTGAAAAGAACACAAGCCATGGGTCAATTATCCCCTCAGTCACTGATGAAAGAAACCACTCCCAATATGCATGTGCTACAGGATCACCTTGTTGAAGATTTGCATAAATTTCATCTTACTTGTTTCTGTTACAATTGTACATCTTAGTGTGTGTTTCTTGTTTTGCACTGAACCAGTAGTATCAAATTCATTTACAAGATTGTGAATTGCAGTTCTGGAAGAAGGCAATTGCCCAGGGAACTTCTAAGTAAATTCCTCATGAATGCAATGAGCTGGTTGCTTTTATAATAAAATTTACACACAAAAATTTATTGCTCTAAAGTCAACTGTCTTGCCATCTTCACAAGCAAATGTTGACTGGTGACTGCTTGAAAGTTTAAGAATAGACAGGGAGCTGACTGAGATGCAAAATCCTGTGTGAGCAGTCAGGACATATTCCGAAAGTCCAGTATGTCAATGGTAGCTAAAGAATTTCACATAAAAACAACATGCATCACCAAAAAAGGATATTCACTATAGCTCCACTGAAACTGTAACAAAATCTAAATAAAATAAGCAATCTAATAGTCAGCACATTCCATGGTCAGTAAAATAAAACACTCATTGCTGAACTGTGAAACATAACGAAAAGTGCTCTACTTTATGGTAATTTGTGGCTGGTGAAAACAGAGAAAACAAATAGGGTATGGATGAGAGGCATGCACAAGCCTCACCCACCCAAGGCCACAGCCCAGACGGCATCATATGCCAACGGTGCCTCCTGGTAGCCTTCTGGGTAGCGCATGTTGTCAATATCATAGCCATCCTGTCGCAGTACATCATTCAAACGTAGGCGAAAATCTTCAGCTGTCTGTAAGGTAAAAGTTCATAGTTTTTTGTCCCTATGAAACCTCAAGACATCTACCGGGGTTAATGAACAGCAATGAAATATTTTCACCCCGTATAGAGTAGTCTTATGCAAATAATTTGAGAGAGGGAATTCAGAGCCAGGGTGATCCATTTGAGATGTCAGAAAAGTAAAACATTAATATACAAGACAGTATTGAAATTTATTGCCTGATAATGATACATATACGTGCAGGGGAGTCAAAAGTTTCATATCCCAGCACATTTTTACACTCAACTGCCACTGCGAATACAGCACAGATCATACTGTGCTGACATGTTACACCATGTGGCATTCAGTATTACTGTAGTGATGTGTTTAAAGGCTACTGTAATCGTTGGTTATAGGTTGACTTTATTCTGTGGTCGTGCATAAATCAATGACCTGACATACTTCAAAACAAAAAAATTTGGAGGCATTCAGTCTGGGCTATTCACAGGTGACAGGATGGGCATGCTAAGGCTGCACCAGTGATTGTTGAATGCCTGGTTTAAGTGATCTTGCAGTATGAGAGCCCAATGTATCAGAGCACCATCCTGCTATAAAATAATGGTTTTCAGTACCTCCCTTTTGCTGTAATTGAGAGAGTACAAACTGCTGGAGCATATGCTGGTAATTGACAGACTGAACAGTCTCCTCAAAGTCACTACATATCACACATTCACTTTGAAGTTTGTAAGAGATGTGTGGATTTTCAATTTCCCAAATGACATGGTTAAACATATTGACTCGGCCATTCACAGGATATGTGACTTTTCCTCTCGATCACACCTCATAGTATAAAAGTTGAGATGGGCTTCATAATTAAGTTGTGTCATTACTGGCATTTGTTGAATGCCATATAGAAACCATTTGAGGTATTATCTGACAAATCTTCTGACAGTTGTGTATGGAGTAGAATGTTCTGCCAACTGCCACAAATGACTCTACTCATGAGCAGTAGAGCTGGAGTTTGATTCCTGTCTGGACCATCCTCCATGCGGTTATTTCCAGGTTTTTCTCAATCCTGATTAATGCCAAATGCCATGGTGGTACCCTAAACTTAGGCCTGGAATGCTTCCTTTAATAATAAAAATAATTTCCCAATTTACATTTCATTTTATGTACTATCAGTGTTCACCATCTGTGACACCTCAGCAGTAAAAATGATATTGAACACTATTAAAAAAAATTTAAAAACTCTGCAGACAAGCAGCAGAGTGACTTTCATGGACCTGTGAGTCATAGCTTTTTTTTTTGAGTAGTGTTTATAATGCCTTTTTACTACTGAGGCACCACAGGTGGACAGTGATGATACATGAGATGAAATGATAAATAGGTTAACAATTTTTTTTAAGGAAGGAAGCGTTCCACGCCTAACCCCCCAGCATTTGCCATTTATGAGGACTGAGAAAAACCTGGAAGAAACCCCACTCAGGGAGGAGGTCCTGGTGGGATTCGAACCCCAGACCTCATGCTCAAGAATCCACACCTTAACAACCTCGCCCACATGTGGCAATGTGTATCATAACTGTTTGTATCATGCCCTTCCATCTGTGTGAGGCACAGTAAGACTATTGACCAAGAACATGTATCACATAAAAATGTCTTGATGTGAAGGGGCATACTGACATCGAAAAGCTAACTGGGTCCATGTAAAACTTGAAAATTTTGCACACTGAGTGCGCTGTTGCAGTATGACCACTATCATGCCTGCCACGCCAGTTGGCTGAAGTCTAAAATTTACATTCTTTCTGCTTATATTACAAGCTGCCAAGAGGTATATACAATAACTTCTTGTATGTAATGTTTTCTTTTCTGACATTTGAAAAAAAGGATTACCCCCATAAGAGGAGTCTTATATAAGTAATTTGAAACGGGGAATCCAGTGTCACAGACATAAAATACAACATATGGGGAATTAAAGTACTTGCTATTTGATAATCTGAAATTTACATTAAAGAATAATTGGGTTGAACTTTGTATTGGAAGGGATAATTGCTTTCAAAGTAACTGAAAGAAACTGAATATTAATAAATCTTCAGTAGAATAACATAATTTAGAAATATCACAATCTGCTAATTTTACAGACTAATCTGATGATTATAAATCACTACATTTGTGTAGCAATAGGAAATCAAATTTTAACTACAAAGTTGCAAATCCACTTTGTTTCTAGTGTTGCAAGGTATCTCTCATCAATTATTTTAGTAATAGTTGATCATTTTGTGACAAAAGATATTGAAAGAACTCTAATTTAACTTTCCATTTAAACTTCCTTATAGGTATGCAGCACAAGCACAAGTTTTAAACCTACTTAACACAACGAAAGGCTGCATCCTTGGTCAGGTGGTTAGTATTACTGGTTGCTGGCTGGGAGGTCTCATGTTCAACTACTGGTACCTACTTAGGAATTTTCTAGGTTAGGGAGGTCTGGTATGGGATTGATCCAGTCTCATGAGGACAACAGGAGAGCTGCCTTGTCGAGAGATGGTGTCCATTGACCTCAACAGTCTTGCGATAAGCAACTGGTAGGCCAGCACGATGATCACATGCCCCCTGCAATACTGCCGTCTATCAATGATGTCAAAGATGGTTGTTGAGGGACCAAGGACTAATCTGGAGCTGTCATGCCATAGAGGAAGAGGAAAATAACAGGAGAGTGAGGGAAGATATTATTATATTTAGATAGTGCGCTATTAAGGCAGAAAATCCACACCTCCATGTTCATGCATGTCTTCCATTTTTCCTCACCAGCAGTTCTGTGCAGCACTTTTAGTAATTCCTCATTTATTTTTCAGATTTGCAACCATTTTATAAATTACTATCACAACCATGTTTGACCAATTTATTCTTACAAATAGGTGTGGGCAGAGATTATTAGACCTTAGCAAGCCTCGTAAACAGTTTCTAGAATTCAACAAAGATTAGGTTAATATTCAAACAAACCTCATAAACTCTGATACTTGCATTAACATTCTGAAAGTATTTAAAACATAACTGTCATGTTCTTTCAAAAAAAAAAATATATATATATATAAATAATAATAATAATTAAAAATAATATTATGCAATTCTTTCTGGGCAACTATCGTCATGGCATGAATTTAATATAAGGGTAGCTATTTAATATTTGGGTTTCTATAAAGTAGAAATCCATGGCTCGGGATATTTCTTTTTGAAGCTGTCTCTCTTACTCTTTATACAAAGTTGCATCCTTTGTAATCAATCATGAAAGCAAACATGCACCAACCTCCTCTTTGTAGAATGCAACAGTTTCTTCCAAACATCAAAACAGATGGCCCCTCAGTCTTTCTTCAACAATTGGAAATAGGAAAAAGTCACTATGAACCAAATTTGGATTGTGCGAAGAGTAGTACCCCAGTGTCATTCCCAATTCTTGCAAAAATTCCTTTTTTCAAACCAGTGTGCAGAGAGACTTTGCCATGGCAAAGCAACAATCCTCACAATCCAGAATTTGGCCTTCTTTCTATTAGTGTTCTGAAACTGTTCTTCACTATGGCTTCTACACAAGTGATGTTTTCATCTTTTAATACTGTTGCTGGATGCACCATATACCTTTCATTCAAGGCTGTTGTTCCTCATTCAAACTCTGCAAACCAGTTACAGACTTTTGTATGTGAAGGAGCAGAGTCTGAAAAAGCTTTTAGTAATTTTTCTATGCATTCTTGTTGGCTCAGCCGGCACTAAATGCATTACCATAATTAACACTTTGCTGCAGTTGCAACAATGGGTGCTGCATCCTAATTCCTGCTATGGTTACTAATCAAGATGTTCTATTACCAGTTACCAGTGTTGCCAACAGTAAACTTTATATACCTCATATTTTCTTCAAATTCTGAAAATTAAATAGCAACACTCTTGTTTGGATAATCCATCAATATTTTAAACGGCAATGCTTATTGTTCCATTTCAATAATTTTAAAAATTTGTGAATCTGAGCACCTATAGCTGAATTTTAATATCCCTGGTGGATTCTGCTACTACATGCAAGATGGTTTGAATTTCTATCTTTTACAACTGAGTAGATGCAGTACAGAAATTTATTTACATTAAGCTGGCATTAAATAAGGTATTTACAAAAGTTAAAAATAGACTTTAGTCACAAATATTCATAAAAACTGAAATTTAATCAATTTTAATTAGCTGGTGAGTCAATTTAATACTCTTATGCTCCAATAACCATTGAATTATACAGAACATGTTTCATTAGCTGTGAATCAACTTCTGGATTTGTTGCTGCTTGGATGGACTTGCTATAGCTTTCATGGACATTTTATGACTTTAGCAGTAATTTGTCTTATGTTGGGATCTCGAAGTTCATCGCTGTATTTTCATTTTTTTATACACAAATTTTCCATATTCCCAGTTCCAACAGTCTAACTACAAATTTCAATAATCCTATCTACAAATGTCAGTAATTTGACTTCCATTTCTATATCACATTTATCTCTCCAAAAGTGATAGGAAAATACTGATTTATCTATCTGTTTGTACCTGATGTTTCAAAACAGATAAATAAATCTGCAGTTGCACTTCACTTTTGGAGAGATAAACATGATATAGAAATGAAAGTCAAATTGTTGAAATTCATAGATAGGGCTTTGGAGCTGGAAATATGAGAAAACTTTTTTTATAAACAAATATGAAGATACCACGATTTACTATGAGATCCCAACAGAAGACAAATTAATTAAAAAGTTCATAAAATGTCTACAAGAGCTGCAAGAAATCCATCCAACCAGCAACAAATTCGGCTGATGATGCAGGCAATGGCCTGTGAATCATGTTTTGCATAATTCAATGATAAGTAGAGCACAAGAGTATTAAATCAACTCAGCAGTTAATTAAGAATATATTAGTTGCTTTACTGTATTAGTTCTGACATAAAATTAGTTTTAAATTTAATCATGTTAGGAATCCCCATCATGCCTCATGGTAATTTCATGATTTTACTCTTTAGTCTTTTACAAAATGTGTTATTCAAAAGTTTAAACAATTACCTTTTGCATAATAAATCACTAAAGTGAAACCTCTTCCCTGAAGCATCATTTTCCCAGATCTATCATTTAATTTATGTAGCCCAGACATAATTTCATTGTATTACAAATATAACCTGCATTTATCTTTGCTCAAAGTATCATCTTCTCACATCGATCACACATATACTTTTGTTTTAACTTGTATCCTCAATCATTTTTTAATCACAAATAATTGATGAATTGCAATAAGTAGCGTACACTTTTTAAGCATACTGCAGCAAGGAGTACATTGTTTTCTTATGTGTGAAGAGGCAAGAAATCAGAAATGCACTAAGACAAAAGATGTATCTTAGAGTCATGTATTTGTGTTGGAAGGGAAATGTTATTAGAAACAAAGATGAACAAGGGACAAGTAACAGACAAAATCACAAATGAACTCTCACTGCAATCTGATTTTCATAGTACATATTAAACTCTTGCAGTTGAGTTGATTTGATTTGTTTTATTTACAGATACACTTAACATCTCAGTTCATCAGCATCCCATTCAATTCAGGGTGTGAAATGGCAGATAAATTTTGTTCAGGGGCCTCTTCTTTCAAACTTGGAAGTTCTTTTATGTGCTGTAAATCTACAAAGCTGTATTTCCCTTTTGAAGGAAGCCATACTTAGGATTTTTATGCCTAAAAAAAAAAAAAAATCCATCAACCCTGGCCGAGATTGAACTCGCGATACTGGATCTATGGGGTGGTCTATGGTTAGCATTAGACTACCAGGACAGACAACTCTTGTAGTATGCATGTGAAATTAAAGCTAAAATTTTGTTATCAAAACAATGGCTTGCCCTGTGAAACACACTAGACACATGAGGACACTAGATGAAAGACCTAAAGTTTATTTTAGGTCATGGAACACTCTGATGTGAGGGGATGTGACCCTTCCTCAATATTTTGATATTTTAAAATGAATGTAGTAGTATATTTCTGTATTCTACAGATTTATTTTCATTTTAGTCAATAGGCCCTCCCCTGAATTTTAAAATACCAGAGACCCCCAAATTTTAGGTCAATTTCCTCATCTATCATTTTCCCATGTTTATAATTGTTTTTTTGCTAATCCTGTGGAAAATGATAGATCAAGATTTCATTATATTTCATTATTTTATATTTTATACATGTCAAAGCTACAAACTTCACACAAAATTACTGAAATAACAATTATGAACATAACGTTCCTGTTACAAGCTTATGAATTAACAAAGTCATGAAATTTGTTTTTTATAATTATGTAAGTATCTATTATCACTGTGATTTCTATACTATATCCTTACCATGCCAGAAATTGTACGTTGACTGTTTTGGTTCCACATCAAAGCTTCAGTTGTCAGATGGCCTTCAGCTGCCTCCCTCATTTGTTCTGGTGTACAATCTATCTCTTCTTTCTGTAGGTTCACTTCAAACCAATTATCTTCATACCAACCTGAAAAATGAATCATCTTTGTAACAGAAGTGAACACTAATAGAAAGATGAGGAATAAGAAAGAAAACAGAACAGCAACTTAATCTAAAAGACAGGAAATATACTGGACTAGTATATAGTATTCAGTTATATGAAATTCTCAGTTGTAAGATAAAATGCCCCAGTAGGGACTGAACTCAAAGACACAGTGTTTGGATTTATTCGATTACAGGTACGATACCCAGTTATGATGCTAGAGTATTTGAAAAGTAATGGCAACAAGGGTATTATGTTCCTAGCAGTGACTATTAAAATCATGTATTATCCTACAAAGCAGCAACTGTTTCATAATCTGCCATATAAAGTCTTGATGTAACCATATTTTGCAAATATAGCGATGGTTCTATACTAATGCACTCAACATGTTCACACTAACCCCACTTACTGGAAATAAGTTCTGATTGGTTCACTTGGCTAAGGGGGTTGCATCTAAGCTGGGGAGCTCATGGGTGTTACCAGAGGGGTATTAGTTACTAATTAGTTTGTGTAAATTCTTTGTCATTGTATTTTGAAAAACCGAATACCATGCTGAATGCGATTCCAGAGCTTCTTCTTTCCTGTTAAAGTTGTTTCTATGCTTGTAAATTTCAATTGCCTCTCGGTATAAATCAGAATGATGAGATGTTCCGGCTAATATGTTGGTATCTTGAAAAGCAATTTTATGCTCTCAATCAGCTAGGAGGGCATGCTCAGTGATGGCTGATTTATCTGTTTGGCCTAGACAGCAATGTCTCTTATGTTCTATAAGATGTGTATTAATGCTACACTCTGTGGTACCAATGTAAACTGCACCATACAAGTATGGTATTAATAGCATTGGAGATGAATACCATTATCATCCCCTCTTCTCACGTTACCACTGTATGGGAGCAAACACCATGATATATAGATAATAGCAATACATACCTACAGGAATTAATGAACATTAAAAAAAAATAAGATCATTAAAGCGGTAACATTCTCCGACTCTAAGATTGCTATTTAAACAATATGTTCCAACTTCACAAAGAAATCACACAAATTAAAGAATGCTACAAAATGATAATACAAATACAGAAACTCCATAAAACTATACACATAAAGTGGATTCCAGCATGTTGCAAGATTAAAGGGAATGAGCTAGACGATGTGCTTGCAAGAAAAAGCACCATAATAGATCAGATGAGAAAGACAAGCACATACTTTGTAACAATAAAATGCCTGATTACATCAAAAAACAAGAAATATGTGCTGAAGAAAAAAGTCTTCCTCTCCAATCCAGATATAATCCCATAAGGACCACAAAGAATAGTAATTGCAGACTTTAGACTCATTTAGACTTTACAAATCACAACTGTTTAGCAAGTTATTTATACAAACTAGCAATCCTATCTTTACCATCAAGCGCCATTTACAGCGCTCAAGAAGAGATGAATGAATAACTTAAAGACCAGTGATGCATTATCTAAAGAGATTACTATAATACAAAAGTACTGAAGCAAGAATGCTAGTGGCTTTATTGCAGCATAACAACAACATATTTTCTTGATCTCTTCTGAGTAGGACATTTAGAACATTCTTTATGGTTTCATTCACATGAGATTTACTCAGGACATATGTTTCATGGAATTTTTTCCCCATCATCACTGTTAAACAACTGTTGGACCATTCATAGAAGCTGGGTAGGTAGGTATCCAGATTGCCTCTCGTGGTATATTGATAAACTTGAATAAAGTACTGTCTGCTTCCGGGATATCAAAATTCATAAGGTTATAATATGACAAATTATTGTTACGAAATCACTCAAATTTCACTAATTTTGTTCCACTTGCTTGGACATGTTTCAGAGGTGATTGCCTCATAAGGTTATGCTCACATTTTTTTATATAAATTCTTTCCCATATATTTAGTTCTTTCAATTGTTGAATAGGTTTTAGTAACTTAATGCCTTTTTCTATTTTATGGTTTTCATTCCAAAAATATGCTGTCACAGCTGATTTATCTATTTGTTTGTAACGGATGTTTCTGCAATGTTCCTTAAACCTAATATTTCTCTTTGACTTCCCTATGTACATTTTTTCACAATCCTTACAATTAATCTGGTAAACACCAGATATTTTCTCTTTGGGCCTGAAAATCTGTTTTGTTTAATTTCAATAAATTTTTATGCTGTATAGGTTTTGAAGTGCTAAGATGATGTACTGCTTGACTGCTTGACCTGAGTAAATCTCATGTAAGTGAAACCATAAAGAGTGTTCTAAATATTCTACTCAGAAGAGATATTAATGAGTCTTTCGTTGTGTTTGATTCTGAATTGAATTAATATTTAAACATATTTTCTTGTTTTAGCAGCTCTGAAAACAACAAGTCTGTAGAACTCAAAATTTGCAAATCTTACCTATAAAAAACCACACATAAGATTTTCCATATATGTGCTGTTTGTACATCTCACATAGCACTCTTCGGGCTGCAACAACATAAAACAAGCCAACAATAATGCGTGCATCCTGACGTCTCAAATTGCGTACAGCATCAGTTGGGTCACTAAGGAAGCTCTGCCGCGTAACAATTTCAACTCCACTTTCCTTACATCTTGCTTCAAGATCCTCAACAGTCTGAAAAATCACACAAATTAATTACCAACTTTTCCATAGCAGAATGTTTTACATTGCATTTGCAATGTCAAACTGTCTGTAACTAGCAGAATAAAAATAAAAAGGAAGATCATCTATAAACCAGCATTTCGTTTTTAAATGTTATTGAATAAACAATGTGCTTGTGCCAGTTGCTATGGTCCTGAAATGTTCATCATCAAAAATAGAAAAAGAACTAGATTAAATAGAGGAGCCTTTAGAAAACAAAGATGAAGAGTTTCAAAGTGGAATTCAAGTTCTTTTTTATATTGATATATTTTTAAAAGAAGTATTTAATATCAATATTAATTCTATTTGGAACCTACCACAACAACACAATAATCTCTTCCGAGTTGAGCTATTTAGAATACTCTTTTTGTTTCATTGTCAAAATGGAAACAGATAATATGTTGCCATTTTTAGATCTGAAGATAATAAAATGTAATAATAAACTTGAATTTGGCAATTAAAAATGTTAATTAAAACTTGTACTTGTATGATTGAGTCACACTATACACTTATTTCTCCACTTACTTGTTTTTAATATGCAGTACTAGTTTCACAAACCATTGTTTGCATCCTCAGTTAACTGTAGACTGCTGGATAATTCATTATGCTTCCAGAATGTGTAGTCTGCTCTGGTGGAGATAGGATGAACTTAAAGTTTATGTTTTCATCCCCAGAAGTGTCAAAGTTTATTAAACTATCCCTGTATTTGCAAATGTAGATTTTCACCTACGTTGCTAATTCTGTAGGTCCTTGTAGTGATTTTAATACTTTTTCTTTATTCCCTATGTTGTGGTTTCCCATCCAGAAAAAGAGGATACTGCCGACTTCTCCATTTGCTTGTATTTTATTTCCTAAAATGTTCCTTTAACTAAGTACCTATGTTTCTCTTTGTTTTTCCAAAGTAGATTTTTTTTCACATTCAACACAATTTATTTTGTAAATATCTGCTTTTTTTCTCCGGTGGAATACTGTCATTAACATTGTCTATCAGGGGATTTAAAGTTAAAATACACAATGGTAATGACAGTACTCTACCGGAGAAAAAAGCAGCTATTTACAAAATAAGTTGTGGAGAATGTGAAATAAATCTACATTGGAAAAACAGAAATATAGGCATACGGTTAAAAGAACACTTCAGGAACATAAAATACAAGCAAATGGAGAAATAGGCAGTAGCATGTCATTTCTGCATAAAAAACCACAACAGTGAATAAAGCAAAATTATTAAAATCAATACAAGGACCTACAGAATTAGTAACATTGCAGAAAATCTACAGGCAGCTTAATGAACTTCAACACTTGTGGAGATGCAAACAACCTTTAAAATTCATCTCACCTCCTCTGGAGAAGAATACACATTTCCACAGCATAACAAATTATTCAGCAGTTAACAGTTAGCTGAGGATGCAAAAAATGGTTTGTGAAACTAGTTCTACATATTAAAAACAAGTAAGTAAAGCAATAACAGTGAGTAGCTCAACTCAATCATACAGTGATCTTAATTATTTGAATTTGGCCTCTATATGAAAGGCACGCATATGGACAATTATATCAAAGCCCATGTTTCAAATTCTAAATTACATAGAGAAGCAGCATTCAATAGTATGACATACAGACTAATAAATATACCACTGAACAAAGAATACAAGAGTGAATATCTACATATAATAGAAGTCACTAAATCAAATGGGTTCAGCAAGCAGATGATTAACAGAAACATTAAGATTCCAGAAACAAAAAAGGATTTAAAAAATCATAACTTTGAGTGAATTAGCAGGGAAAAAAAGTTAAAAAGGTTTACTTACCATCCGTTAGCCAATAAGAAATTTCAAAATATGTCCAACCAGTATATCATCATCTTAGATCCTCAAAACCAATGCAGTGTAAACAATTTATTGAAATTAAATAAAATGGATTCCAAGCCTAAAGAGAAAAAAATCTACAATTTTCCAGATTTTCAGGATTGTGAAAAAATCTACACAGGAAAAACAAAGAGAAATATGGGTAGCAGGTTGAGTAAATATTGAGAAACTTCTGCTACAAACAAATAGAAAAATCAGCAGTGACAGCACATTATTGGAATGAAAACTATGAAACAGAAAAAGGCATCAAGTTATTAAAAATGGTTCAACAATTAAAAAAATTAAACACATGGGAAAGGATTTATATAAAAAACATGAGAAAAACTTAATGAATTTTGACATCCCAGAAGCAGGCGGCTCTTTATTCAAGTTTGTCATAAGACCATTGGAGTCAACCCAGATACCTATCAACCCAACTTCTACAAATGATCTTAATAGTCATCTAACAGCTGAAGATATGGATGAGGGTCTACCAAACATGTCCTGAGTATATCTTCAATAAGTGAAGCCATAAAGGGTCTAACTTCTAAATAGTTAGATTCAGATGAGATTAATAAGTATTTAATCATTATGTAAAATTTGATTTTGTCCAATTTTGAAAAACATACTATATCACTTACCTTGTTTGACCATAGCAACCACACAAATGAAAGCATGTTTCAAATTGTGGTATTCATTTAAGGATCATACTTGAGAAATATCCTTGCTATTTGATACTACTGGTGCAATCTCCATGTCAGATTGTCAAACTTTTTGAACCACCCTGTATGCATTGTTTAAGAAATACACAGAACCCCCCAATCTGAAATTGCAAATCTGTTCAGTATTTTGTTTTTATTCATTGTACAGTGAGAGCAGTTTAAAAGTTTCATAACTTAGATTAGCTGACCAGCAGACCTTCCCCTTTCCAATCACTGATATTTTGCCATTCTCTCTTTCATTCAGTAGCAAGCACAGCAGAGTCAGGCTTTTGTGTTGTGCAGTTGAGAGTAAGATTTCATTAAATAGTACAGTAATGTTGTGTAACTGAGATATTCATTGCATCATCTTATATTCATCTTTAAGGAATACATCAGGTACAGAAAATCATGTGATAGAACAAGACAGACATTTAGACAATTTTTCTGACAACTCAGTTCCAAAGAAAAAAAACTTTAAAGTTAGCATATAGCAGTTAAATGAAACATGTTCGATAAACTGACTGAAAAAAAAAAAATGAAGATCTCATGCGTTCAAAGGAAGAAAAACTTGATGAAATAAGAGCTTTTGTTAAAGACTCCTCATCCCCAAGGTCTTATGGTTTGTATTTTTAATTTTTGGGGACACCAAAAATGGAGTCTATTCATCTAATCCTCACACACTGGAGGAATTTAAAATAAACATTTGAAACAAAGTTGGTTTCCCATTGGTGATGGGAAACTGGTGCATGTCAGCGAGTTTCCTAGATGATGTGGATTGTGTGTCATGAAAATGGGCAACAGCTCTAGCAGCTACTATAGGATGTCCCATAATGAATGCAATTTTTAAACTGAGCACCTCTGTCTGTTAGGTTGCTGGACCTGAAATTTAACAGACTGTAATATATTCTTAATTATCTATAAGTCAATTTGATACTCTTATGCTCCACTTACTGTTGAATTATGCAAAACTAGTTTCACAGACTTTTGCCTGCATCCTCAGTTGCGAGTCAACTGCCAACAGAGTGAAGGTGCCAATGAAGCCATGGAGAACATTTGCTTGATGTTTCGTTTCATGTTTAATGGCACTGTTTGTGCTTCATAATGACTTAATAATATTAGCACTTTTCAAATAAATGACGTGTTTTATTGTTAATATTTATTTATTATTGGATTCATTATGGGACATTCTATATAAGGAGTGTGGGTACTAAATTCTGTTATTTAATATGCTGTACTAAAGTTTTAAAATGGAAAAGTGCTTGAGTGCTATGAGTCTTTGTAAGAAAATACTAGGGGTCTAACTGCAGACTGGCTGAACTAGTATCAGGACTTTTAACTGCTTCCCTGTATCATGTAAATGTTTAATATGTTTTGAAAATGTAAGTTTTATAATCATTGTTGTTCTAAATATATAATTCTTGGTTTTATATCACATTTTAATGACATTTTAAGCAATGAGTTGTAAAATAACACTAATATTTCAGTTATTTTAACTGCTGTGCATTTTTTTCTCTTTTACATAAAGGCCCATTTTCTACTGAAAATATTGGCATATATAATAAAAAATAAAATAGTACTTCACAGAAGCATATATGAAAATACAATTCAAGTTTTCCTTCTTTGTACTTAAAAATAAACAGATTTGCATGCCCATTTTTACAAAGTTATTTTCAATATAAAACAGTACCCAACCCTTCAATTTTATTTTGTAAGTACTTACAGAGATAAAAACTTCTTCAGCTTGCTGCAAAATTGCCACCCTTGACCATCCAAATTTTTCCATTAGTTTAATTCGAGTTGGATTATGAACTGTGGCAGATGGGTGTGTTCGAAACAGTGTTGGAAAGCGGTTTCGATCTGAAAGTGCTGGTGAACTGGCACCATAACACAGCTGAAAACAAAATAATAAAGTATTTTATTTATTTTTACAGTTTCAACAATCCAGACAAACATGAGACTAACTATAATTAATGTGAGATTTTCTGTCAACTATGTGGTGTCTACATTTTCAAAACACTAAGTAAATACTTAGCAAAAGTCAAATCATTTAACTTCAGGTTTAATGTTGAATAATGTAGTTATGCACTCCCTATGTAATGTAAAGGCCACTGGTAATACATGCACAGCATTTCCAATCTAAAATCTGAAAATTCTAAAATGCTCACATGATACATGTGAAACATTCCTCATTTTGACTGCAATCAAAATCCCAGAATCCTCAAAGGGAGGTGGTTATGTTATATTTTTCTGCATTGAATCAAACTCCCCCATGCAAACAGGAACAAAAGCAGTAAAAATCTAACTATAAGAGCCACTCTAAAATTGAAGTGTGAAAGTTGTCAATATTTTTGTGATTAGAGCTATATCAGTTTACAAAGTCAAACAGCTTCATTTATTGCTTGTAAACCCTAAAATGTTATACCAACAATTACAAAAATGACACAGAGCAATTAAGATGAACCAATGATTGACATCTTCAATCTACATTCTATTTGAATTTATTAAATATGTTCACACTATAACATTAGGACATCAGGGAACAATCACTCCCATCATCAGCTGTTGACCAACTACTTGTACTTATGTGGTCACTAGATGCCAAGGTGCTTGTGTGCTTCTGAGTATCTCTAATGGTTCGAATAGGAACTTCCTGAGCTCATCAGTGAGAGGAACATCAAAATTCATTAAATTTGTTCTATTTTTCATGATTAAAATTTTGTCCTACCTCTATTTAGTTGTGAAGTTCTTTAAGCAGCTTAGCCTCTGGTTTAATTTCATGATTTTGGGTCCAAAAGTGAGCTGCCGCTGCTGATTTATCGATTTGTTTAAAATGAATATTCCTAAAGTGTTTCTTTCTCCGACTTTCTAAATTTCTCTTTGTTTTTCCAATGTATTTTTGATTAATATCTGCACATTTAATTTCATAGATTCCTGATCTGTTCTATTGGTATGGTGTCTTTTACTATGGAAACTTAAATTTTTTATATTATGTTTGTTCTTTGGCACTAACTTTATGCCATGTTCTTTAAATATTCTTGAACTTGCTGTAGTAAATTGGATGATGTGAAACTTTTGAATTTGTATTCTCCTTGATGTTCTTCAGTATGAAAATCTCTCTTATAGATTTTTGTTATTTAAATTAATTTATAATTTTACTGTGTCTTTGTTGAAACCAATGATCATTGCTGTATTAATTATCTGTTGATATTCTGATTTGTACTCTGTTTCTATAAGTGGGATGTTAATTATTCTCTGTGTCAAGCTATAGAACACTACATATTTGTGGGATGGATTATGACTGTTGTTTTTTATGTAATTTTTTCTCTGTGTGTGTGTCTCTTTCTCTTTTCTATGCATTCCAAAGTTCAGTCTGTCTGCATATCTTATAATTTTTAAATCAAGAAATGGGAGCTATCCATTTTCCTCCCCGTTCATGATAAACTGTATAAATTTATGTTGTAAATTAAGGAGTTTCAGAGCATCTATTGATTTTTTTTTTTTTTTTTTTTTTTTTTTTTTTTTTTTTTTTGCGTTATTGAAAAATATGTTGTCCACATACCTATACCATGTCTTGAAAAAGATTGGGAAAGCTTTTGTGATATGCCATTTCAAAGTAGCTAATGAATAAATCTGCCAGGAAGGTTCCCCATTGCTACACCATAAACTTGTAAGTTAAATTTTTGGTTAAAACTGAAGAAATTTTGCTGAATACATCTATTAGTAAGTTTTAGTAAGTCTTCTATTTCTTCTGTTTATAAATTTAAGGATGTTAACCATTTCCTTAACATTTGCATAAGGTTTTCTTTTAGGAAATTAGGATTTTACATCAAAAGACACCATTACATCTTGGGTTGCAATCCTGATATTTTAAAGTTTTTCAACTTAAATCAAATGAATTTTTGATGCTCAAGCTTTGGAATTTTTTAAAATAGTTGAATTTGTCATTTAGTACCTTTGGTATTTTGTAAGTGGGTGAAATTGATGGTGTTAATTATTGGTCTCACTCTACTATCATTTTTATGGATTTTAGGAAGCACATAAATTCTATGTAATACTGGGTTGCTTAGTGTGATTCTCTGTTTTTCAGTGGTGGAATTTAAATGTGCAGATTTTATTAGATTATATTAGCAGAAATTAATTATTTGTAATATTTTTGTCTTCTTCCTTTCACTCTTGCATTTAATTAACGACATAATCAGAGGTAATGAAAGCATTTAAATGGGAGGGATATGTACTATGGTACTGCTCTGTGATTCTCCACATTGCACCTTTTTAGAATCTTTCAAATGAGATAGCATAGCAATATTGATGTATATAAAAATATTATAGATAATCATTAATTGAATGAATGAGTATATCTATTCAAATTAACATATATAATATTAACTTTGCAACCTTACCAGCATCCACCTCACCATATGTGCCTTTCATAATACTCAAAAAATATTTTACTTGAGTACAATATCATCTATACATACAATTTTTTAATTCAGTTTATTTACCTCCCCCCATTTCCTCTGTTTTCAGCCTTTTCAGACCTGAGCTGTCTCACCGCCTTCAACATGAATTTGTCTACCTGCTCCTCATCCTTGCCTGCCAGCAGAGCCCGGCATGCCCCTTGCCCTCTGTTAGAGTCAATAAAGAAGGCAGCACTACTTTTTATTCCACACCTCAGTGCTGCTACAGTTCAGTATGATGTGAAACCATAATTCTTCCTCTCCACATAAAGAGAAAATTCTCAGTCCATTTTCACCTGAGATTTTGATCTGCCACCATGCTCCAAGCCTAAGTCACGCAAATCCATGTTTAATGAGTTTGGCCCCTGTTTTGATGTACAATCTATCCCCCACCCAGATTTTAACCTCATTTGCACTTCCGAGATCTTCTCCCCACATTGCGTAATTGTATGCTGTCTATCTAGATCCTTTAGGCTGTTCCTGACCTTCCTCCATACAGTTCTCCTGTTACCTTGGCCTGCTATCCAAATATTAGCCAACCCAATGGTTTCTAACCTCCCTTTTTTACTTTGAAGGCCCATGTCTTATTCCCCTCTTCTGCTCCTTGAAGCAGATTGCTCTAATTAAAGATTGTTCTCCCAGAATAATTTTCAGCCAATATTTCACCACTCTAATTTTAATTTCTATTATCTCACCACGAGCCCCAAATTCCCTTTTATTTCTGTAATTCACTGTATTCCTCCCTATGCCCAAAATATCTTTCAAAAAATGTATTTTACCTGATCTAGATTCTCTGTTTGTTCCCACCCCCAAATTTCCGCACCATATGTCATTGAAAATCATTAATTACTAAACAGAGGACATTTCCATGCCATATGTCATTAAAAATCAATAATTACTAAACAGAGGAAAGCAAGACAAAACTCACCACCACCAGGTTCCACATCTTGGCAGCCTCAGCTACAGTAGTGCACACTGTGCTACATCCAGCAAGCAGCATCAGTTTCTGTGGTTTGTTGTACAGCAGGTTATACATGACAGATGCCCCAAGACCAGGCTCACACTGTAATAACAACAAAATCATACATTTACAAGGGTTGAATGAAAAATAAAGCCCTCATAATTGATGGGAATATTAAAAAAGTTTTAAGAATCACCACATATCACTGCCCTTAGATTGAAATTCTGAAGGCATATCTATAAATACAAATACACTTCGACAATGTGTCAGTAACTGTACACAAACGTTACCTCACTATCATTCCAATGCAGCTTCAAAGTAAATCCAGGCAACAAATCTAATCTTTTGTTTACATCTTCCAAAGCAAGCATTGCAGCTGGTTCACAGGCCTGAAACAGCATTAAGTATATTGTAAAGTATATTGTTCTAATATCAATTTACCCTACAGTTTTGTATAAATGACATGTTTAAAAATAATGTAATATACATTACAACCAAAATATTTAATAAATTACCTGAGTACATAAAAGATATAAGGAATATTATTTAAAAAGAAAGTAAATGCTTCCCTCCTTCAGCATACCTTTTATTCTGTAAATTAAAATTTAAACTCTAGTTTCTAAGATGTAACTGTAAAATGTATAGTTAAAATATCTGCTGATATTGAAAATAATAATCATGTAATGTAGTTTACATTAACATCTCCTCTGATAAAAAATGAGTTGAAGAGCAAACCTTAAACAAACTAAAAACACATCAAACACATACACCAATTATATACAGAAGTTACAAATCAAAATAAATGTTGAACTTACAAACAAACCAGAAAATTCTTTAAAGTATCAAAAACAAAAATAGAAAAAATCAAGAACCAAGATAAACCCAGAACATACAAAATAACTTTCACTGGAAACCATTGCAAAGAATTCCCAGCAGATGATTGATTGCACATCTGCACTGATGGCTCTATAATCAATATAAGAGAAACAAGAGCTGGAATTATTCAGTTCTGTTTTCATACTACATTTCAACTGGATGAGATAGCACAGGTTATTCTGCAGAACTTGAAGCAATACTCCATGTACTGAAACAAAATCAAAACCAAATAACTACTACACAAGAAATCAAAAGTATTACCAGATCACTGAACAATCATCAAAAAAGCATAGGGTTCCAGCGGATCCCCTCACATTGTAGAATAATAGGGAATGAAATAGCAGAGCTTGCATGAGAGTTTGTAAGCATAAAACTGCTGGAGTCAGATAACAGTTCATGTTTGTGTAAGGAGATCAAAAGAGGAGTGAAATGGCTTTCTGGAGTAAACCAGCAATAACTGATAAACTTTCCTGCAGCTGTAGGGTGCCATTCAACAATTAAGAGAGATACTTTTTGCTGAAGCTAAATGAAAGCAGCAATATTACTTGCAAAATTATCTGTTTGTGCCATCATGTGATAATTTGCCCTATTCCGCTTCACTCTCTGTTGGGTCATTTTTGGAAAAGAAAAAAGTGTTTTATATGACAGACATTTTCCTTTGTGTTGAAGGCAATTAGTCTAATTTTTATCTTGATAAAACATATTCTAAATTCCCTTCTCTTTGAAAGAAATTAAAAAATTATAGTCACCATTCCATGCATCCTGTAACAACTAGCTATCTTTAAGGAAACCTGCAGCTATTCCCCACAATCGTGGCATCAAATGCTCCTTTGGGAGCCACCAAATACATCACAAAAGAGCAGTTGTTCCAATTATCTGCCTTCAGTGCTTACATGTTTATGATTTTTGGTGCTAGTATTTTTATTAAGGTTTGCAGGGATCCAATGCAATCACAGCATCAGTGGCATATGCTTATGTATTGCTAGACCATGGTGCTAGATTATTCTTTCACTTCCACTATAATATGAAATTCACTACTGCTTACATTATGAAAATAAAGTATTTTTGGAATTCAGGGTTTTCTAAATGCAATCAGTATATCCCCTAGTGGCAGCTCTGGTAAACAAATTATAAAGTGACATTCTCAAACATTGTCTTGGTTAGATTTGATTATGTTAAGCAAACCATGAAATTAATAAATAGTATTCCAAGAAAAAAATTAGTAACTTAAAAACTATGTTATTCTTTGTCATGTTGCTTATATATTTATTATACTATTTTCATATTCCTCATAATGGCCATTTCTTATAAGACATCTTTATTTGCATTAAATTACTAATCCTTTAAAGTGCTTTTAACCTTAAATTTTTCTACCACTCCAACACAAAACTTCCTTATGCAATTCATACATTTTTCTTTCACTTCACTAGCACTCTGGAAATATCCCCTTCACTTTTATACAGTCCATTGATGATGCTGCCTGCAGTAACCAGTGAAAGGTTTGATTTTTACATTTAATTTAAACCATTAACATGACAAAATAGGCCAGTAATGATCCATTTGAATAATAATCTGCTTTACTGTTCTATGACAGTTCTACCGAGCTTTTTAGAGCAAATAGATGAAAGGATACTAATTGGCTCCATATAATGCACCTCTATATCACTTACCTGTCCACCCTGCCAGCCACCTTTCCCTCCAATAGGAAATATTCCTCCAATGTGCAGAACATTGTCATTATATTCATCCACAACTGCACTGCAATTCTCGAGTGCCAAAAGAATGATTGCAACAAGCCATATTCTCAGAATCTGGAAATAGATCCTTTAGATGAGCTAATAATATTTAGATAAATGTGCTAACACTAATATTTGTTAAAGATTTTCTTTATGTAAAAGAAAAACTATATCCTAGAAATTCAGAATAGGTATTGTATTTGTTTAGCAACAAGATATTTTATTAACAAATCCATTAAGCTATGAAAGGCTTTTTATTCAGTGTATAATATTTCAATATTTTCATATTTTAATTTAAAAGGTGCTTAGATTTATTTGTAATTCTAATACTAAGGAACTATGCGATAGTACTGCTTGCATGTTTACTTGCATTATGCACATACATTTGCAATATAATTGTACTTAAATTTATACAGTTATCTATTGTTTATGCACCTTTAATCTTGATTTTCTTTAATTTTACTAGATTAATAGTGTTAAAGAAAAAAGGGGGGGAAATCTATCAAAACAAGAGTAATGTGCCAAGAAATTTAGTACAAAAGAATACATCTAATTTTACATCCTTTTACTTATAAGGAATTTTTATGTGGTACTCCTAATAGGAATAGGAAAAACTTTACACCATAATTTTGGCATAATTTGCTAATCAAAATGGTAATGCTGAACTTTTCATTGTCTAAGATGTAAATAATACAGACTGAAATAAATTTGCCATTTATGACAGAACTTAAATGTCAAATTTTAATTATTATTTTTTTCTGTATCATAACAAGGCTTAAAATATGCCGAAACTAATATATTGAATAATGAATAACTGAAAAAAACGGCAAATATAAAAGAGTTTATTATAAATTTTTAAATTCTGCGATCTGACGCTTTCTGTACATTGAGGTTATAAAAAAAAACTGCCGGATTATATGATTTTTGCGCATTTATTTCACTTTTAGTTGCTTTGTTTATATATTTTCTTTACAATTTCAATTTCTGAGGTACTAGTAAAACTGCTGAGAAAGCACTGTACTGGGGTCTATCAAAGTGTGACGAGTTTCATATATTATACTACGTACAAAAATGCATATTGAAAAATTTACTTTAATGTGTAATATACTTAGTCGGGTTAAGCTTATTCATTATGTAAATGTTACTGAATCACTCACCCCTGTCATTCCAGTCTGCCGACACATTAATAACCCAACTGCCTATCGATCTGCTACGCAATTTTACGTATTCTCCTCTATTCAAATCAAGCGCCTGCTGGTGGTTGCAAATACCAACTATCTGTACTTCCTTATTCAAATTCAGCACTAAATTCAATATGAAATGCAGATTTTTTTTTTAGATTTCTTGAAAACATTGACATAATATTGCTAATTACTTTTAAAAGATTAAAAATATATATGAATAATTAGTCGAAAAGCTTAGATAAAATTAAGAAGTTGGGAATATGAAGGCTGAGTAAACAGCTGGCTCAGAATATGCCGAAAAAGGCTGGTTAATACATTTAAGCATAAAATGCCCAAGTTAATTTATTGTGATTGTTTAAGTTGACAGCTGCTCTCTTCCGTGATATCAAAACATCAATAAAAACAATCGTAATTACAGTTGTTTCTACTTTTTTTTATGTGCTGTTATAACTCTCACCGACAGCAAATCGAGGCCAAATGTAGTTGATACCGTTAATCTCAATCAGTAAATTACATAGCAGATTGTTTCGTGATTATTAGCCCATCGTGACAGCTATTCATTGTCAATTTTATGTGCATACTATAAGAAGGGATAGTGTGATTAAGAGACCGCAGCCTCCAGACTCGTCAGCTATTAAAATATGTAAGACCGCTTAGTTCTTGTGTTTCCTCAACATAAGTATTCAGGGGCTTTATGTTTGAGATTTTTCTGTTTTAGCGTTAATAACCGAGTAAGGAAAATTGTGTACTTCCTTCCCTTTGCAAAAACAACTTCAAAATTAGATTTGGTAGTTACTTAATTTTTAAACTAGTCAATATATGATTATATTTCAAAACACAATAATTTATAACAATTATATAAGTGTTCAGTTATCGTCACAGTTTATTAGCGAGTTTTAGCATAGGGATCGGTTGTTAGAGACAGGAAAATTATTTTCACTGGTTATATGCATTTTCTGCAATTAGGAGGAAATTTAATATTTTCAAAGAAAAATCCTAAGTGGAAGTAATGCAATTCATAAATGACCTATAGAAATTCTGGTACCGAAATTCTGCTGCTAGAAATGATATCAATAGATATTGTTAAAAATATTGTTGAAAATATCTGGCACTGAATAACTATGTTCAAAGAGGGAACTTAAGCAAATGTTGTATATTATTGTAATAAATGAAAAGTGAGGGATCACTCATGTTTTCAAAGTTAAAACCAAAAATGTTTTCATGTAAAGCCTCATTTTATTCACAAGTATTCTTGCTTTGATTTGCACACTTACGGGCTCCAATGTATTATATACAAATCCATTGCTCTTATGAGTAATAGTTTTTTCTTGTTTTTACATGATAAATTAGTTTCTCAAAATGTTCTCTGGTAGTCAGGCAAAATGTCATATGTTAGACAAAAAAGAAGTCTCAAAAATTTGAAGCATACAAATCTAATGAAAAATTTGTCATTATTAAAACTGAAACAAGATTTAAATTGAATTTTTCATGGACAGTTGGTAGTACAACATGGTTGGAACTTAAACACATATACCTGACCTTGGAACTTACATTAAGCTACCCCTTTATGCTCTCATTGAAACAAATAAAAGTCAGCAACACATTTGAAGTATAGTAGGAAAATATGGTGTAGTCTCACAAGAATTATTAAATATGTCGGGTATTATATTTGTAATGGAAACATTTTTAATTGCACTATTTTTTTTTCTCCTCAAACTTTCATCCCAGAATGAATTAAAGTGAGGCTGTCTGTACACAATACAAAGTTCACTTTTATATATTTTTATTTACAGATGCTAAAAGTGGTAAGATTTGGTATTAAACAAGGTCTTTATGCTTTGAGCCATCCACATTCAGCTGCAGTTTGTCAACTTGTGAATAAATTTTCAACATCAACTATGAGTGGTGACAAGTTTGCTTTGCCTGAAAGATACCATGGCTCTGAAAAAAGTGTGTGGTAGGTTTGCTTTGAAGTAGCTCACTTGACTAAATAATTAGAGGCTTATTTGACTTGGAATTAGTGACAATGTAGATTGCCATCTTTTTGTATAAAATGCTGCAATTCGCTTATAATTTTTATTAACTCTCTTTTTTATGTTATTGTTTAGTTAGTTTAGTTCCTCAAGCATTCAGTTGAGTTTGCAAAGCAGTCACAGAGACTTACAAACATAGAATTTGTTATTTACAATTACTATAGTAGCACACATTCTGCATTTACAACAAAAAAAGAAAAAATCTTGTACATCTGTATGATAAATAGTTGCAATAAAAATGAAAAAGCAACACCGAGAATAACTCTGCTAAAACAACAAAAACCATTGTAGCAGAAATAGGCAAATCTCTTGTTCACACAAATTTAACTATATATGTGTTTACATATGTATTGATATAAAATTATTGTAGTGTTTTTAACTCAGTATAATATATTGTCACTCATATATTCCTTTACAGAATAATAAACCTTTTTAATAAGTATTTTCTAAGAGCAGAATTAAAGGATTCACCATTGTTTATTAGGACTTTTAGACTAGAGAGAAGAGGATTTTCCATTAAAATGCATTTGTAATAAACTGATAAACCAATGATTTACAATAATAATGCATTAACAAAATACAATTTGGTTTTATTTACTCTGCAGGCCTAAGTACTTTGGTAATAATGATAACGCAAAGTAGACCTAACAGATTATTTACCTTTCAAAAATGTTAACAACAGGCCAAAGGTTTTAATATAGAAATTGTACTGTTGAAACATTTATTTCCTGATTATATTGTACAATATTTAGTGTGATAATTATTAAAAGAGAATATTTTAGTTAGAATATATATATGGTTGTTAATAAGGAAGAGATTTAAAGGTGCAGCGCCTTACAAAAATATAGCTTGTTTTCACAATCATGATTGGTATTTTAGGACATGAAACAAATTAAAATAGAAAAATTTTGCTGCACCTTTTTTTAGATAAGCTCACTTACCCCCTTTTCACCCCTTCTTTCACACTCCTGTACTTTTAAACCTTTTCTTTTAATGTTTTATTAAAAAATTAGGTAGAAAAATAAATTATTTTCACTCATTTTTATTAGCTATTTAAAATCCTATAGGATCATTTTGTAGAGAGAACAAGAACTATAAAATAGTTTATTATTAAATTTTCAGTCCTGATAGTTTCCAAGTTAATGTTATAAAACAAGAAACACTAATTTTACTTATTTGTCAGAACCATAGTTCTGTGTGTGACCAGCACACATTTCATATAAAGAAAGCTCAAATCTCTATTTGGTTATGTTTGTGTTGTTGCAGTTCAGTATTCTACCATGCCAAATGTTCAGAAGAAAAGTTGTAGGCACTTAATGGAGAAGCATGTAAACATTTTATTTACTTACTTTTAATAACCTTGAAGGCTCAGCAAGTTTGCATATGCTATAATCCAAACCAGAACCTGCTAACCAATCCATAGCTTTCAAAACAAGTCTCTTAACAATTTTTGTATTTTTCAGGGTTGAATACATCCAGCTGGCTTTAGAACATAAGCCCCTCAATTTAGGACAAGGGTTTCCTGATTTCCCTCCACCAGATTATGTTATGAAAGGTCTAGCTGAGGCAACCCTGAATGAAAATGTTTTACTGAACCAGTATACCAGGGGATTTGTAAGTTATTGACTTATTTTAACATTTAATTAATCTTAAAACTCTTAGGGCCAGTTTCATCAACAGATGTTAAACATTAACATGCTTTTAGACAGCTTTAACATTCTAATTACAAACATTCTTTTTCATCAACCAATGTTACACCTTGTTAAACTTTGTGTTAGTTAAGATCACCTTTCCCATGTGTTAAAGGCTCAACAACTGAAAATAGTGGCAGTAAAAACAACTCTAGGTGTCAAAATTCTATATTTGGATATAATAAGTTATTCATAACAGAGAAAGGGCTGTAAGATGTAGTTACTTTCATATTTTTACGTAAAAGAGCAGTTTTTACAGAGGTATAGAATGCGAAAAACAAGATAAAATACAAGAGAGGTTAGAACACCTTTGTGCCTCTGCTCTTTTTAATATTCTTTGCATGCGCCATATATGTGAATTATTCTATGCAAACAAAAGTACATTGGGGTCTTCAAAAGTCGTTCAGTTATGACACTGCCTTCTTGATCTATGCAATTTGCAATACTGAATACCTTAACAATATGTTAACTAACATTATGCTGGAAAAGCTTGGTAGAATGCAGGAGTCTTAATATATTGTTAAAGTATTAACACATTGTTAACAAACAAAACGTTAGTATATTGTTAACATCTGTTAATAAAACCAGCCCTTAGTATCTTTATGTTTATTTTTTGCAGGGACATCCTCGGCTAGTAAATGCACTGAGTAAGTTATATTCTAAACTAATTGGCCGTGAGATCAACCCACAGACTGAAGTTCTGGTTACTGCTGGTGCATATGAGGCTTTGTTCAGCTCAATTCTGGGACACACTGGGCCAGGAGATGAAGTCATTATTATTGAACCATTTTTTGATTGCTATGATCCTATGGTGCGTACTGCTGGTGGTACACCCCGGTTCATAGCTCTCAAACCAGTAAGTAATTAACAGAAGTTGTCCTGTACACAGTTCAGCTGATGTTCTTTCAATGTATGATTCATGTGTAACTATTTTGACAAAGTTATTGACAAAGAACAGGAAGATTATTAATGTGTGCTTCATTGTGTTACATTCTAAATTTAATTCATATATAAAATGTATCTATTCCAATTTAAAATTCTGATATGTAAGAATATTTATGGAATTATTAAAAATATTTAACTTCAATTAAAACATATCTTTTAAAAAAGAAACTATTTTAAAAAATATATATGGAACTAACACAGTGAAGCGAAGTCATATGAATAAATTCATGTGATATTTGTTGTACTAAACACTCTCATTGCTTCACTTGTGTGATATTTGGAACTAGTTTCGAAGACCTTCGTCTTCATCTTTGGCCAAGAGTACGACTGACTGGAGAATCCAATGGCTCTGTAGAGTTGATGTGGAGTCTGGTGGTGTTTTGTACCTTTGGAATATCAAAGTTCATTAAACGATCTCTGTATTTATGAATGTAAACTTTTTCCCAAGGATCCAGTTGTAAACTTTTTCCCAAGTGTGTCCCTGAGTCTCTTATAATAAATCCACTTTCTTCACAATCTCGTGGTTTTTTGTCCAGAAATGATATGCCACAGCTGATCTATCTGTCTGTTTATATTTTGTGTTCCTGAAATGCTCTTCTAAACATGTGCCTATATTTCTCTTTGTTTTTCCAATATAGATTCTTTCACAATCTGCACATGTTATTCTGTAAATACCTGTTTTTTTCTCTTGTGGGGTCTTTACAGTTATTTTAACTTTCAAGATGTTTCCTAAATTAAATCTGTTGATGGGTGGTAATTTTATATTGAAACCTTTAAAACTATTTTGAAATTTTTTCATTACTTTTGGATGATAGGTAAATTTTTTTAAAAAACTCTTCTTTACTAATTGGTAAATTAACCAAACGATATGTCAATTTGTTAAAGGGTTAAAACCATCTACCTTGATACGTTATCTGTATGTGTGTTTTTTCTATATATCCCAAAGCTCAGATTCTTATGGTTCTTTATAATTTTAATATCCAAAAATGCCTATCATTTTCTATTTCACATGTAAAAGAAATGCTTCTGTCTTGTATATTCAGCAGTTTTAAGGCTGAATATATAATATCTTAATTTATCACATCTCTACCAGAGCAGAAAATGGTCCCCAAAGAAATATTGTGAATTATCCGGCAATCAACCATTAGCTGAGGATGTCTGCAAAACATGTTCTTAATATTAACAAGTAAGTGAAGCTACAAGAGTGTGTAGTTTAACTCAGTTATACAATAATTTAATTAAAGAGTTTTTGTTTTTTTGCTGATAAACACTTTTAGTTTTCTATATATCTTATATGAATATCTCCTAGAATTAAGAAAAGCATAGGATTTTAAAATAATACTTTCTGTTTACAGACAAAAACCAGTGGCAGGATAATGTCAAGTGATTGGGTTCTTGACCCAGAAGAATTGAAGAGCCTTTTTAATAGCAAGACGAAGGCAATTATACTGAACACCCCACATAACCCAATTGGAAAGGTGTTTACACAGAAGGAGCTTGAGTTAATTGCAGATCTCTGTAAGAAATGGAATGTGCTATGCATTTCTGATGAAGTATATGAATGGCTGGTTTACAAACCATACAAACACATACGTATTGGTAAGTGTAATATAATTTTAAAAATTATATTTATATTCAAATTAAAAATTTGAACCTTGATTCATCATTTTTGGAGGGGCCATGTTAAAAAAACAATGGATGATGTTACCATGTAAACGTTTATTGTCGGTCCTGATAGTTAGTGGTAAACTTGCCTCGCAGGCCCAAGATCGCAGGTTCAATCCCAGCCAAGGTCAATGGATTTTTTTGGGACGTAAAAATCCTAAATATGATTCCTTCAGAAGGAAAGTAAAGCTGAGGGTTCTAGGTCATAGATTTACAGCACATAAAAGAACCTCAAACCTGAAAGAAAAGTCTCTAAGCAAAGTTTATTGGCCATTTCATGCCCTAAATTGAATGGGATGCTGATGACCTGAGATGTTAAAGAGCTTCCATAACTAATTATCAAATCAACAAAAGCCAACAGGTTTGTCACTTTCTTTGAAAAAGATTGTTAACTGACATTTGCTTCTTTGCTGCTTTTCTTTTCGTGTGAAACAATAACTTTTCCACATTCAACGCATTCTGGTGCTCACTACTATCCATACCATCATTGTCATGTGCATAGAATACACTCGTACAGTTTCACATGCTCTCAAAGCTTCTGTAAAAATGTCACTAGGCAACATTTTGGCTGTTACATTATCTTCCGCGTTTTCCTCCTCCCCTCACCCATATCACAAGCACTCGTGACTCGTTCCACTTTGTTGCACACTTCATAAACACTTTGAATGCTACATGTGACAATGTCTTTGTCCACTGCCTCTTAGGTGTCAAAACTGATGGCAACAGCAACTCTGGCCCATTCTTAGCATCTGCTATCATCATGCAACTCCAAAAGTATCAGCAACTACAGAGTGTTCAAGTCATGCTTTCTTGGATCAAACGTGAAGTGAATTCTGTGTACATGCAATAGTCACTGCTTCATTCCTGTTTGAAAATAATCGTTTGAGGATAGAACTTTTTGAACTAATAATGCGGGAAAACGTTACTTCAAGGAACAATAAATGCAGGTTTTATTTACATAAAATATAAGGTAAAACTATTTGGAACTGTATAAATTTAACAATACATCCGGGAAAATGATAGTTCCAGAAACGATAGATCAAGGTTCCATTGTACATTGAATATATATGACTTTTTCTTGTCCACTCATTTAGTTGAGATGCCTACAGTCCTTTACATTTAAATAGTATTAGTTTGTTGGTTTAATTGCAGCAACACTGCCAGGAATGTGGGAAAGAACAGTCACAATAGGTTCTGCAGGAAAAACATTCAGTGTGACAGGATGGAAGATTGGTTGGGCATATGGACCAGCTAACTTGATGAAAAACTTACAGACTGTTCATCAAAATTGTGTCTATACATGTAGCACGCCTATACAGGTAATTACAGAAGAAAGTACAATAAATCATTTTAATGAGAAAAGGAAGTAATAAATTATTCACTATAATAAGCAAGAGTGATAGAATAAGGGAAGTAATCAGCTGATACTGGCAGACATTTTGCTGGCAGTCTTGTCAATCCCTGATTGATCATCCCTGCTTATTTAGTGAAGCTTGTATGGAATTACTATCTTTGCATAGTATAAGAAACAAGCAGAAAGTTTCTAGACCTCAATAAACTGTTTAGAATAATGCTTGAATATGTATGCCACATAGTATCCTGTCTGTAAATCAGCATCACTACTGCCAGTTGCTACTAATGCAGCCTCAACAATGTGGGTTGAAAAGAATACTTGTGCCAATAATTGAAAGTCATGCAATGGAGTTGGAGTGAGAATATGGTTTGTTACGATTTAAAAATTTACTTGAAATACTTAACACAAACTTTAGGGACTTTGTTCCTTAATGTACAGCAGTGTTCTGTTGTTTGTGTTATTTAACAGGATTAAAACCCTCTAAAGATAAAAATGTGGAAAATATTTGAAGACAATGACTACAGAAAACATTCCTGCTGTGGAGAAGTTATTGCTAGAAGATTCTTGAGTGCTTATAAAAATTTGGAGCCATTAAAATCGGAATGTGAAGTATCTCAACATTTTTATACAATTATTTAAGGTTCAGGAAGATTTCCTCTTGCTGAGTTCCCCACAACCTTAGTGAAGGGCAATGGAATGGTGTGCAAAATGTTCAAAGAGATAATATAGGGTACTCTTGTAAGTTTCTGAAATCATATCAGGTATCTATCAGTATGACCCAGAAATAAAGTGTCAATCTCAATTTGGATTTCTTACATATTATACCACCAGCACGAGAGCAAGGAGTGTGGCAAAGATAATGATGATAATATTCTACTCCATTAGCAGCCATATGACAACAATTTTTCTTGAAGATCAAAGGCCAGTTAGTGCAGAGTGATACAGAATAATTTGTCTCCAGAAAGTTTTCTAAAAGGGATGTGAAAAACGGCCCAGAACTGGACTTGAGGCTGTAGCATGATAATGCTTGTCTGCATCACTAAAGCCACACTTATCTTCCAGGAGAGAACTGCTGTGAAGCTTGTCATTCATCCTTCTTACAGCCCTGACCTTGCCTTCTCTAACATTTTGTTCTCTTGAACGAAGAACTGTTTGTGGGGGGAAGTGATGTTCAAGCTCAGAAGAGTCTGTAATAGCCAGTATTTCCAATCTTGGTTCCAAATAATAATTAGGTATATAGAGGCAGGCTGAGGTGTAATACTTGAGGATATGTATTAAATTATCATTAATAAGAGGCTATATCAGGAAACTCTTGAGTGTTCCTATTACAATAGTGTCTCAATGTTCATCCAAAATAGGTACAATTATTCATTTCTGTGTATGGTTTGATGAGCATACTATAATATTTGCTATTTTGCATCTTGATATAGCATAAAATGTATTTACAAAGAAAAGTAATTCCATCAGGAGCAGGGCCCTATAGCAGGAGTAAGTTGTGACAATGTCATATTCAGGGTATTGCACATGAGAACATCATCTCATTTGATAAGCAGTTTAGTAACCTGTGAAACAAGATGCTGTATTTTTCACTGGAACATCAAGTATTTTGCATTAATTGTTGAATGAAGGCTTTCATGGCCAGAGTCTTCCAAGCTGTACGGCTGTGGTCCAGTGGAATTCTTCTTCTTCATCTTTCCAGATGTTTTGTCCCTGACTGCAGCCAGGAGCTCCAGGTTAGGTCCAACCCCCTTAACCAGGCGAACCAAAGAGCTCAGTTGCACAGACACCCTCACTATATATATTGCCACCCATTCCAATAATGAGTCAGTCACTACTTCATCTCTGAGAAGATTATGTTGATCACAGCAGTCGTGGATGAAACATCTGAACAGATGGAGAAGATTCCCATCAGACCACACCTTTACAGACTCAGTTCACATTTTGCATTACATCAGTATAATTAGACTATATTCACAGGATCTAATAAAACAATTATTATTTGTAAATTTATGCCTTGTCTCTTATAAATTGGTAGCATTATTTGAGTTACACACCTGCAGAAAAGCCAGTTGTCAAAGGCCATATTATGCATATGCAGGTAGCAGCTTGTTAGTATGAGGGAAGTTTATTGAGCACTTGTGCATTTGTGCGGTGATCATACAATTAAATTCATTATATGTAAATTCTGTGTTAATTGTTCTTTACTAGTTATACCAACATTAATATACACTTGTAGAATGGGATATTGTAGGGAAGTGGTTAGGCTTAACAAGAAAATATCATGACAATCTCCTGCTACAGAAACTGTTAACCAACTTGTTAAAAAGTTACAAGAGACAAGATCTCTATATGACTAGATGTTGGTAGTATATTGCTGCTGAACTCTGTTATAACAAAGGTTAGTGCTTATTATTGTTATGTTTTAAATGTAGTATCATTTTATGCTTTCAGTAAACATGTAAATACCAAAATAAAAATATTATATCTCTCCTTTTCCAGTTGTGATGATACTCAGGCAGCTCATAACTTAAAATAATCTCACAGTGGATGTAAATTTGCAGTCTATTGAAACTTTATGCATGCCTTTGCCTTTTGTGGCTCTTTCAGGAAGCTGTTGCTAAAGGATTTGAGCTAGAGCTGCCTCAGGTAGGCAAGCCTGAGTGTTACTTCCACAGTCTTCCAGAAGAACTAGAAGCCAAAAGAGACTACATGGCAAAGTTCTTGTCTGATGTAGGTATGGTACCTACAATTCCTGAAGGAGGTTACTTTATGATTGCTGATTGGTCGGCTCTATGTAAGTTTTGCAATATTCAGTAGTGGCATTGATCAATATTAATATAATATAATAATTAGAATTATGAAAATGCTATCATGATTATCTGTTGCAGCTGATAAAGTGAAACTTGAAGAAGAGACAGATAAGTACAAGGATTATCGCTTTACAAAGTGGATGTCAAAAAATGTGAAACTTCAAGGTATACCACCTTCAGCATTCTACAGTGAGCCACACAAACCTCTGGCAGAGAATTATGTACGGTACTGCTTTATTAAGGTAATACATAGTATTAACCAAGTAGAACTTGAAGTGTTACTACACAACTATCTTTGCTTTGCATTGGTGTTGTGAAAGTTTAGTACCTTTAGATTTTTCATTAAAAGCATGTGCTAAGAACAAATGGCCAAATCTATTAATTATATTTCAAAGATATGATAATATGTGGTGATCATATATCTAATGTTTTTGGTAAATGAATACATTGAGTGAAAGGGTAAATTACATATGTAAATTTAAATCACTAACTGTGATATAAATCAATATTGGCTTACATATTAGAGTGGTAGGGACATTTAAATGACTGACAAAAAATGGGTTAATTTTTTATATATTTAAAAATATCAAGGAAAATAGCATTAATTATGAGATGGTCTAACATGGGGTGGTCCAAAAATAAGACGACCAATATATTTTAACAACATATTGTATACAAAGATTACCTATCATACAATTATATGTTTCTTGCCATTTTATGCAACATGTTTTATATGCCCAATCATTCTTAGTGGCCATAGCATTACACTGCTCTGCTGTTATCGATCCTGGTGGTCTACTTGTCTTGTAGACCCAAGGTCACAGGTTCAATCCCAGCCAGGGTTGATCAGTTTTTTCAGGTATAAAAATCCTAAATATGGCCTCCTTTGGGGGGGGGGAGTAAATTTGTGAGTCCTGTGTCATAGATTTATGGATATAAAAGAATGTCAAGCCTGAAAAAGAGACCTCTGAGCAAAATTTATGAGCCATTTCATATCCTGAATTGAATGGGACTCTGATGACCTGAGATGCTAAAGAGCATACATAAATAAACCAAATAAATAAATCCTCTCCTGCTACACTTGTTTTGATGTTTTCATGAAGTTTGTAGACTACAAGGTGTAGGTATGAAGCACAATGTTCTTTTAGTATCTCCCACAAAAATGCATCATACAGCAACAAATCAGAATTTTGTTTAGGATGTGAAAAATTTCAGTGTCTAGAAAAAAAGCCAACAAGGATGATGATGATGATGATGATACTTTATTTTCTCTCAATAGACTTATTATAAGTGTCTGGCATTGTCAAAAATGATTTACAAAATATATCTACAAAAAATAGTACATTGTTATATTGCTATAGTTTGTCTAACCTGTTATACATTCCATTATTACATTACTTTTATAGTTCATCTAACCTATGTATACATCTACATATTAGGTACTTTTTTAACTCATGCTTTTATTTATTTCCTATATGCGCCTTAATTGATGGTGGTAATTTATTATATAGTATCAAACTTTTATGGATTTTTTTTTTCTATTCCTCCCCCCAAATATTGTTGCCAACGATTTGAATCACCTAAAACCTCAGTAACTGCCTACCAAGAATGCTTTTGTAAATTATCTAAAGAAGCATGGCATTCAGCATTTACAAAATTTTTTGAATGGGTGAAACATTGTATAGAATGCAATGGAGAATACTATGAAAAGATGCAATGATCAGATCTATATTTTAAAAACATTATTGTGTCCATTCTCAAAAGTTTTAGAGTGACCCTCATGCACATTCCCTGCAACTGTTCTCTACAGCATGTCAACACCACATTATTGCTTAGTTTCATTTAGAGAATTCTTTGAGTACCACATCATTTTAAATGTTGTATAGCATTCATGTACTAATTAAAATGTGTAATCTTTTATTTCAGAAAGATGAAAATTTGCAGAAGGCGGCAGAAATTTTGCAGAAGTGGAAGAATAATGGATAATGAATGAGAGCTAATGAGACTGTTGAAAATGTTACATAAAACTGGTGCTTTACAATGATATTCATAAGTATGGCCATGCAAAATATTTTTAAAACTTTACATGAAACTTGCATATACCTTTTGTGTAACTAGAAATGTGGAACTTTAATAAAGTGATATTAAAAATTGTACTAGTTTTATTTGCCACTTTTGAGCAATGAGGTTCCTCTTTAGTGCAGGAGCAAAGTTACCTCTAGCCATGGGGACTGTTTTTTGTTAAGACTTAATTCTATAGCTTATCTTTGAATTTTTCCTGACCATAGTGGTACACAAATGCTCTTATTATTTATACCAACAATTTTGATAGTTATAGTTCACAGAGAAATCTAAATTTATTCTCATAATTTAGCTTTATTTTTTTCTTTCTCTTTTTGAAGAAGAGAAAAACCACTGTGCATTTTATGAAGTAAAATGCTTTGTAGGATAAAAATAAATGCTTAATTTACAAGCAAAAAGTATTAAATGGACTTTAAACTTTTCAAAATAAACATATGCTTTCCAAAATGATGTCAGGGTTTCAGAAAATCACTACACAAGTAAATTTGAGATAGAAATATAAATAATTAAGATTATTGTATGACTGAGCTGCAAACTCATATTGTCTCCATTTGTTATAATTAAAACATGTTTTGCAGACCAACATCCTCATCCGCAGCTAACTGTATACTGCTGGATAATTGATGGTGCTCCTATGGGCTTATTCTGCTCTAGTGGAGGTATGATGAAAAAGTTTATGTATTCATCTCCTGAAGTGTCGAAGTACATTAACCTGTCTCTCTGTTTATAAACATAGATTTTCTCCTATGTTTCTAGCTCTTTGGGTCTTGTGCTGACTTTAATAATTTTGGTTATTTCATTCTACATCCCAAAGGAACACCTTGAATTATCCAACAGTCAGCAGTTAGCTGAGGATCAGACAACGATCTGCAAAATATGTTCTAAATATATTATAAATAAGTGGAGCCAGTAAGAGGGTGCAGTTCAACTCATGGCCATATACATCATCTTGATCAATATTTGAAGGCGGTCAAATTGGCATTTGACCACATTATATGCAATTTTTCAGTGCATACAATGATCAAAGTTAAACAAGATAGTTGATTATGAGGTGCTGGACCGATCAACTCCATTGATTGCAGTGAAGTTACACAAAATGTCTACCCATTTTGATTTTCTTGAAACTATTGAGGACAAGGTAATATACCTGAATTACTTTAAATCAGGACCAGCGTCAAAATTGGATCGTTATGGAAAGAGGTGACCCTTTTGAAGAGTGTGGGGACAGGAAATTTGAAGAAAGATTCTAGCTATCAAAGGATACAGTGTGAAGGTTAGTAAATGAGATGGGCAAAAGGTTAGAGTTTCCTATTAATCACAATCACTCTGTTTCACCCATGAATAGATTTAAACTTTAATACTGATGCTGTTTTAACAAATAGTGATTTTTTATTTTATGTAAATTAGAACTCACCTGGTGTCATGTTGAAATGCATGGCTAATTTATTCCATTCCTCCTTTTCCTTTAAAGAACATAAATCAATCTCTTTATTTTCTAGTTTAATGGAATAGAAGATAGCTAATATAAGAAATTATTATTGAGGAAATCACTCAAAATTTCACTAATTTTGTTCCACATAGACATGTTTCAAAGGCTGTTGCTGAGTAGAACCATGCAGATAATGAAGGCAAGAGCCTTTTAAACATGTCCAAGTGGAATAAAATTAGTGAAATTTGAGTGATTTCCTCAATAATAATTGTTATATTATGTATACATATTTCACTGTGAAAATTCTTGCTATTGAAAATTAGTTCCAACAGAATGTCTATCTCATGCTGAGAAAAATTTGGAGACCTATATTTGTTTTCCATTTTCATTTACCTATATGGGGTAATAAAACACAAAACAAAAAGCGATATATACCAGGAGATTGTAATTTACAACCTCTTTGGCTATAGAGTTAGATGCTTTCCTTTGAGTAATTATTGCAGAAACATGATCGTTCAGCAACCTAGTGCCTGATCAGCTGCCCTGGTGGCAGTTTTTTGAATGAGAATTAACTATCATGCACTGCAGCTGCAATTTCACGTGGTCAAAGTTTGATCACATTTCAGTGACCCTTGATCAGCATGGATTTGATCAAGAATAGTGCACATGACCGTAAATCACACAGTAATCTTAATTATGTAAATTGCTTCACTGTACAAGTTTCAATTAGGATTTCAAGGAATACAAATGTTTAATTGATATATTGTATGATTTAGTTGAACTACACACTCTTAATGCTTCACTTACTTGTCATAATATATAGAAACGGTTTTCAGAACATTTTGTTCTCATCAGCCAGGCTAAAATTCAACTGTTGGATAATTCGTCAAGCTGTGGGAAGTGTATTCTGCTCTGGTGGCGGTGTGATAAACTTGTAGTTTATGTTTTCATACCCAAAGCTTGTTAGACTGTCTTTGTATTTGTAGATGTAGATTTTTTTCCCAGGGTCCTTGTTAGTTTTTTATATACAGAAAATGTAAGGGGAGCCCCTGTGTGATAAACTTTGCATTTTAATTTAGAAGGTCTTTATTGGAAAGCTAGGAGAAATATTATGGACATCAGCATCCTCAATGGCCACTGCAACTAACTAAAATTTCAGAAATATTAAATGAAACAAATGGAAAAATTGGCAATTTCAGCTCATTTGTCGTTTAAAAATCATGACATTAAAAAAGAACCAAAATTGTTAGACAGCCAGGAGTCCAGCAGAGTTAGCGCCTTGAAAAAATTGTTCTAAAAAATAAAAACATGGTTCATGAACTTCGAGATCCTGCCATTGGACAGTTTAAGTGAACTTATCCTGTATCGCCAGAGGACATTAGTTGATCTACAGCAGAGAATGGAAGTGCATGCTCTTGAAATATGTCCTGTGTTTTAAACATGTATATAAGTGAAGTAAGCATAACAGTGTTGCTATTACAACTGTTGCTATTACAACTACTAATCTCATAAACGAATAATATAACAGTTCAATGTCAAAAATTTCTACTTAACTCTTCAATCAGTCTTTTAACTTGTTTATTTCAGTGATCAGTATTCCTGCCTTTGATAGCTGGAAGGCAGAAACACTGATCACTCATCAATGAGGGATATACCACAAAAGAAATTAATTTTATGCATCACTTGTTCCTAGTACATACAATTCATAACTAAAATACAACAGATATAAATGGTTATACATAGCATCACATAATAATATACAATTAAGTTATTTTAATTTTATTTTTATTGTTTCTTTCAACCGATCATGAACATTTCATATTTACCTCCCAAAAATTATATATATTGACTGGCATTTTTATATTATTTGCTTGGTGTTAGAAGACCTGTCACTGTAATGTCTAGAAATGTGGAGCAAATGTATTGATGTGGGTGTCAGCAAAATGGTATGTCTAGAAGATTTCTGGGTGATAAAAATATGTTGCCCTGAGTTGCAAAATGTTGTGATGAGAATGCTGAACACTGGCACTGGTTTCAGTGATTCTTGGATTTTACAAACTACTGTGAATACATCAGTCCAACTGTGGCTCACATGAGTGTTCCATTGAAAGCAGGACATAAATTAAGTATTATTGTGCTTGAAAGTGGTGAACTTTTGTTACTTGGTTCTAAACGTCTTATTTTTAACATTTTCATGTTGATATCTTTATCAGCATGTTCCAACATATTCTATATTTCATTTCTAGAGTTATTTCATATGAAGTCAAAAGTATTACAGGTATTTTACATCAGTTAGTGAAATCCCCACGAAGCCATCTCTTTGCATCAAAAGTATCAGCACCAAATGTTTTTCCATATCGAAACTGTGATCCAGGTACATGACCTTCATAGTTAGGTATAAGTCCGACATGTTTGTGATAAATCTCGGTGGACTGTATTTGTAAAGGTGGATCTGGACGAGCAACTGATACAGGAGCCCATTCTGTACTCTGACGTCTGCGATAGTTAGATGTGAAGTCACAGAGGGTAGAGTTTGTCATTGGCATGTGACCTTGACCAAATTTGCTATAGCCAAACGGAATGTGACCTCCATATCCTAAAAAAAAATGAATGTATACATAAATCATTGTTGGCAAAATAGAAGTGTAATAGTTTATTTAAACATTTTCCTTCTTTAGTTTTTTATTGTTTAGCATTTGTGATTCTGAGTGAGAAATTGTGAGAGATAAGTTCAATTTTTAAGAAGTGTTGCTTTTATGAAATTCAAAAAATCTAGGAGCATGGTAACAACACATATGAAGACAGTTAAAAACAGATAAATTTTTATTTAAAAATTATAATCAGAGCCCACTGCTTCGTGATTTTCAGTTATGAGAAACTACTCATATTGAGTTAAGGCATTACTACACACAAAAACTGTTGTTAAAATAATAAGTGATAAAAAATTTTCTCTGACAGCCCTTTTTTCCCTTATCTTTTTGCAGCATATTTGATTTTAAAGTTTATTGTTCTTGTGGGGGTGCATTCATATTTAGGGGTTAAGATCGGATATACAAAATTTTGCTCGTGAACAATTACCTAATGTTCATAAAACTCCTTATCGATGTCCGAAATGTTGGCGTATAAAAATGTCTGAGAAGAAACACAAAGGAAAACGTATCTCGCATCCACTACTACACAGACACGCGGCAGAATAATGACACCACAAATAGCTTCTTTCTCGAATTTTCGGGATATTTTCCTCCTCTTTTCAATTTACTGTTACACGAACATATATTCTTCACTCCCACAAACCCACCTCGCGCATCATGCTCCTGCCCTTTGCTTTCTGAAAAATCTTCTGTGTTTGTCTACAATTTTACAAATAAAGGTGTACATTCCTTGATTCTTTTAAAGAGAACGTTCATTTTTAGCAACATTTTAAATAACGCATAACTTCGTAAAATATAGTGAATATTAAATTAATTTGTATTGCAGTTTTAGGTAGTATCATCAAAGTGCCATCTATGTGCCAATCACGAAACTCCAATGTCAAATAAACAAGTTTCGCTCGAATATGACGATTATTCTCTCAATCAGTTATAATTCGTCAAAGTATCTGCATATGTACGTATATATGCCTTACAAGTACCGTCAACAGAGGCATATCGGATGGATTTTTATGCAAATGATTCATAATCCACTTTACTTCCTTTCAAAACGAAAACAATGCAGCATTTTACTCGCTCGTAGAGTTATGTACGTTGTATTTTACTTACTATACAACACTCCTTGATTATGATCCTCTATCATTGGTTGCAACATTATTGCTTAGTTTTAAAGTCTCTACAATTTTCTTCTTCACAGAAATTTAGATATCAAACACTGTAACCATGGCAACAGACGCCTGCAACTATTTACCAATTTATAGCGCAATAGGAGGGCTGTTCAATACACACCTTTACACTCACCCTCATAACTTTGATGAACTTTCTCAAAAAATCTGATCTGATCTGATTCAAAATGTTCAACACCACTAAACATACGCGTTATGTGCACCTTACACAGACTATCTCAAATTTTTTATATACGACATCACTACACTCTCTGAAATTATTTCGGTGTAGTTCATTAACATCCTCTGTACTAATAGAGCATTTTCAGAGTTTACAAACCTTCTTTGAGGAACTTCTCCGGGTCTGTGTGCTCCATGAAGTAAGGCGAGTGACTATGGCGAGGAGGACACAGCGCAGGTTCTTCAACCGGCAGTGATCTCAGGACTCCAACAGCTTCCGGTCTCACAGCCAACAGCGGAAGTCGATATTGGCTCTCCATTAGCTACAACCAACACTCATTGTTACTAGCATTGTTGATGCAAAGTTAGACTGTGACATACAAAGGACGTCAGAAAGTTCCATTTAGTTTTATTTTCTCCACATTTAATTCTATGAGGTACCGGAGTAACAAAGACGAGGGCCAGAAGCCTACAACTAGACCATTTGCTATACAAATGAATGTGCAGCCAATCAATTATATAGTGTGCAGCTGTTTTAATGGTCGATGTTGATGTTGTTGGAAAAGATTTTTGAATTTTTTTTTTAAATCCCCTTCGATCCTACTTACTAGACACAAAAAATAACGATGAAAAAATTAATCTATTCAAAGTGTTTCTTTATTTTTCATTTATATATACACATATATGTCGGCGCTCTAGCGGCCGCAACTTTTGTTTGTTTTTTTTTCTCAACGAAACTCGGCATATAACCATCAATTAACAAACAATTCATCGAATTCGTTAACCAACACAAATGGAAGTGGGGACCTTAAGCGAAAATTTAAAAATTGCTCTAACAGCGGCATTTTTTTTTTGTTTTTTTCTCAACACTGCCTCGCGTATGTCATTAAAATAAAACAATAAAAATAGTTGCTGAAAATAAGCGAAATCAAACAATTAGGTAGAGGTTTATCTGAAACACAATATTTAAAAATCGTTCTAGCGGCACCAATATTTTTTTTTTTTTGCACAAAACTGGGTATATACCTTAAAATGAAACAAGAAAAATACTTTCTGAAAATCAAGGAAATCGGCCCATCCTGAAAACCGAAATATAAAGAGTAGGAGTTAACCTAAAGCGAGCATCTAGCGCCCGCAATTTTTGTTTTTCTTAACGAAACTCAGTATATGCCACTGAAATTAAACAATAAAAATAGTTCCTGAAATAAGCGAAATCAGATTATTAAAAGCGAGGATTTACCTGAAACCAAAATTTCAAAAGCACTCTAGCGGAACCAATATTTGTTTTTTTTTTTTTCGCTACAAAACTCGGTATATATCATTTAAATAAAATAAAAAGAATATTTTCTGAAAATTGGGGAAATTAGGAGTAGGGGTATACCTGAAAACTGAAATTTAAAAAGCGTTCTAAAATTATATTTTCCCTCAATTACTAAAAAAAAAAAAAAAAAAAAAAAAAAGGACAAATTAACTCCTATTTATAACGATGCATGTTTTATTTTTGACAAAAGCATTGTCGTGAAAATAGTAATTGTGAAATATTAATTTATTTCTGTCACGCTCATCGTATACCCAGACAGCAAAGTTTTCATATGAATGTTACTCGACATTCCAACAATAGCACTGATAAACATTCTGGTTGGTCTATTATTAATTCTAGAATGTTATTGACTGAAGCTATTATACCACTGCACGTGGAGTTTGTCTGCTGTTAAATCCTAGACCGTTATTGGCTGAAGCTAAAATAATATCAGTGCCGTAAGACAGAATCTCTATCGCCATATATCAATGTTTCCCCGACCCACTCGTGTATCAGGGCCCGGCAGTTGAGACTAGTGTATTAGTACACAGTTATCCATTGTTTCATGCGATAGCATGTTAAACGTGACATAAAACTATGTTAAGCTTACCAGACGATCCCCTACGTCTCGGGGCTGATATTTGCCACCCTGAAGAGACTGTTGATGTTCCAGAACATTCAGAGCTTCTCTAGTCATCAGCTGAGATCTTTCAAACTGCGCGAGGGCCTCCGTGGCCGCCACCGTGAAGTTCTGGCCCAGCATGCCATTGATACGGGGCACGAACCCTGCATCACAACCAATGCTATTTAACATATCAAAATGTTGCTACTTTCTAAGGAAACAAGATTTACTGATGTATTAATGCCTACCTTCGTATCCGGGCACCATGGGATGTTGATAAAGCGCGTCTCCATATTTAAATCTTGCCTGCACAATGTCAATATCTGTCTGCGGGGGTCGGTACACCTGAAACAACCAAGGCGTTTGTAACACTATAAGGCGTATTAAAGCAGTTCATGTGAATTTCATAAAAGTAACAGCAAATTGACAGTATATCATGAATCTGATCCCACTGATTTCAAACCACCGCGCAGGGAATATAGAGGGCTGTTCAATAAAGAATGAGCATTTTTTTTACACGCATAATTTCTCTTGCTAAAATTCAACTTTACGATATTTTGTTAGCTTCATAAGTAAGGTATATTTGGTACTAATTTTCGTCACTTTCGGTTCCCGCCTGTAAGAAGTGTGCAAGCTGAGACATATTCAGTTCCGCCTACATCAAAATGGAGGTAACACGCGACGAACAACATGCTGCTCTGAAATTCTGCTTTCGTCTCAACAAATCTTCAGCCGAGGACTACGCAATGTTACAGGAGGCCTATGTTTGTTCTTCCCTATAGTACAGTCCGAAGATGGTTTAAAATATTTAAAGGGGAAAGGCAAACAATTTCACAGGCCGTGAGATCAGTTTATGCTCCTACGGAAGAAAACATTAACACCGCTGCTGTCATTGTGGGAGAGGATCGTCGAATAACATCAAGCACACTTTCAGAAATTATGAAAAATTTCACTGGGAGTCATCCACACTTGTAACTGAAAAGTTGCACATGAGACGTGTTCGTGCTTGGTGGGTTCCAAGACAGTTGTTTTGCATACAGTTGAGGATGATGTTACAGCAAGATGCGGAGTTTCTTTCAAAAGTAATCACTGCTGATGAAACTTGGCTACACCATTTCGATATTGATAGCAAACAGCAAAGCTCTGTGTGGTCATCAAAAAAGTCTTACCTGAACATGCATTGCAACTGGGTAATTCTAGAGATGCCCTCAAAACTCTGCACTCTTAAAGGCCACATCTCCGTGCATCAAGCTGGATGCTGCGCCACGATAGTCGCAAATGTTGCTGAATATCTCATGAAAATAAAATTGAAGTGTGCCCCCCATCCTCCCTATAATATGGACTATTATTGTTTCTTAAAAAATACACGGCCTATTATTCTCTCGCCGCTAATGACGCACCATACTCCTATCTTTTGATCATGCACGTGTTAATCATGAAGCAGGTTGGATTTTTCTGAACTCTAGTATCAGTTATTTGTGAATTAACATAGTCACTTTGGTGAAACTAAGATTCGCACATAAAAAACTTTAGATTAGAATCAATTTCTCCGTGAAGCACACAACTCAAAATCCATTTACAAAATCTACTCCTTGATGCAGGGTCACCCGGTTTAAGTTCTTGCATTACAGTAGTTTCATAGGGTTTTAACTTCAGTCGTTTTGTAGCTGTTCGAACAGAGGAATAGAAATTTCCGTTTACTGATCATTTATTTAACGCATCTTCTGTAATACCGGGCGTGACTGTGTACTGTTTTTATCAAAAATATTTCACGTTTCACAAAATTTATTTGCCAATCCGTGATACCAACATCGACTTGGAAGTTGAATATCGGGGAATCTCAATTGAAACAATCTGTAAACAATTCGTACGTGCATATAGGTTGTGTGATAACACAACCTATATGCACGTACGAATTGTAAGTAAATATTCTTTGGGGAATAGAATGCCTGAATTGAGTCATAATAACGTAATTAACTCACTGTATTGCGTCCCTAACTGAATACTTAGTACAGTGTCACACAACACACAAGAACATGTCCGTACTTTCCTATAGTGAAACTCGCACTGACCTCCCCTTCGGCTCTGACCGGCTTTTAAGCTTTGCAACGAGATGACAACTACAGAGATCGGTGAACGCACTGCACGAGGAGCTGTTCTCTGAAGGAAAAATCATTCAGTAAAACGTGCATGGTGCCTTTAGTGGGTCAGCGCCATTCTTAGCAATATTTTGCTGATTGTTGCTAATAACCTCCGTAGATATTTCTGTATCTGACATCGTAATTGGGGTTTTACATTCTTGTATGTTAGGAATTTCCTCTTCTACTTCTACAGCATCCCCAGTTTCTCAATCCGAAGAAATTTCAAAGTTTACTTCAATTTCATCTTCATTATCACTATTGTAAATAATGCGTATTGCTTTCTCTAGATCTTCACCTTTCCGCGTTGACATAGACGCAACAGCAGAATACTAAACATCCAGGTCAATTTTGCACACAATTTCAACAATGTATCAATCAACAATGCATTTTCAGAATATGAATATTAACGCTAAAACCATCTCACAACACAAGGTAGCCAACATAAATCCTCAAGAATATGACACCAACTGCTAACCGCGGCACAAGTTAACCCCAGGTCTTATTTATTTATTTACAATTGTATAGAACCTACCCTTAATAAACGCAATTTTCAAATTAAGCGCCTCTATTTGTTAGGTTGCCGGACCTGATTTTTAACGTCATCTCTTTGTATTGCGATTAACGATTGTCATTTGTATGTGTTGCTATCAGCTAAAATGGAGCGATACAACGCGTCCAGCTTCTGAAAATGCATTTTAAGTACGGTGAATGTTATGCAGAGGCCGTTCAAAGACTTCTTGTAGTTTTTGTTAGCCGAAATGCTGCTAACGTGTGAACACTGCAGAGACTAGTAAGGAAATACACGACTGACACAGAACATCAAATCATCTGGACGTTCTCGTCGATTGTTGAGAATGTTGCTCTCGTCAGACAGAGCGTTGCTACGAGCCCATGAACTATATTCGCCGCCGTTCTCAACAATTAACCATTACAGCGAATTTTAATAAAAGATCTGCATACGCATCCTTTTAAGAACAAACTTACACAAGAACTGAAGCCGACAGGCCATTTGCAACGCGAAACATTTACCTCTCTCGCAACGGCGATCAAAATTAGTTACCGAGATCGTGTGAATTGACACCATATGACTATTTTTTGTGGGGGTATGTAAAATCTTGTGTTTATGTGGACAATCGACAAACCATCCCTCAACTAAAAGCAGAAAGCGTGTCATGAGTGAAATTCAACCGGAACTTTGCTCTAAAGTCGTTGAAAATGTTGCCTACAGAGTGCAGGTATGCCAGCAAAGCCATGGTGGACTTTGCCTGATGTTTTGTTTCATGTTTAATGGCAGTGTTTGTGCTTCATATTGACTTAATAATATTAGCACTTCCAATAAATTATATGCTTAATTATTAAAACAAAAATTTCATTCTACATGGGGAACGCTATATATAATTAAATGTTTTAGTAAGCTTTACATTATCCTAAATGTTATTAAATTTTTTACAAATTACAAACATTTCGAATTTTAACTTTAACATTTATCTTGTTTAACACTGGGGTCCGATTGGACTCCGCATAGCACTAGCAGGGTTAACTGTAGCGCGTCATTTAAGAAACTGCTTCAAGGCTGCCAGCACAACGAAATGAAAAAAAAAATCTATACAACTTATTGTAGCTGTTTATTTTTCAGGTATAAAAATAGGGAAAGCTACTTACTGGATAATCCTCCTATATGTTTCAAAATAAAGAGGGGGATATTGTTGGAGTTATGATAATTATGACTTTGCATTGATGAAAGATCAGATGTTCTTTTGTTTTTAAGTAACAGCTCAGTAAGACAATTTCAATTTTCATTCGCCACATTCATCAACAGCAAATTTCTTAGAAGACAGCAGATCCTTAATAATTACAAAATACTTAGTTCCTCCAAAATACAAGAATGCCTTGCCTGATGGTCATCCACAGTCCTGTCAGAGAGCACCACCTTCTCCGAGTGGCTGACAGAAGGATCTACCAGTAATTTGTGAGTTTGGCTGCCAAATGTGTCACCAACTCGATATCGATACTGCGGCACATATCCTGTGTATCTGCAACAAACATTAATCCATACACGCTTAGACTTTCTTCCTCAAAATAGCAAAAGTGTCCCAGTGATGACGCGGCCGTCATGGATTTTTTTTTTTTTTTTTTTTTGTCCTTTTGCATAATGTTGAGCATGCGTTCACAACTCGAGATCGGGCCATGGCCTGCTGCATCGACCTCTGGTTCATCTACCTCCGTCTTGCGACTTGTTTGATAGAGGGCAGTATTGCATGGGGGCATATGATCCACTTGTCGGCACTCCGCCGGTCGCCTATCACGTGGCTTTCTAGATCGAAGAACACCACCTCTCTATCAGGCAGTTCCCCAATATCTTCACGAGGCTGAGTGGGCCCCGTTCCAGATCGCCCTAACTATGGAAAATTCCCGGCCAGCAGTCACAACACTAACTACTATACCAAGGAGGTTGTCTGCAGTGTACTATGAAAACACGCAAAGGACATTCCAGAAAGAGTACTGAGTGTGGGCACCTCTTGAGAGACATACAACGGAATCTTGCTTAATGAGACCGCAAGCTATGCACTTTTTTGTTTTGTTTCAGCAAATGTTACATAAGACAACTGCAGCAACGCCACATGTCAACAAGCAACTAAAGTAGCAAAATTGAGATCATACAAGGACCACATTAGCAGAAAGAATCCGTTACTGCACATGACACTTGGCTTTCATTGACATTTTAAGAGTAATTGATTCATGTACTAATAGAGGGCAATAGCAACATGTATATATGTCATAAACTTTGCTTTCTTGTGTCAATATTCTATAGTCACAAGTCATTCTGAAGTTAATTGCTTGTTCATGGTGTAAAGGAAAAGCAGTGAAGGAAATTCACGAGAGAAATTTGCCTTCATTGGCTAAAGCATGCCCTTCCAATGAAACTGTTCGACATTGTGTAAATGAGCTCAACATGGCAGAACAAGCATCGAAGACGCACCACATCCTGGAGCTCCAAAATCAGTTGTGAGGCCAGAAATCATCGATAAATCCCACGATATTATTTTGCCTAACGGAGGAGTAAAAGGGTGCGTGTTAGCAGGAACCATGGTTAGCTTATATTTTATTTTGCATAATGTGTTACAGATGAAAAAGAGAAAGAGAAGGAAGAAGATAACTGAAAACCTAGTGGATATAAATCAGGTAAAGATGGAGGCTAGGAATTTGGTTTACTTCTGTCTGCATAATCATCGACCAGAAAACCTGCTGACATGGATACTGAAACATGCGAACCATTTTCTTTTCGACATATGAGCAGTGGTGCGTTGGCAAGAAATAAGACAATATTTTTTTAAAGAAATGTTTTTCTTCGCCCTTTCAGACAGATCTATAGTCTTGAACTTCATAAAAAAATATAAAATAAAAATGTTTCAAAATTACACAAATTTTACCATAATTTCAGTACTTCGCATAAAGAGCATAATTTAAGAGCAGAATATTTTCAAAAGTTAATTTATTATACATTTTGACCACTTTTGTTTCGTAGACATTAATATCACAAACTCATATACTTGAACAACACTTAAGGATTTTCAATGCTGCTGAAGTAACTGTGGTGTGTAACAGAAAGAGATGAGAGTGAAACACAAGTGACGTCGTTACACGCATGCAAGTGCGTGCACACTACCAATAAAGATTAGATGAAACATTCCAAGAGAAAGCGAGAGTGGAAAATATTCGTTTTTATCCGTTTTGGTCCAGTAGTTTCTCCTTGTTTCACGTTTATCTGATGCACTGTTTTCTCCATGCGGTCAGCTTCACCTCAACTGTGACGCCAGTGCGTGGACACAAGGAATACTTGCACTGATTTAACTGCTTTCCAAAAACAATGGTCAATGCAGCTTTTGAAAAATAAATGAAAAATAATGACTGTCTTCAAGGTATTTTAAGGCTACATATTTAAATATGTAAAACTAGGCATTTTCCATCGGGCGTGGTTTTTCTGTAACAAATATAATTTTTATTGTAATTTTAGGGCTCTTTATCACTTAGATAAAATATCACACTAAGAAAATATTAAATTAAGTTTACTTTATTTTGAAGAACGGACAACACAATTCCTAAGTTGTCTCTCCATATAACAGAATCGGTTCTGATGGTCTAGTGGTAGCCATTTCCTCGTAAACCTAAGATCGCGGGTTTAATCCCACCAGGGAATCGAAGTAAAGCCGAGGTCCCGTATCGTAGATTTACGGCACGTAAAATAACCTCAAACCAGAAAGAAGCAAAATTTGTCGGCCGTTTCACGCCCTGAATTGAACGGAACGCTGAAGACCTGACGATGACATGTTAAAAGAGCATTGTAAATAAAGCAAATCAACAAACCCACATAACAGTGAGTGACAAAGCTTCACTTATTGTTTAGGGTAGGTTGACTTATGGACTGTCGAAATTAAGAAGTGTATGTACTTCTAGATAAATATACCACAAAAGCGACTCTGAACTGTAATAATAAAAAACTTTTTCGTTTTAAAAATTATATCATTGTGATAACAGAGGCGCCAAGTTTTGCAAAATTCCCTCAAGATTACTCTAATGTGCTTCTCATACTTAAATATATTTACATATCTGCTGCGTTTGCAGGTGTATTGTTGCCTGTGGCTGTAGTCATAAGTGTAAAAAATGCCACATTTTAGCCACACATTGTCGACAGCATACTCGACCTTCTGCAGCCTGTATTGCAACAAACAAAACCACAGCAATGTGCAATGCCTTCTTTGATATTGCCATCTATAGTAATAACAATGGTAAACGATACAACCAAGAATATAATATATAATTATCACGTAATGTATTGCGTTCGTTTACCTGTATCTAATATATATATATATATATATATATATATATATTTTAATAGGCAGGCTATTTTCCCCGGAGACTGAAAGCGTGCAAGCGTAAAGTTTGCAATTTTACAACAAGGGACGTGTGTTTTTTGTCTTTTAATTTATTTATTTTTGTAGCTTCATTGTTTATACAGTGTTAAAGTTTATTTTTCAGCATTTCAGTCTTGTATATTAATATGAAATATTTATAATACTTTATAAATGTTTGCGTAAATTTATTGAGAGTAAATAAAAATTATATAAATAAAGAAGGTACATTAGTAATTTGTAAATATTTTTCAGTTTCAAGTATACATATGCGCCTTAAAATAACATTCTTTCGGTAATTCCAACTTCATTGTCGAAACTGGTAATTTGTGCATAAATTAGCTCTGTCTCTTTCTGCACGATCACGCGCGTTACATGCCGGCTACTAGAGGCCTCGAAATTTCAAAGCAATAAAATCAGAATGAAATGGAAAGAGGATATGTTGATACAGGACTGGAGAAAACAGTTGGGAGGAGCACACTACCCAATAACATCTCCTCTTACGCCTGTCTCTCTCCAGTTCGTTTTTACCTGCCGGGATGTGACTCATAGTTTGTTTCCTTCTTTGTTTGCATTGATCTTGTAGTGTGAGCGCACTTAACTTGATGTTAAGTGCTTAAGATTCCTAATGCCTAGTTAAGAGAAACCAGGATTGTCTTTAATTTTGTGAACTGAAACGTTGAACATTTGCCCCTTACTTCCCCAAAAAAGTTAACACACGTTATTTGCGTCATATTATTGTAAAATATCGTGCGTGCACTAATTGACTCCTCAACAGAAGAGGCGAGCAGAACACGGGGATTCAAGCAGTAAGGTTGGTATCAGCCAGGTAATATATGTGTCAATGACCTTGGTTTTGCAGTGTTCTAACGTTCAAATAAGGCGCTGCACAGTACCAACAATGTAGTTAATTAGAGATTTGTTTCTCATAATTTGTTCATCATTTTAATATGAAAAATAACTGCAATTATACACTATATTTTAATTTTCACTTTTCTTTTATATATGTATAAAGTTACTGCCAACGCTCGCCTCCTGTTCGGAAAAAATACATGCCAACATATTGCTACATAATAATAATAGTTGGATTGGCAACCCTGAAATACAAACGTGGAATCGCTCAAGCAGATGCACAACAATGAGAAAAATCTGAAACTGAGGCAATAAATTCGCTCTGGTGCGAAAAATATGACCTACTATGGGAAATTACTATATGGTAAATTTGTGTAGGTGTTGGCAACTCTTAAACACAAACAAACATTGAAGATATTCGCACGCGAACATAATAATGTGGAAATTTGCTACATTCATCTCTACTACTAGTATCTGCACTCATTCTCCGGTAATAACAGTTAGTGTAATAATGTGTACATTTACTACATCGTATTTTTATAAGTTTATAACATTTGATCGAGTGATGTACCTATTAGGAAGTTTATATCATACTTACTGTATTTAACATCGACATTAAGTTGTGGGCTTATTTATGTGCCCATTTTTAATCACATTTTTGTTGCGCCATTATAACATTTTCTTTTCTCATGTCATTAAAGCTAGCAAGCAACATTAATTTTTCCGCTGTTTGTTGAAAATTACTAGGATGACCAACAATAACAGCGAAAGTTCCCTCGTAGAAAAGTTTACAATTTTTGCTACCAGGAGTGCCGCTACTACACAGAACGTGGGGAGAAAAATCGAAACGAGCGTCGGTAATTTAGTTTCCTAAATTCAGTGATATTTTTTTATTCAACACTTCCTTAATACATAAGGTTGCCATGTAGGGCATAGATTAACAGTATTAACAAATATATCAAAAGACAAAGAAAAATGTAAATATCAGTACAAATATCAGCAACAATAATACCTTCAATGATTCTAGCCCTCTCATGATATAGGTTTGGTTAGCTTTATTTTCATATTAACTAATTAATTTGTTTATTTTTAAACATAAGTCACCATCTCTTCTGAATCTTCTATTTTAAATTCCCCGAAAAGCACCAAGAGAAGCTCGCGTCGCTTAACTTATTTTCTATGATTTCAACTCTGTATTTCCTTTTCTTTCTTTCCCTCCCCGCCACTTCTATACGTATGATCTCATGTTGGCAGCCTGGAATAGGCATGTGTTGTTACTTTCTTCTCCGGCTACATATTTATGATGCACTTTTTGATTATAAAAGATGTAGCATCAAGATTTACTTGGGTTGCACTGAAAAGGGAGGATGGATGGGCTTCGCAAAGTTATTTCCATTGCGATATGTACGTAAGCACCATTAAATCTTTATCATAATTTTTAAAGAACCATATCCGAAACCGAGAATACAATATTTTGCAACGAAAAAAATACGACAGCACCAAAATCCATCTCAAAAAATCATATATTCGTCTAAGACTTAATGAGATTCTAATTATCGTTTTTAATTTTGCGTAAACAATGTATTAAAAAGAAAATTTCAGCCATCTGTGTAATTATTTAACCAGAAAACGAAAACTAAAAATCATGATCGTTTACTTATGCCAGATAATATTTTGTCGTATGCAACTGCATCTTAATTTAGCTCATATATCAATATATTGGTTGTTTAACACTGAACTACCGGCTACTTGTATTCTACATAAGAAAGTTACAAGGAAAACTTACCCTGGGATGCAGTGCGGTTGTTGTGTAGTAATCAGATCTACAGACATTCTCACTCTTATTTTAGTAAAGAGATTGTTTACCTATAATTGCTTAGACGAATTGATATAAATTTACCGGGTAAAACGACATGGAACGAGTATGAGTTAAATTTTGAATCATAAAAATAAGCAGGATAAATTTTGCCTGACCGAAACGCTTCGATTTTCTGACAGTCACTTTTCTGAACCCGAGAGATAGTTACTTGTTTTAGGATAGCTTGGTTATCATTGGTTTAAGCAGTAGGGACGGCTTGGGAATTTCGTGGCATCCATTTCTGAGTGTGCATGTTACGAAATACAAACCGAAAACATTTATTACTACTTCTTTTTTTAAAAAAATCAAGCATGTGCATGCCATCGAAACCCTAATTAAACTCGCATAAACTCTCTTGTCATTTGGAATGTTTCCATGACAGTTTACTGAAACTGCCAAAGCATTTTAATCCATTTACTTCACGAATATCAAACAGTCAATGCAGGTTTTTACTGCCAGCTTCTGGTTGAGATAAAACATACTTATCGGCAAATAAGACGTCAAAAAGCAAACCTGGCTGGTTTAACAAGGGAATGCTCCTTTAATTGACACTTTTGCCTTGTGATTACATGTGTTTAAACCGTCAAAACAATGAGTGGGCAATTGGAAAGGGACGTAGGCGTGAAAGCATTCGCGTACTATTAGCTGCAAACTAAACTGACGAATAATTTGATAATGGGATTAAGAATTTTCGTAAAACAGAAATACTGTAGAAAAATTAGATGTTTCCCATTTGTATTTAATTTGGTTGTAATAAATATCCAATGCTTTAAATAGTGAAATACGCAATTAAATTTTCTCCATACATTCCCAGTAAATTACAATACAAGTAAAACTGAATAAAAATAGTGCATAATTTTACATTAAAATACAGGATGCAACAAAAGTTTCTGATACAGGTAGAATTTGGAATATTCAGCAAATTTATTATCTTACATTGTTTAGTTTTATTGTAATTCCAATGTTTATCATTAATAATTTGTATGTAGTCAATTTTTTTCAAGACACTGGAAGACACGCCTCCAAAATTACCTGTGAGTTTGAAGATTTCATCCTGAGTAATAGAGTCCCACTCCTCCCTCACTCAAGCTATCAGCCCATTATGATTTGTTGGTTTAGAATGTGGTTAGAAGTTCTGCTCCATAAACGCACTATAGGTTTAAGCTTGGTGAATTTTCTAGTCAATATTCCCATACTCTAATGCCGTTTTTCTTTATTTCGTCATAAGTGTGTTTAGCTGTGTGTACTGAGCTCCATCTTGCATCAGAACAGCAAAAATTTGGTTTGGGAATTTGGTTTTGTCCAGTAAAAATTTGGAATATGCTGGAAGAAATTTTGTGCAATAATATTCACTATTCGCAAGTTTCTTCTCATCACTACCACCAGATTTGACTTTCCGTAACGTGGGATACCTTCAGTTACCTTTGTGTCAGACTTGAACAGGATGAATTCGGAGTCCAAATTCTGGCATTCTGACGATTCGGAGTGAGGTGAAGTTGTACAGGTGACTCGCGTGAGCCCTTGTGGCATACCTTCCTCTAACATTCTCTCCGTTCAGGGAGATTCTTTTGACTTAATACAGGCTTCACTCTCTGTACATAAGTTCTCCATCATTCCTGACTGCGGCAATGTCTACTGACAGTCATGAGTAAAATTGTTTTGCATGCAGAGCGAAAACATTTCGAAAATTTAAGCCTTTTGGCTACAGTCCGAGTTCTTACATCAATATTGACCTTCACCCATTCCCTTATTTTCATTTTTGTTTGAGGTGACAATTTGCTTGGTCGGCCTGAATGTCTTTCATTTTAAAACTGTTACTGGAGACATTTTCAGAATCTTAGCAATCTCACGTAACGATTTTCCACTCTTGGGTATAACTTGGATTTTTGACCGTTTATGCTCACGCTTTGTTGGCGCCATGGATCGTGAAGGAATAAAAATGTCTATCAAAATCTTTAATAGCAAATTTGTTTAGGAAAAAAAAAATGTTTAATATTCATTTGTATCCGTAAACACGAGAAATTTTGCCGTTCCTAAGCATGTAACAAAAGCATCTGTTATGTGTCAGAAACATTTAATACGCTTTCATACTATAGACAATCGTACTGAGAAACCGAAAAATTTAATTTTTCATATTCTGCATGAAAATTAGATTATTGATGTACAAATCAAATGTAACTTACCACTAAAAGAACAAATGCAATATAATTTCATTGACTTCGTAATTTGAACTGTTTTATCTCATACAAAAAATGCTTTAATGCTTTAATTGAGTCTCTGTATTCAACAATGATGTGTTTAATCGCACAACTCCTGCCAGCAGCTTGTACAACAATATGATTAAACAATAATAACCCATGGTTACATATATTTTTAGAATGTACGAATTAAATAACTCAAATACACAAATGTATCAGAAAATTTCGTTACAGCCTTTAAGAAAGAAATCCAATCTCAGAAAATTGTAACAGGAACCAAGAAATATGTTTCAATTCAATTGGGATAACTATTAAAACTGTGATACTACTTGTAGTACCAGTTATAGTGTCTGGATAACTGGGTCACTGGATAAAAATCTGGAGCTGGCCTCGGCCCTACTAAGTTTTGAGATAACCTCAACTAACAGGCACCATTGATTAACAATTATTAAAATTGCAACCATGCAGTCGTGACTCCTGTTTGATTTATTCATTATCCAAAATCAGCTATTCTCCCCGAAGTCTGGGAGCAACTAAAATCAGAAATGAAGAAGCAACAGACTTTTTAAAAATGTTTCTATTAAGATAAGACTCGGAATCAGAGTCAGAAAGGAAAACATTCGAGGTCATAGCCGGGACTCGAACAACAGATTTTTGGCTCTCAGTGCAACCTCTTACCATCTGAGGTATACCGTGTCCTGTCCGACCATAGTCGCCAGTTTCCCTCACTTCTTCGTCCGTAGAATATACCGACGACCTCGCTAAGCATCTTTGAGCGGTCCAAATAGATGACAGTCGATAGAAGCGAGATCTGGACTGTAGGGAGTGTGTTCCAGCATCTCGACACCCAATTGGTTATGGTTTCAACAATCTGGCAAGCCGTGTCTGGAATTGTAATGTCATATACAAACAATATCGGCGTTTCAGATTGTTCATCATATACCCATTTTGTCAAGTATTCTTCAGTGTAGCTCTTTTGAGTCCCAAAATGCGGTTAGCACCACCTTTCTTGTGGAAGATGAGTCTTGGATTTCTTCTTCGTTGAGAATTCCGAATGTTTCCATACCCTGGCTCATAGTGCTGGAGCCACGTTCCATCCCCTGTGCCTGTTCTGTGTCTTTATTGTTGTAGCAGTAAGAGTTGGAAAATCTCAACGCGTTTGTGCTTGTGCTCTGCGATCAGTTCTCTTAGCATCACCTCGCACAGACTTTATGGAAGCCGGTGATCTGATAGGTAGCACTTTGACTAATCTGCAGAGAACACGCTACCTAATCGATGACAACTTCCCGGTACCACCTCTCCAGCTTACTGAATCTACTTGTCATGGTGAAGGTTGACGAGAGCCCTAATTCCTCTTCATGTGTCCAACCAATTTTTAAACTTCTCGATCCAATCATACACACTTCTACATGACAGAGCACAGCTTTGAAATGTGCTGAAAGCCTCCGCTGAATTTCAGCCCCTTCCAACCAGACGAGTCGAACCACTTGCTCTTTGTACCTTCTTGGTGAGCATGCCAACACAGCGGCCATGTTTATACTATCATAGCAGCAAGGAAAATGTCGCGATCAAAGTCAAACTTCGATCAGATGATCACAGGAGTACCAACTGTAAATATGCTTGCGCAGAAAGCGGTGTAGTAAACCTAAAGATGTGTTATGATACGAAAGTGCGGATAATTTTCTACTTTCCCTCGTACCCTGAAGGCCTCTAAGGTTTGCAGAGATTTAATGCATAAGAAAATAACAAGAGCAACGTGAAACATGGGTAAGAAAGTAAGAGGATATCCAAAAAATAAGTAAAAGGAGGCGACTATGAAACAGGAAGAAAAACAAATACAACGATGCTAAGATATTTGTTAAAGATGTTCTCTGCTAACAAAGGAAAATTATATTCTTTCTCTTCTGATCATGAAGTACTTTGCTCTTCTGTGTTTTCGACCACAGAAAGAAAGAAAAAGGAAAGAAAAGCTAAAGCGGAAGATGTCTCTCCTGCAATAAAATAGTGCCAAAGCAGAAGAGGGAATTCTCCCCTTCTCATACTCTACTCCTCCTCCAGCCTCTTCAGAATAGCACCCAGTTTTCCTTTACCATTACTATATTATTACTATTACATGCATGCAGCTGGTCGCGTGCTGGGGGCGGCGATATCCTCACCCCACAAGTCACGACTTAACAGAAAACAATACTCGACCTTCTGCTTATCTAGCTCGGGGCCGAACCTTAGGCTGGTTGCCTTTGCAAACGCTTGGGAAACTTGAGAAAATTTCCAGTGAATGCTGAGCTGTTTCTGTATGACCCAACCGGAGGTTCTTTCCTTTATTATACAGTAACCAATTACAGATTACAAAACGTATACAGGGGCAAAGCATAGTAGGATTTCGAAATATTATTATAACATTTTCCTTAATCAAAATTATAATATTGTGGTTATCAATAACGTAAGTGATAATTAAATTAAATACCACACAGTCCTTAAATCTGTTTGTATATAAACTCCATCCTCCGGTCGTATGTACCAATCACTCTTGAAATGAATTCTTGACGTTTCACTGACCATTATACTGTCCCTTTCTCTATCAGGACTGGCTTTTTAGGTGTAGCGCGTGCATCAATGTTTTATCCGGTATACGAGGAGTACTCTATTACTTCTCGGTCTGACTCATAGATGTCGTGAAGATGGCCAAATTACTATAATATTTATTAAGTATCATCCTTTAGATTGGCGCGCTGTAAAGTTTCAGACGCGTAAGGGTAGTCACTTGTTTGTGTCGATCGTGTAAACAAACTAGTGTTAACATTTACTACGTAATGGATTAAACTGAAATACGAGCTGTGAAAAAGTACTGCATTTTGAGGGGTTTAACCTCAAAAGAAATACAAAAATGGTAGGATTCCATATTAAAGGATTCTTCCCCTTCGTTTTCGACGGTTTAAAGCGTGGTAGTACATCCATTAAATATGATAGTGCTCAGAGCGTCGCAAAACTGCTACCATCAACTAAATTGTGACATAAATTCATAATTTCTTACTCACTGACGCTGATTGAAGGTACGCGAGTTGTAAAGACCTCGATAGGCCGTCTTCACTGCATTTTACACGAAGTTTTGAATATGAGAAAGCTTTCCTCTCGATGATGCCGCGTTTATTAATAATGGACCAAAAACGCTTTCGAATAGACTTGTTTAAACGCAATTCCAATGAGATTCTCCGAAGTTCATAACAATTTATGAAACATGGACTCATCACTACACATCAGAGACGAAGGAGCAGTCCAAACAATGAGTGGCAACAAGTGAAAGTGCACCAAAGAAAGCAAAAGCGGTTCCATCTGCAGGAAAAGTCATGACTACGGTTTTCTGGGATTCTCATGGTGTGGTGCTCGTAGATACCTCCAGAAGGACAGAACCATCACTGGGGAGTATTACACTTCACTACTGGACCAACTGAGGGATGTTATTCAGGCCAGGTCCACATCTCCTCTTTATCATGATAATGCGCCTTCATACGCGACTGGAATTGTTGGTGCAAAACTGCATGACCTTCGCTTCCAGGTGTTTCCACATCCGCCATCCTCGCCGGATTTGGCTCCCAAGGATTACTTTTTGTTTCCAAACCTGAAGAAGTGGTAGGGTGGACGAAGATTCATAAATCCCTGAAACGATAAGGTTGAAGCTGAGAAGGAAGGTTATTTTTCACATTTGGACAAATCTTATTTTACTTGGGAGGTAAAAAAGGTGGAAAATCGTTGGACTAAATGTATTGATTTACAAGGTGACGATGTAAAACTAAAAATAAATAAACAGAAAAGAACAATTCTCTTAAATCTCAAAAAAAAAAAATTAGAATGCCCCTGGTATACGTAATTATTAATTTCATTGTTTTCTGCTTTAACTCAGATTTAAACTTTTTCTGGGTGCGAATTTGCTATCAAGTACAGCCAAAACTGAAAATCGAACAGTTGGCAGCTGTAGGGCGTTTGACTTTGATCGCATCATTTTCCTTGCTGTTGTGATGGTATAAACATGGCCGCTTCGCTAGCAGTGTTCACAACAAAGAGCAGTGATGCGATTTCTGTGGTTGGAAGGTGTGTCGTTGATTGGTTGCCCCGTTCCCTAGCAACTCAGAAGGATGCGCGAGCCTGCGAGCATTGTCAGCTTGCTAAGTACAACTTTTTTGAGACATCGTTATGCTGCAACAATTTTTAAGTTATACATTTATTTGTATAATTATTTACTTATTTGTTTTATAGTCTGTAGCTACAAAAATAAAACTTTTTGGGACTATTAACGTATTCTTTAATTGTTATTCCACTTAGCATTCTACCGCCACGGGTGACCGAGGTCGTTAAGGCGCGGACTTGTGAGCGGGGGGTCTGGGGTTCGAATCCCACCAGGATCGTCCTCCCTGGCTGAGGTTTTTTCCAGGCTTTCCTCAGTCTTCAGAACTGGCAAATGCCGGGGAGGTACCCTAAACTTAGGCATGGAACGTTTCCTTCTTTAAACAAAAAAATCCTTTCCCAATTTATCATTTCATCTCCTGTATCACCAGTGTTCACAGTAGTAAAAACGGGCATTAAATACCATTAAAAAAAAACTTAGCATTCTTGACATTTAAATTAAATTTAAACAAAAACTGTTATGCGTGGGATATTCTGAACGTGTGAAAACGGAATTTTGAGGAAAACGCTGTTTTATAAAAAGGTATGCTCGGAAACAGTTTGGCTTAAAAGAACACGCGGAGCTCTTTAAATGGCTGTACAACCGGAAAAGGTTGACTCTTCTCTGTGGATGCCCAAAGGTTCAAGGAACCACTTGCAGCACAAAAAAAAAAAAAAAGAAAAAAAAACCATTGGGGGGATTTTGGCCGAAACTCTCTCCTTAAACCGCTAAAAATCAAGTATTCCTCTTTAGCCTGCTGATTGTTTTACGCTATGAAAATAATGCATGGACATTAGAGAACATCTGAAGGCCTCTCTAAAAGCACAGTCAACTCTAGTGGTGGAAAACTTTGCGAGAGGATTACTAACTAATTATTATGGATGAGGAGTCGCGGGGAGTTCTTGCTGAAGGAGATAAGACGCAGGAAACCAATAGAAAAGGGGACATGAGTAATGGTAGGGAAGGGTTCCCCACGCTGCACGGGACACGCAGAAAGAACACGGAACATCGCTCTATCGATCTTTTTCAAGTTGAATATCCTCCCAGGCGATGCCGTTGATAATCTGATAATGACAGCAATAATAATATTTATTTTATTTATATTTTTTGCATACTTTATAATATCAGCACCTTACTTCTTATCATTCTCCCTCGTACTTCATCCACCTATTGTTTCTTTCTTCTTTTCCTTTAATCGCTTCATCCTACATTAACTTCCGTAGTCTGTTGTTTTCCATTCTTTTCACTTGTCGAGCCATGTGAATATTTTTCTTTATTACTTTTGAATTTTCATCACATATGCAGCTTCTATTCCATATCTAGAGGCATTTTTTGCTTGCTTTTTTTCCCTCCTAATTTCGCGAAAAGAAAACTACTTTTTGCGTTTTTTTCGGGAAATATTGGCAATTATATAGCTTTAATTTTAATTGCAATTTTTACAACGGCATTTTCAAAATTAACAAATTTTATTGGAATGAAAATCAATAAATAAAACACTTAAACTTTTCTAATTTACTATCCATATTATCTAAGGGTAATTATCAAATAATTATTTATTTGTAAAACAGGTCATGACACACGTGACATAAAAGAGCTCTTTCATTAGTCGTTTTCTGTTATTCGCTATCTAATTATATTCTAAGAAAAACATCCCTACTTTAATAAACGAACAAGAAAGTCAAATAGATTTCAAATATAAGAAAATTACAAATGTACCAGTTTTAATGCCTGGAATGACTTGTGATTTCAATGTTTTTATTAAGATAATCGTCTATTTACCCAATCATAAAGTCAAACGTTTTAATTAATCTAAAATTGGGCTAATTTCTCACTTTTTAACAAATTTAATGTTATTTCAAGTTGCTTGAAAAAAAACCATTCAAGATTATAACTTACTGGCATCATTTGGGTTCATATTCTTTTATTAAATTCGGAAGGAATGCATGCAGTTTACCCATGAAAAGATTTTTGATTTTTTTTTTTCCAAATCTCCATCGATCCTACTTGATAGGCACCAAAAATAATGGTGAAAAAATGTACACACAAACACATATATGCTATGTGTGTGTTAACGCTCTAGCAGTCGCAATTTTTTTCTCAACTAAACTCGGTGTATGCCATTGAAATAAAATAATAACATAGTTTCTGAAAATAAGCAAAATAAATAATTTTGAATGGGGGTTTACCTGAAACCCAAAATTTAAAAAATCATTTTAGTGGCACCATATATTTTTGCAACGAAACTTGATGTATACCATTTAAATAAAACAAGAAAAATAGTTTCTGAAAACTAGGGACGTCAGACCATTAGGAGTATGTCGTATACCTGAAAACGGAAATTAAAAGAGTGGAAGTTAATTTCAAGCGAATTTTTTTAAAATCACACTAGTGGCCGCAATTTTCGTTTTCTCAACGCAATTCGGTATGTCTATTTAAATAAAATAATAATAAAATAGCTTCTGAAATAAACGAAATTAGATTAGTAGGATCGGGGGTTTATCTGTAGTACATTTAAGAATCCCTCTAGCGGCACTAATATTTTTTTCGCAACAAAATTCGGTGTGCAAGAAAAATAATTTCTGAAAATTAGGGAAATCGGACCAATAGGAATAGAAAGAAAGGAAAAGTAAAGAAGAAGGAAACAAATTAACTGAAAATTTATAATGAAGCATGTGTTTTATTTTTGACAAAGACCTTGTCGTGAAGATAGCAACTGTGAAACATTAATTTGTTACTGTCACGCTCACCGTATATCCAGCCGGTATCAAAAGAGGCGGCAAACTCTCGATATCCCAACAATAATACTTGTAAACTCTCCCTAGTTGATATGCTATTAATCCTAGACTTTTATTGACTGAAGCTAAAATATTATTGATGAGATAAGACAGAGAATCTCTGTTATCAAAGACTTTGAAAAGAATGTGGCGACTAATTAAACTGGCTTGGCCCGTCTTCTGCAAGGGAAATGGCCAGAGGTAAGTGTTTTGAGTTGTGGGCTCCTGGTTTTCCGTGGGAAGTTGGTCAAATGTAAATTAATTCATTTACATCTATACTGAAAGTTCATATTAAATATAGCAAACACACACACACACACATACACACACACACACACACTTTATAGAATGTTACTGTCAATTATGATATAAACTTTATTAAATTCTAGCATTAGCCTTTTAGGACTATGTCCTTCGAAATTATTGCTTTTTATAAATATATGAAATTTTAACGCATTAAAACAATGAAATAAATGACTTTCATATAATGAAATAATTATATCTTAACCCTTTTTAAAATTTTTTGGATCGCAATATTAATTTGGAAGGTTCCTTAGTGTCCTATTTCAAATGGATTAACACGTTTCAGTTGCAGATGTGCATGTGCTGACTGTAAACGAAGAACTTGGTGTTATTTAAAAGCTATACACAAAGGTCGTAGCTCAGTTGCCGCTCTCAGAAAATAACAAAAGAAGGCGAAGTTCCATTTGATAAGGAAATGACCTTGCAAGCTGTACCCACATTTCAGTCGGCGGGTTCCGGTGAAGGGTGCATGCTATAACAAATGCCAGACAATGAAATACTGTGCAGAACGTTCTATGCCATTCTTTTTGCCTAACTAATATTGAACATTTTGTAAGAATAACATTATACTTTCAAGATGAGGTTTTGCAGAGATTTGAAAATAGTCCACGAACTAGCTAGCACTCGAGCTGTTGTCCATTCGATGAACACCAGTCACATGTCTGTATGGAGAGTCTTAATGAGTATGAAAATCATCCATTTCATATCCAAAAAGTACAAACATTAATTCCAGATGATTATCCTAACAGATAACAGTTTGCTGAAAGGTATTCACTTACCGTCAACAATAAGCCTGAGTTTGCTATACGCATAATGGACAGCCGAGGCAGGTTTTTCAAAAGTTTTTTTTTTAATACACACAACAATCGCATTTAGAGTGATGCTAATAGTAAAGCTGTGGAGAATCTCCACAATAAATGTAAGTTTTCTCTAAATATTTGGGTTTGATTTGTTGATAACTTTCTAGTAAGGTCATATATTATGCCTGCACGATTAAATAAACATGATGGTATTTTTCTTGCGGAAATACTTTTGGAGCTACTTGAAGTTGTCCCAATTAATATTCAGAGAAACATGGTCTTTCAACATGACGGGGCACCCGTACATTTGAATTTAAACTGTCAAAATTATTTAAATGTACACTTTCCCCAAATCGTTGGATAGGGCTGTTCTCCGGTTGCTTAGCCGCCACCCAAATATGACATCAGTTGATTTTTGTGTTTGGGATCATCGATTGCTTATGAAACAACAACCGACACAGCAGAAATTATTCTTGCATTTGATGATCTTCTTAAACTATCACAGATATTTCGAAGGATTCATTGTTCAATCACACAGCGTTATACTTCGTGTGTCAAAAATGGTGGTTTCAATTTGAACAGTTGCTATAGTTTGTCAATATCATTTTCTTAATATGTGCTAGTAAATAACGAAAAAGTTACTGTGTAACCAAAGAGAGTTAATAATGTAATTTTGGAAGTTGAGATTTCTTAATTTTTTCTTTCGTGTCACTATAACTTGAAAACGAAGCATTTTTCAATATTACTTTATCGAGAAAAAGTTTTTATTTTAATATCCTCTATAACACCAAAAAATTTGGAATAATTATTTTGATACATTCTGTAAAAGGGGTTAACATTTGTTGGATTTTCGACTTTCATTGGAGTCTATATATAATAATTATTATCATTAAATCAATAAAAGTCTAATTTTATTGTTAAAATTAAAACGTTTGTTTGTACTGTTATTATTGTTTTTGCTGTTACTGCAATTCCGGGTGTGCTCACTTCCAAAGCGCCCCTATATGTCAACAAGCGGGGCAGTAGCTTTTGGTGCTAATTTACAGCACGGTACACGCTTTTCAGCAAATACAAAGTGTGCAATTAAAGGAAGATGCTAACTACAGCTCAAAATAAAGTTTAAAACGTGTCAAAACTCTGAAATCTGTTGCCACATCAAAGTTTCCTTTGCGGACCTGCTTGTACGTACTTTGACGTATGAACTATTAGAAGAACGCGTCTATATAACAAGAAACTTGACGTCAGCCAACGTCAAACGTTCTCTCAAAGGAAATGGGTGTGTTGTATATGCCTCCCTTTGCCTCGTGGCTTCTTCATTCGCATTGAAATTCCGGCGGAATCTCCCCCGTCCTCAAGACCGTTGAGGGCTTTTGTTTGACGAAAACTGGTCTTGGACTTGTGCTCTTCTTTAAACAGCGTGCAGCTGCCGCGATTTTCTCTCCCTCTTCCCTCTTCCATTATCGGCATTCCTGACTTAATTACTTTTCTGATATGCATATAGTCTGAACCATTACTTGGGGGTGCACTTGAAACTTTCACCTCAGTTTGTGGTCCCCGGTGTCGTAAACTAAAAATGAAACGTTTGAATACATTCGTTGCAAGTAAGGGTTTCTACCTCTGTATTTACTTTTGGTGAGACACGAATATAGTTCAGATATATATATATATATATATATATATATATATATATATATAACCGCTACGTGTGGCTGAGGTCGTTAATTTATTTATGGACGCTCTTTAACATCTCAGGTCATCAGCGTTGCGGTCGTTAAGATGCGGACTAGTGAGCGGGAGGTCTGTAATTCGATTCCCATCTTCCTGAGGTTTTCCATGTTTTCCCCAATTCTTTCAAAATGACAAATGCCGGGGAGGTACCCTTAACTCAGGCCTGAAATGCTCCCTCCCTGTAAAAATATTACTTCCCAGTTTATCATTTCATCTCATATCAGTGTTCCCGGCCAGTGATGCATCGGTCATTAAAAAGGGGGCTACACACTATTTTTAAAAAATGGATATAAACTTGTGTAATTAATAGAGAGCGGAAAAATATGAAATTTCGAATTTTAGACCCTTAATGGCAGAGTAATTTTAGCGAATAGCTATTGCGGTTGTACCCTTGAAACACACGCATATATCTGTTAACGCAATAGCTGTCGAAATTTCTGTTATTTCTCAACGAAACTAATACATTTCTATAAATAATTTTATAAAAGTAGCTTTTATAAGGGCAATCGGGCAATTAAGATTGGGGGATACCCGAAAAACCAGTGGCGCTTAAATCGAAATTTAAAAAGGGCTCTAGCGGCCGCAAATTATTTTTAAAGTAAAATTTTTAAAATTAAAAGTATATATCATTGAAATAAAACAAGAAAAATAATTTCTGAAAATCAGGGAAATCGGGTCATTAGGAGTGGGGGTTTACCTGGAACACAAAGTTAAACAATCCCTCTAGCGGCATTAATATTTGATTTTTTTCGCAACAAAACTCCATTTAAATTAAGTAAGAAAAACAGTTTCTGAAAATCAGTGAAATCAGATTATTAGGAGTGAGTGTTTACCTGAAATCCAACATATAAAAGTTGCTCTAGCGGCACCAATATGCTTTTTCGCAAATAAATTCGGTATGTACCATTTGAATTAAATAAGAATAGTTGTTTCTGAAAACTAAGGAAATCGGATACCATCAGAAGTATGCTTGAAAATCGAAATTTAAAAAGCGCCCTAGCGTTTAATGTTCTCTATATTATTTTAAAATAAAATAAATTAATTCAGCACATAAACTGTATTTATAACGTTGCATATGTTTCATATTTAACAAAAGAATCGTCGTGAAGATAGCAAATGTGAAAATAGTAATGTAATATGTATTTGAGAAATTATATTTGTATGTAGGAGCGCTCTGTAATAACCTTCAGCAAACGTTCGTATTACAAGTTTTTACTACAATAACATTTAAATTAAATTTCAAAGCCACTGAAAATCGATTTAACTTTCGATTGTTTTTATTTGCTTAGAACATTGCAATTGTTTTTAAAAAGTAACATGTTTTTGTTTTATTGAAACATATGAACATCATCTTCTTAAATACACAATGTAACTCGAAACTTTCTGTTATTTCTCTCTATTTTACTGAATGTAAAGATGATATCGAGGGCTCAGTTCATAAACATGGTTACATTTAAAAATATTTAAAAATGCCCAACAATATACCTTTATCTATCAGTGGTCACATATTTAATTTAATTAATAGTATACCATTAATTTTAATGATTTAAGTTCAACAACAATAATAATAATAATAATAATAATAATAATTCTAAAAAATGTGATTTCTCTTTGTAATACTTATATATTGAAGAATTTAACCACACAGTAATGCCATAACATTTCATTTTATTAATTAATAAGACCGTAATTTGCATGTTATATTCTTTCTTAAAGTTATTCTACTATGTGAGGAATTCGCTTAGTTTACGCAGCTCCTGCGTGACAGATTTTTTCATATTTTGTAATAGTTCGTAAAATGATCCCGTTTTAAGTGGCCTTGACTAAATCATAGTGGGCTGTGAACACAGAGATGGTGGTTTCGTACAAAATGATCGTGAAACTCGTCTACTGCCTGATGTAATATAGCTTCAATATAAATCAGAAAGCAAAGTGAAGATACGAGAGTAACTATTTAATTTTCGGGATTTGGAGAAACCATGATTGATGTAAGTTTACTGTTGGCAGCACTGAATAGAGCGAGTCTTGATTAGTAACCGTAGCAGAAGTTAGCTTGCGAGACGCATTGCAGGAGCTTAGTTAGTAATGTTAGTAATGTGGTTTTTCCCGATTATGAATGCGGCCTATAGTAACAAGAATATCTGCAGGAATTACAGAGAACTTTTCCTGACTCTGCTTTTATAACTGGTTTGCAGCGTTTAGACGAGGAAGAACAGTCTTAAAAGACGAGGCGCAAAAGAGTCATCTAGCAACAGTAGTCACAGATGAAAAAATCGCTCATGTAGAAGCCATCGTGAAGAACGATTCGCGAGTGACTTACAGGGAGAGACATGAATATTTAAACATTCATTTGCAGCAGAAATTCGTGTGATTTACAGAAGAACAAAAGACAGATATAAGAACAATTCACCATACAGTCCAGATCTGCCTCCCTGTGACTTTTGTCTATTTTCGACTGTCAAAGAAAATTGAGAGGTCATCAATATGGGAATCCGGAAGTAGTTGCTGCGCTCTACAAAGAGGAGGTAGATCGCCTCTCTAAAGAAGCACGACGTGGCTGCTTCCGTGATTGGTTCCGGAGGACGTAACTTTGTGTCGAGAGTGAGGGAGAGTACTCCTGAAAGAAATAGACGGAGTTGGTGAGTTTTGGCCTCCCACTTAGTAGAGTCCAGAAACTTAAATAGATACCCTGGAATCAGTTCATTCTTGTAATGATGTTTAATGCCCGATTTTGCCACTGGGACGTCACAGGCAATGGGCACTAATGATACATGATATGAAATGATAAATTGTATTTGTTTTAAGCAGACCTAAGTTTATGGTACCTCCCCGACATTTGCCATTGATGGGGACTGAAGAAAACCTGCCAGCAGAACGGTCCTGGCACAACATTTACGAATCGGAATCTTAACGAACTTGGCCACCCGTGCAGATTTTGCTCCTGTTACGTGGCAGTTTCGTCTTGTAATACTAGATTGTAGGCGTGTTCAAAGCCACTCCTTTCTGGGTTGGCCATCATTAGAAAAGTCAACACAACAAGGAGAAATAATGAAATTCAGTGAAACCTTTTTCAGAACGAAACAAAGCAACACTAGAGAGGAGAAACCGTATTTATTACGTCACCCACCAGAGCGGAACAAGTGAAGTTTTCCACGAAAACGTTCCCCTTATCCTCCGCTTCTCAAGAAGCAGAGCAGGCTGTAAACTTTCCAACTTTCTTTTGTTTCTTTTAATTACTCGCACGTCACAACTTCACTTAATCCGGAATCTTGTCACAGACTCTTAGTAACCTGGTTAGCACTGCGCTTCTTTTCGTTTGCTTTCATTACTGAGGCATAACTGGTAATTTACCGAGCGGAGTGGCGCAGGAGATAACGGTGGGCAGACGCATTCGGGAAGTCCCGGATTCAAAGCCTGCCATCATGACTTTGGATGTTTTCGTGGTTTCCCTGGTCATTTAGGCGAATGCTTCCCACTGCGTATCATTTCATTCCGTTGGTTATGTTACACTGTGCCGGGACAAGATGAGCTCCACTGCGAATAATTCTATGAAAGCAATCCGCAGCGTGTTTCCACAAGACAAAGTTATTAGTTCGGATTTGTGGCTCCCTCAGTCCCCCGATAACAGCCTGCGATTATTATCTCTGGGGTAAATTAAAAAATACTGTGAACAAGACGCACCCATAAAAGAACTCAAAGATAATATTCATCAGGAAATAATCTGAATTTCTGAAAATGAACTACAGCAAATGATGAATGTTTTCCTAAAGAGATGCTAAAAATGAAGACGGGCAGTTTCAACACCTCTTTCGATAATTTGCCTCTTAAATTGATTTGTGTACTGTTGTATGGTTGGCTCGTTGTTTTACACTCCCGCTAATCACCGGGCTCTACTGACTAACAAGAACGGAGGAGCATATTTCGGTACTTCAACCTTGCTCAAGGTTGGCCATTTGTACCTACGTGCCATCTGTGGGAAGTGATGAGGTATGAACATAGACGGGGTTTTTAATATTGCTTCCTGGTAGAAACTCCCACACCGGTGGAGTCTCCATACCAGACACTGGGGAAGACACATTACAAAGCGCAAGCCTCTGCCAAACAGCACACAGCACCAACCCGTCTCGTCTGGCACTTCCTACTCTACAATAGAACCAACGCACCAATGAAATGGTGTGAAACGGGAGAATGAAAAATTAGTGGAAAGCAGGGGCGGCCCCTCAATGAGGGGCAGATGGGCTCAGTCCAACTCCTGAGAAAATGTCATTATTATTTATAATTTTTTCTTCTTCTGGCCAACTTTTAAAACAAAAACGCATGAAAACATCGATGTATAACCGATTAGTTGTTAATTGTGTCTTACGCAATAAAGCATGCGGGCTCCCCATTAGTGAGGAAAACTCATGGGCCAGCCCAGAAAATTTTACGCTTTAAACTTATACCTTCATGGGTGAGAAAAGATTACAAGAACTTACATTTGTCTTCCACCAAGACGTGTTAGCCTTTCTCCTGCTTATTTCTGCATTCTCTTGGGCCAGCAGGAAGATGGCTCATTGCCAGCGCTCGGTATTCTCTCTTTTCTAAGGAACCAGATATTGAGGGGTTACTGACACCATTCGTAACTGACTATTAGGGGTGGTTTTTCACTTTATTTGAAACTGGGTAGTTTTATCACTGTTTTTTCAGTGGAAAGTTGGACTTTCACAGTGTTATTAAAAAAAAAAGTTTATCTGTTTGTGGCAATAACTAAAGTGAACGTTTTATTGAAGACTCAATTTTCGCGAGGTTTAACCGTTAAGTTGGAAGTGAAACGATTTGGATCCCATCAACCGAAAGTTGTAGAAACTTAGCAAGACGGCACAAAATTAAGTTTTGTTTTTTATGGTTGGAAAAAAACATTGGTTAGCTGCGCTGAAGTGAAAAACACATCTGTCTCTATGAATTAGATTAGAAAACAAATAGAAAGGGCAAATTTCGTTTGGACAGATATTACATGCATGTCACGATTTATTGTGATATTACGATAGATTAGTAAGCCAGTTGAAAGATTCATAAAAATCATTGCTGTTTTTAAATAACTGCAGAAACATTAAAGGGTACTTTAACAGCTGAATTAGAAGAGTTATATATATACACCAGAAGTTTATAGTACAAATGTATGATGACGCTGCCGTTATGAGAGAATGACATGGTGCAATATAAGTCTTGATAAAAGAGACCTTCCCCCACGCCATTTGTGTCATGTAGTTGGGCTCCTGGTGCACCCTTCTACAGGAGCCACGAGCCGCCACTGGTAGAAAGTAAAGATCCATTTCAACCACAAAAAATCCCAAATAAGAATGGTCGGTCCCAAGGGATTTGAATAGTTGCCTCCTGAATGGGAATCATGTGTTAGTACTTGCCCCAATGGCTCAGTAATGAAAACTAACGTGAAACAATGTTTAAAGAAATCTTCATACTTAGCACTGTCATTTTCCACAATTGTCTCTTATTCTGTTCCTGTCTTTTCGTTCTCGTTTTCTGGCACGGAATGTGATACAGAGCGGTATTGAAGTTTAATGCACGCCCCATGTGATGGCTAAGCAAGCGACTGCTGCACGGCGAGGAGAACACTAAACAAAAAAGGGGCATATGTCCTGAAACAAAGAAGGCTATCACTTGACGGAAGCATATCCGCCTTAGTCATAAAATGTGTTGTTTCATAGGTCACTTTGTTATGATAACACGGTGACATCACCACGTTATGTGGTCCCGTCTGCCAACTTTCACAACACTTCTCTGTGCATCTTCTTCTATCTCCCATCTGCTCCAAACGAGCCGTAATCATGCATACCCTGTTTCAAAGTGTTTAAAAAATAAAAGGCATAATTTCAGGTATGCTTTCCCCATATGTAGACAACAAAATAGTCCATTGCTACATGTGCCTGGAAATGCTTGGTTTATGAGTTATGACCTTTAAAACGGTGATAACCACCGGAACGTTTTTCATACCGCAGATAGTTTTCTGTACAGATGTTCAAAGTGTCCACCTCCTGCTTGAATACAGGCCTCACTTCGACGTCTCATACTCGTGCAAACACGACCCCAAATTCCAGGAGTATTGCATATTTCCTCACAACTGCCACATTTCAATTCTGAAGGGATTCCATGTCACGCACCGGAGATGAATACACCAATTCTTTTAAATAACCCCACAAGTAGAAAATGACAGGGTTCAAATTAGGTGAGCGTGGTGGCCAAGCAATTGGGCCACCTCTATCTATCCATTCACCAGAAAACCTTCTTACCAAGAACTGGCGAGCAGTACGACTGAAGTGTGCAGGAGCGCCATCATGCAAGAAATGAGCTTATTGACGAATGCTCAATGGAGTGTCCTCATACACTTGAGGTGTGGTGTTTTCCACGAAGTACATGGGGTCTAACTAACCGTGCACCAATGATACCGGCCCACATGTTGAGAGTGACCGCACTTTGTGATGAGATAGAACAATTGCATGTGGGTTTTCATGTGCTCATGCGTGTTGATTGTGGAGATTTGTAATGTGAGCTGTGCTTTATCTGTAAATAATACTAAGGCAGGTAGCACAGTGCTGCACGAACAGACACTTGCAACGCTAACCATCGTGTACTGGTAGAGGGTGTCGTGTACACAGAACCCGAATCTCCTGCTCTACATCTGGAGTTGTAGATCTTGGTCGTCCCCTCCCCAAACCAGGAAATGTAAACTTCCCCTGACCGCACAGACGGCAATGGAGACGCTCAAATGTCCTTCGATCTGGACATCGCTATGGGTACCTCTCTTGGTACAAACGACAGCGCAGCATTGCCGTCTACCTTACCGTACATGAAGTGATATCTGCCAGATCCTGATTTGAGCACATGTCGCCCATTCATAACACTCAATGTACCCTTCGCCTCGGAATGAACTGTCAGAGTGTCCTGTTAATATCTTCTGTCGCGGCAACTACCTGCGGTAAGAAAAACGTTCCGGCGAATATCACTGTTTTAGAAGTCATAACTCAGAAACCAAAAATTTCCGGACACATGTTGTAATGAACTTCTTTTTTTGCATAATATTGGGAATGCATACCTGAATTTATGTCCTCTATTTTTAAAATATGCTGTATATGTACATACAATATAGTTAAAATGCCTTTGGAACATTGTAGCTAAAACAACAAGCATTAGAGAAGTAGAAAAAGATAAAACATAAGTAGTAAAAAATTGTAGTAGTATTTCAAAACTCTTTTGTTCTTCTTCAAAGAAAAGAAAGTTTAAAGTAGAACTTGAATTTTGAAGTTAACGCACTGCATGTAAACAGATATAAGCCAAGCAGCAAGTGAAAAATACTTTATTGTTGATTTGGTTTATTTATGAACGTTCTTTAACATCTCAGGTCATCAGCGTCCCATTCAATTCAGGGCGTGAAACGGCCGACAAATTTTGCTCAGAGGCCTCTTCTTTTACGTGCCGTAAATCTACGATATGGGATCCACAGCTTTACTTCTATTCCAAAGGAAGCCATACTTAGGATTTTACGCCTAAAATCCATCGATCCTGGCCGGGATTGAACCCGCGATCTTGGGTTTAGGAAGCAAGTATGGTTACCGCTCCTTCACCAGGGTCGACTTTGTGAAAAAGGCGGGAAGGAAAAATAAGAAATGTAACAATAATAACAAAGTAGAGAGGAGGACATTAACTAGTAAAATTTAAACCCGGTTATGTACACGCTTTATGCAAAAATTAAGCTGATATCTCTCTACGAGGGGCATTAAAAAGATTTGCAAGTGTCACCTTGAATTCCAAGCTAAGGAATGAGTTGTAAAGCTTATTCTCACAATGGTTCAAGGTACGCTCATCTCTCTCCACACAGCTGTATACGGCGCAACCACTTGTCAAAAGCACTGACTGAGATATTATCAACAGATGTGAATTTATAGCTTGAGTCAGATCCTGCACTCGTTTAAAAGATTTTCCAGCAATACAAGATTTCACTCTAGGAAATAACCAGAAATCGGAAGGTGCAAGCTCAGGGCTGTAGTGGGGATGATCAAGCATCTGGACTTTGGCGACTTCCAGTTTACTCACATTTGCAGCTGTTCTGTGAAGACCCTCTCCGAATATATCATGTCATGTATCATCAGTGTCCACAGCCTGTGGTGCCTTAGTAGTAAAAACAGGCGTCAAACACTATTAAAAAAATCAACGTTCTATGAGCAGACGCTTTGTCATGCAAATATCCAAGTTAACCCCACTAACTATCACTGTGTTGAAGTAATCGAACTTCATCTGTTTTAGACTTGCTGTTTCTGAATAGGTAGGTGTTTATAAATGTTAGTTGAAATATTTTATACAATTATAAATATTTTGTTAACAACTTTTATTTATGAAATAGTCCTATAAATATCATTGGATGACCTGATCTTCTTCCTAAGCTCTTGAACTCTCTCGAGTTATGTTACAAGTGATGTTACTTGTGATAAAACTTTACGCAGAGAGACGTGTGACATTTGCAAAGAGGGCTATGGCCGGGTTCAGGAGGCAGTGTATACAACTGTCGTAACGGTAGCCATCTATGCAAAGTTTCTCGTTTCCAAGAATAGAGGCGAAGAACCTGATTCGAACCCAGGAAACCTGTTCCGCTAGGAGCAGAGTTGACGATAAGCTTGGGACGGGAAATTGGGACAAGGAGAAAAACTGTGGGTCACGTGCAACAACCTGTACAATGTTGATGTTACACTTTCGTGTCACAAACAATAATACAGAAATCGTTGTTATAAAATATTTTTCTGATATACTTTGAGTGGCCCATTACAAAAAGTAATGAATGCATATCTCGTACATTATGAAGTTATGCATTCCCCCTAAAGAATTAGAGAAGCAATATTGTGTGTAATTTAAAAAATGTAATTGCATATAAAACTAGTTTTTAATCCAATTAACTGTTGCAGGTCAACCTTCAGCTGCAGAATCTCGTTCATTTTCATTCTTCTTTTCCAACTAAGAAAACACAGAAAAACTGTAAAAATCCTAAGTATGGCTTCCTTCGGAAGGGAAGTAAAGCCGTGTGTCCCGTGTCGTACATTTACGGCACGAAAAAGAACCTCAAGCCTGAAAGAAGAGGCCTCTGAGCAAAATTTGTCGGCCGTTTCACGCCCTGAATTGAATGGGACGCTGATGACCTGAGATGTTAAAGAGAGTCCGTAAATAAAACAAATATGAACTGGTTTAGAAAAATGTAAAAATACCCAATTTTACTGCAAAAGCATTGTCAAAATACTCTCCTAGGCATGCAAGAAAAGTGTACTAATAACACTAAGAGAAGGTCTAAAGGCCTGGAAATTTATTGAAGTATTGTTCACGAGAATCTGTATTGTACTCTTTGAGGTTCTGCAAAAAGTTCAACGCCTCATCAGGACTGATATCCTGAAGACATTAATACAAAATTACTTAAACGTCCATCACTGGTTCTATTTCTCAGGTAAGTCTTGAGCCGTTTCATTGTTGAAAACGATCTTTCGGCATTGGGTGTTGAGAAATGGAGGGTGGCTTAATTTTAACGAGACAGTGAATTCTGGGGCACATTTTTGCAGGTCATGCAGCCATAAACTTAGGGCATCATTTGGTCTTATTTCTTTCTCTGTGAATTTTCATTTTTGACACCACATCCGATATTCTGCCTCTATTTCAGTATCACTTGGGGGGTCTACAGAGCATTATTTGCGCACCGCAGCCGACAGGTTGGTTCATTATACGCCCTTAAAAGAAAGGAAAAAAAGAAAGAAAGAAAGAAAGAAAAAGAAAGAAAGAAAAGAAAAGTTATCCCCGGATTCTACATGTCGGTCGAAGAACTTTGTTACGCTCGTAAACCTTGTATTCACAACGCACATGCAGCGACTGGCACACTGCAGGGGGCGCTCTGCCGTAAACGTAATCATAAGTATCTGGAAAGAGAACGTTAGAGCAGAGTAGCGATGGCCAAGCGGTTTATAAGATATTGTTCTTCTGCGTAAGCTTCTGGGTTCAAATCCAACACAACACATTTTGTTTTATTTTTCATTATTAATTTTATAAGTGTATATGTAGAACATTATGTTGTCTTTTTTTATATTGTATTTTAACGTATCATTTCAGTTTTATGTCATGGCCTATGCACACAAAAGCATAATCATAAACTAACGTTTTCTTTACAAACAACTAAATAAACACATGAACAAAAATATTTATCTTCTAAAGCGGAAACTCATAGAAATAAACACAAATTAATATCGGGTGTAAGAACCCTCAGCATGAATAACTGCCCTCAATCTTCGGGGTATAGAGAATGTCAGATTTCTACAGTAGTGTGGACGAGAGGCTACAACATCCCAGGCTTCTTGAATTTGTTCCCATAAGCCATTTTTTGTCCTCCTTTGATAAAATAAATGCTGAAGAAAATATTATAATATTCATTTAATGTATGTAATATAACGTTAAAGCTTGCTGTGTATGGGAAATAATATTACAAAATTAATTTGTCATAATATGTTACAAAGGTTTATTTAAAAAAAAAAAAATAAAAACCGTGTTTTTTAGTGGGAGGCGAACCTGCGCTCTGAAGCACTGCATCACTGCACACTCTACCACAGAGCTAACGGAACACACATACTAGTCGGCGTCTTTAGTGTTTGCCATATAACAACACTGTTAAAAGGAATATTGCTTATCTCTGCAAGTATTCCTTCGATCGATCTGCTTTGCATGCATGGATTCGTTCATTTGAATGTCTGCATAAATTATATAGACCTAATATAAAAATAGCAGGTCAGAGGTGCTAAGGAAAAATCTAAAAATTATTCTAGAAAGAAACCAATCATAAATAAATGACTAGAGACTACAGAGTAGATATTTATACAACGATATCTGGTATTAGGACAACAAATGACTGTAACACAACAAGGAACATTTTTTAGAGGTCCTGCTGTAACCTAAACAATACACGGAATCATTTAAAAACTCATTCCTTGTTTTTCTGTCAAAATTGAAACATTATCTTCTGTTTCGACATTATGAAAACATTTAATGGCTACGGGAGAAAATCTAAAACAGTATATATCCATGATAATTACTAGGGGCGATTTTCAATAGTAGCTTTTGTACCTTCTTTATTATAAAGCATGGTTCAATGCACATATACTCCCTACCAACGCCAATGCACAGTAGCCTCTTCCTGGTAACTTCATTACAGCGTTGCGAGGCAGTACTGCGCCAGCACTCTGGACAGATGCCTGAATTTCCTCGATAATGCTGAATTTTTTTATCTTGCAGTTAGTGTTCCGTGTTTTCAAATAAGGTAGGAAGCAGACGGAGCGAGAGCCGGTGAATATGGCCGGTAAGGCACAACAACGGTCATTAAGATGCCCAGCTTTGCAGTCGTAGTGTTGCTGGTGAGTGTGGTAGCTCATTGTCATGTTGGAGGAACACTCCTGTGGGTTGTCTGAGCCATGAGAGGGTCTCACAGTACACTTCGCTGTTGCCAGTCGTTCCTGAGGAAGTCAGTCCATTAGCTGTGTGCCTGAAATGTCCCAACATACGGTGATCATCTGCTTGACCGATGGAGCAACACAAAATTTCTTGAGCCGGGGACTCCCTGAATGTTTCCATTACATGAATTGGAATTTCTTCTCTGGTGTGTGGTAGTTATACCACGAGTCGTCATATTTAAATCATTTAAATAATTATGTATACAGGATTGTGCGGCCGAGGTCTGTATGGCATTCCAGTACATCAAACGTTATACGTCTATCAGCCTTAATCAATTCAGACACACCTCAATGTTTCTGGGAAACCAGGATGTTGACTCGCGTATTCAGATTCCCTACCGCTGGCGAACTCATTGATCCAGTTGTAAATGTCATCTGTGCAGGAGCTTCTTGACCACATACCGCAGTTAAACGTCTACAAATTTCTTCAGTTTTGACGCGTTTCTTCCACACAAACAATGTAGTCCATGTTTGTCACCTTCCATCTTATCAACGTCTTTCTCTATTTGACAACAAACAAACACTGTTCTATTGCTACCCACTCTTCTCATAACTCATCTAGCATCTGCATACTGTACAAGTATCAGTCCATCGCCCTGCGCATTGATGTGCCCATAGATTAGCACGCTATTCGTAAAACGCAGCTATTGTAAATCATTTCCGAACGCCTCTAGAATATGCCCGCAGCTGTTCATAAACTTTTTATTCACGGTCCTGAAATAATAAAACACGATATCTTGCCAACCGGATAACTGTCAGAGGAACCTCAAGAAGCTCGAACCAAGACCCCAGGCGATGTAGAAAAGGCTGCACTTGAATATTTTTGAAACTGGCAATAAGTCCTCAGTAACAAAATGTCTTGTGACGTGGAAGGGCAGTCTGTCAACAGATGTCTTGAGCTGCTCTGCAGTTCGATACCATAAGCTCAGTTTCAGGAAGTTTCCGCTTATAATTAGTGAGGTAAAGAATTATATATAACTTTTACAATAGGCTCAATGTTGTGTTATCAGGTTGTCTCATAGCCATAGGAAATGTCGTGTTATCAGGTTGTCTCATAGCCATAGGAAATGTCGTGTTTTAAGTTTGCTGTTTTCTTTTGTTTGGCAGGATGCCATGATTATTACTGTGTATATAGTGAGAAGGTGCCGGTGGTCAGTTAATACACGATCATAAAATGGAGGCAGCACAGTGTAAGATCAGAGTCCTTGAAACAAGATAATAAAGTTGCTGCCCCTGCTCGAAGTGGAGTTAGTGAGCGTATAGCACAACGGCGGTTCCAGAGCTTCAGTAATGGAGAAGAAACCACTAAACATTTACATGTCCTGGAAGACCAAGATATGGAAAGTTGAGAATACACGCAGAGTTTTGGAAGAAAATCCGGAAAACGGTGCTTGTAGACTGTCAAAGGGACTTGGTGTATCAAAAGATGCAATACATCGTCGCATTAAGACATTTAAACAATCATACAAAGGCTGTAGATCTGTGCCTCAAGAATCGATACCTGAACAGGCCCAAAATCTGTCATCAGCTTATCGCAAATCCCAGAGTTTGTAGATTTATCAGATAAACTCTCACGTGTGATAAAATGGGTTTATTACCACAATCTTACACCTGGAAACAGTGCCTTGATCCCTCATTGCTAAACGAAATAGGTTTGGCCCCAAAATAACGTGTTTGGAGGAATTTTGATGGTGTGATGTGGGAGTTTGTTCCAAACGTGGCCTGTAATCATTGCGAATCTTTATTCTCAACAACTGAAACGAAGTTTCATGAAGTTTGGGAAACAGATACCTAGCATTAGTTAATAGGTTTATCTTGCAGCAGGGATAACAACCACGGAAAAAAAATCTAACCAACTCAGATTAGCGTTTGTTTCGATTCGTGGCCCATTTCCTACACGAAAGAAATTAAAAAAACACCGAATTCCTCGCAGAAAACCGAGAAACGCGATATAACAAACCTCGCTGACAGGTGATTCAATACTATAGAATCTAATAACCTTTACTTTGAAGAATAGTTTTGTTACAATGCATTGCAAAAAAAAGTTTTACTTACAAACGGACATTTTTTTATCAGAAAGTGTCTATATTTGCATGATCAATTTATGGTTTAGGTTTATTGCAGTATTTTATTGTTGTATTTCTTTTTCTTTCTTTCTTTCTTTATTTTTTTTTTTTTCTTTCTTTTTTTTTTTTACTAAATAGTGTTTTACATCATAAACATTTATACGCCCCCAAAATGCACCTATTAACAAGAGGGAAAGTCCCAACCTTTAAGTTTCTATTTGTGTGTTATAAATTTAGTGAAATAAAACTGATTTAACATTTTTGTTCACCTAAATTAACAAAAGTTTATCTGTGGGATGATTTGTTCACACACACACACACACACACACACACACACACACACACACACAAACACACACACACACACACACAAACACACACGCGCGTTTTAAGCTAGGTTCAAAAGTGGAAGAAAATGATGAAGGCTTTCAAATTCTATGCGGTGAGTCCATTTTCAAGCTTGGCCATTGTTTCTTCTTGAAAATATTTCTGAGCCTCGTTAAAGGCCACCAATAGTCAACTGTTTTCTTATCACGGGCCAAGCTGACGCAAGTCAGTGTATATTTTAAAATAGAGAAAAAAATTCATGGCGATATGCTAATGAGTTGGCATATTCCCGTTCTATTATCTCTTTACCGGTAAAGGACAGTTGTAAACCCACAGTGAGGGCGTAGTGAGTCAACCATTTTATTCCTTATAGGGCTCGACCTAACTTTCATGTTTTCGTTTAAAGTGCGTAAAATGTTGTAATAATTTCTGAAGACGTGCTTTAGGGATAAAGGAAAATATTTTCCTTTTAGGAATATACACATGAGTAACACCGGCAATTAATGGAGCTAATAGCAGAGACCAATGGGCACCCTTGAGCTGCTTCATCACAAGAATGGATATTCCGTGGATACACAACTTTGTGGTCACCATGTTGGCGCCCCTGTCTAAAAGGGACCGTATTGCCTTGATAACTTTTGTGCTGCAAAAATATTGTCAGTACTTTCTACCTCTGACGGTGAGTAATGAATAGCTGCGGCATCGTCTGCAGTACTGAAATTAAACTTACGTCTAGAGAGACTTTTCCACTCAAGCTTGTAACCCCCGAGTTATGCTTAATTTAAATTAAACACATCTAACATATATCTAAACAATTAAAACAGTTTATTAAATATCCCAGTATTAAACTAACAGAGGCGTCCAATAAACAATTATCATATTTTTTTTTTTTTTGATTTTGTTGATTTGATTTATTTACGGACGCTCTTTAACGTCTCAGGTCATCAGCGTCCCATTCAATTCAGGGCGTGAAACGGCCGACAAATTTTGCTCAGAGGTCTCTTCTTTCAGGCTTGAGGTTCTTTTTACGTGCTGTAAATGTAGACACAGGATCCACGGCTTTACTTCCCTTCCGAAGGAAGCCATACTTAGGAGTTTTACGCCCCGAAAAAAATCCATCGATTCTGGCTGGGTTTGAACCCGCGATCTTGGGTTTAGGAGGCAAATATGGTTACCACTACACCACCAGGATATATATTTTTTGGCAAACTTACGTTTACTCATCCACATAATTTGACAATTTTTCTCGTTGGATGCAGCGCACCTGTCCAAGTGCTTCGGCAAGTCTTCAAGGACATGATGGAAAATGCCTCCCACGAAGATGTTTCTTTAATTCACAAGGGGTTAACTATGAACTACAGGGAGGGTGAAGGACACACTTAACATTGATTTCTGTGAGATATTAAGCAATTTTTGCCATGTACGACCGCGACCTTTTGCCTGTGATATGGCATTGCAGTTTTCAGGGCATCTTTGTACACAGTTGCGTGTGCATATACTCTGTTGATGGTGCTGAACGCCCGTTTTTTACTGCTGAGGCACCACAGGCGGTGGACACTGATGATACATAAGAGGAAAATTCATAAACTGGGAAAGAATTTTTGGGTAAAGTAAGGAAACATTCCAGGCCTAAGTTTAGGGTACCTCCTCGGCATTTTCCATTAATAAGGACTGAGGAAACCTGAAAAAAAACTCAGTCACGGAGGACGGTCCTGGCTAGAACCGAACTCCAGACCTCCCGCTCACGAGTTCGAACCTTAACGACTTTGGTCACCCGTAACAGTATACGATATGATGGTAAACACTTCTTTGAATATCAAAAAGTAAGATCACCACAACTTTCTGGGCAAATGCAACCTTGTTTAACTTCCTTAATGTTGGTGATGAAGATTTTTACATAGAGCTTTACTGTTTGCCTCAGGATGCAAATGGAGTCAAGTTTTGTCAGCAGTAACTACCTTTGAAACAAACTCTGCATCTTCCTGTAGACGGTCCTGGTGGTGTAGCGGTAACCATACTTGCCTCCTAAATCCAAGATCGCGGGTTCAATAAGTATGGAAGGGAAGTAAAGCCGTGGATCCCGTGTCGTACATTTACGGCACGAAAAAAAACCTCAAGCCTGAAAGAGAGGCCTCTGAGCAAAATTTGTCAACAGTTTCACACCCTGAATTGAATGGGACGCTGATGACGTGAGATGTTAAAGAGCGTCCTTAAATAATTCAAACCAACAAAAATCTTCCTGTAACATCATCTGCAATATGGAAAAATGTTTACTTTCTTTCCTACTGGCTCTTCCACCTTTTCATTTTTAACGAATTTTAAAGCAGTAGTACACATAAAAAGATATTTGATTTTTTTTTTCCAATTCCTAGAATGACACCAAGAATGACAATGAAAAAACATTTCATTTATATATATGTTATCTCAATGTTTTCTTTTTCTCTATGAAACTCGGCATACAAGGATCAATTAACAAATTATTCATCGAGTTCGTTAACCCACAAAACTGCTCCATTAAGGTTGGGCGTTAACCTAAAGCGAAAATTTAAAAGTCGCTCTAGTAGCCGCAATTTTTATTTTTTATCATTGAAACTTGGTATATATAATTTAAATAAAACAAGAAAAATAGTTAACTTAAACCAGCGAAATCAGACTATTTGGAATGGAAGTTTACCAGAAAACCCAAAATTTGTCAATCGCTCTAGCAGCACCAATCTTTGTTTTTCGCAACAAAATCCGGCATATATAATTTAAATAAAATAAGAAAAATAGTTTTTGAAAATTAGGGAAATTTGACAATTAGGAGTAGGGGTATACATGAAAAACGATATTTAAAGAGCACACTTGTGTTTAATTTTCTCTATTGTTTCAAAATAAAATTAAAAATTAATTTAATATATAAACTGTATTTGTAACGTTACATATGTTTTATATTTAATAAAAGTCGTGAAGATAGCAAATGTGAAATATTAATCTAATATGTGTGTGAAATTATATTTGTATGTAAGAGCGCTCTATAATAACCTCCAGAAAGTGTTTTTACTACAAAAACATTAAATTAGATTTAAAAGTCAATGAAAATCGACGAATGGAAAGACGATACCAAGGGCTCAGTTCATAAACATGGTTAAAAATATTTAAAAAAATATCCACGCAATATAGCTTTATCTGTCAGTGGTCATATAATTTATTTAATTAATAATATATCATTAATTGCTATGGTTCATTTTAATCATCATCATCATCATCAATAATAATAATAATAATAATAATAATAATAATAATAATAATAATAATAATAATAATAATAATAATAATAATAATTCTAAAAGTGTGGTTTCTCTTTAGGAATATTTATAGTTTGCAAGAATTCTTATTTTGTTCCGTGTACTTTGAAAAGTTGGTGTAATTTCACTATATACATTTATTTTCAAGTGATTTTGAAAGGGGGAAAAAAAACCAGATAAACCTAGTTAACTAATGTATTATAGATCAGTTTTTCTTTTATTAATTAGCTTTAGAGCTTGTCATGCTAGGCCATTACTTATTTAATTAATTAATAAGGCCATAATTTGAATTATATATATTTTTTATAGTAATTTGACTAGCTCTCTTTGTTTACGTAGCACCTGCTTGCATTACGGACTTTTATTTACTTCTGTTCCTTTGCTTAGGCGATGATAATAGAGGTTTTGCTTGAACGTAAGTAGTTTTTGAATATCAAAACCATCGATATTAATCCACATTTTATCCAAGTGTTAGGAAAACAGTTCAGTGTATGCAACCATTTGTTAAAACAAAGCAAAGAAAACCATATTAGGACTTATCTCAGTTGTAGACTTTGCACTACGCAAAGTGAAGAGGTAAATCATGTTCCTAAAAAGGGTGTGGGCGCAGAATTATGTTGTTTTGTGGGGGGAGGTGTGTCAAAACTTGTTACTCCACTGCGCCATTTATCAAATGTGTCCCAACAAACAGCGCGACAAAGTCGCCAGTTTGGTGCAATTTCAGCCAGCCAGGTGTGATGAAGTATGGTGATTCAAGCTGCGGCCGATAGCTCGCGCTGGTAGTAGCACCGGCTGGTCGGCGGGCGAGGAGGGGAGACAGAGAGGAAGGAGCAAGCAACCCGCCTGGAGTTTTTGAAACGTTTCGATTGTGCATTCCACGTTTGGCTCGATGCGCGATGATGGAAAGGCAAATGTCTGAGGAAGAATGCGCGGACTTGTAGCCATGTGACACTTGCGAAATGTATTATAAGAAGTGCCAGTATTGTGAAAATTGCCTAAGGGTGTTGTGTGGATGTGTGCAAACGCTTTTTATTTCGTTTCGTTTTTGTTATTGTTTTTTGTGTAGTGCACCAGTGAGATGAAGTTTTCAACGGAAAAGAAAAGCACACTTTGTATCTACACTGACACGGAATACGCTAGTGAAAAGGTAACATTTAAACACATTTTCTAAATGCTAAGCTTTGGGAAAGCATTGCATTTTTTTTTAAAGTATTTCTAATTTGTTATGCCGGTTGCAAACATAGCTGCCAACTTGACTTTGGAATTGTAATAAAGATTACTGCAAATTTTCCGAATAAGATATAAGATGTTTTTAAACATCTTTAGAGCGTTTGAAAAGTATTTCAATTTATCTTGTAATCGCAGTGCGGTTTGATGTGGTTATTCCACGAAAAAACACAACATGAAGGTTGTAGTAGTTCATTTACATAATTAATAAACAGTGCTTGTTACCATTGTGTTAAATGCTCACGGAAAATCCAATGACTCGTTTAAAATGTATTTCACCGCTTAAAACGATGTACATTGTTGAACTTTATATTGTGGCATGGATGTAACAGCCTTTAAAGAAATTTAAATATAATTATAATGTAAAATATTACATTAACGTAGTATAGAGTAAGTAAATTAATAGCCGTTAGCAATTTGCTCTGTTTCTGAACAAAATACGAACATAAAAGTCGTAAAAACTGCATTTAGTATACATAGAACACATCAAATTACAGAGCAATAATTTAAACACATTTGTATTACTTTATTGCCTACATATTATTTGATCTTTTAGGTTATGTATTATTTACCGATTGCAAATGAACATTTCAAGCTTCTTAAAAAAAAAAAAAAAAAAAAAAAACACTAAACCATGATCTAGTAATACAGTTCTTAGAAACAATAATTCATGTCTTGCCTTAACCTAAACGTGTACCGAAGAGAAAAGCAATTTCTCAGCTGTTTCCGAGTTTTAATAACTTCTGCACGATTTAGAGAGCATCCTTGTTCTGTGGGGAGGAGCAGGATATATCACATTTCGTGATGTACAAAGTTGTAGAATTTGAGAATACGCCCGGTGACGTAAGAGTTGAATATAGCTAGGATTTTGTTCATAATAAACAGGTGAAAAAGTTTATTGTTTGTTGCCTTTAACTGATAAATCTAAGGAATAAACTGGTTCTTGGAACGGCATTAAGAATAGCTCGTGCAACTAAAACCGTTGAGTTATCGGTTGCATTATTTTCTCCCCCTTTGCGTGCCAGAATATGTTAACTAGTACGTTAGTGTTTCAAATCGATTTCTTGAAATAGACTGTTAGCCCGCATCGAATCGCCGCTTTACTTGTACCTCAATTGTTTTAAAAACGTTGATGAAGATAGGTTTGGTTTATTTAAGGACGCTTTTTAACATCTTTGGTTCTTAGCGACCCATTCAATTTTTTTCAGAATTGAGGTTCTATAATTGCTGTAAATCTACGGCACGGGACGAACGGCTTTACTTCCCTTCCGAAGGAAGTCATACTTTGAGATTTTAAGCCCTAAAATGTTGTCGACTCTGGCCGGGTGTGCACCCGCGACCTTGGGTCTACGAGGCAAGTAGACCATCAGGGCCCTGTTCCACAAACATTCAAAATGTGTTATAGTTATTGTACATAGCTGTTAGTAAATTTTGTTCCACAAAGGTTTCTGCAACTTTTGTACTTTACAACGTCATACTTAAGAGTGTATAAATTATTTTTCCTAGTTTTGTTCCACGGAAGTATTTGGACACTTGTAGTTTGTGTAGATTTCTCTACAAGTGTGGGAATATTGTTAACTTCAAATAAAATGAATAATTTAAAGGCCAGTTATAGAACGGCTTACAATTAATTGTGCATTTCCCGTTCCAAATGCATATTTCTGTGCAGCGTCTTAATTTGTTGTTTTAATGTTCCTGCTACATGCCACGAAAATATCTTTTTCCATCCCTCATTGTCTTTTAAAATAATTTCTTTTTGACACAATTTTCGCAAGCCGCATGCGATGGTCGTCACGAGTTTTATTATTATTATTATTATTATTATTGAATGGTGTTTAACGCCTAATTTTTACTACTGAGGCACCACAGGCGGGTCGTTTATACTTGAATATTGACAAATGCATATTTAACTTATCGTTTTTTCTGAGGAAATATGCAAGATCCATTTGGCAGGAACGTCAATAATCTGTTCTGTACGTTAGAGAAACACTAATTACTATTAAGGAATGAACATAACCTAATTCAAGGTATGGCGATGTGAGGCAACAGCTGTTCCTCCATTTTGCTCTTAAATGACGTCACTCGTAAATTTTCACTAATACTTTACAAGTATGTGTTGTACTTTTTTTCGTGAAACAGAAAGTTACAAGGACTTGTACTAGTGCACTTGTAATGTATTAGACCATAGAAACACAGCCAGAACGTATTTCGTTTGCAAAGAGTTATCTAAAGTATCTTGCGTTGTCCTGTTAAATCTTAAGCTGACAACAAATGGTGCAATCTTTAATTTCTTGGCGAATTATCTTTTTACTAGGGTTCTCGTTATTTTGGAGCTTAAAAAGTGAATTATTATTATTATTATTATTATTATTATTATTATTATTATTATTATTATTATTATTATTAACTAGAGTTTCACATGAAATCATCCATGTAAGTGTTAACAGGTTCGAGCTTTCAGCCAAGTAAATTTCTGTGGAAATCTTCTGCAAGTACACAGGTTAATACATGCCATAGAGCTTAACTTCGCTCAAAGCTCAGAGCTGTTAATATTGGCACGTATTTCACATGAAGCCATGTTTAGTTATTATTCCCGTAAAACAGATTTTTTTTTTTGTGTACCAGAACTATAAACAGTTTTTACTACTGGTCAAAATCGTTTAATAAAATCCTGCATGGCACTAGTTGTACTAGTACGGAGGTTCTTGGTTCAATTCCCAGTCAGGTCAAGCTGTCTGGGTAAGGTTTTTTTCTCTTGGAGTTTTTCCTTCACTGAGAAGGTGAATGCTAAATAGCTTTAAAGCGCCAAGGACTCCCAGCTCTTTGGGCAATCATTAATTAATTTCCTATAGACCTGTAGAATTAATTCTAATCTACAAACGTCACTATTATAAAGCGACTATAAATAATACATTTATAAATGTCATAGTTGCACAAAACTATACTACAAACTACAATCACTGTGTTTTATGAAGTTAGGCATTTGCTTTTCGTATTATTAAGCTACTTTTGATTTTACAGTACGTCATCATAGTGGCAATTGCAAACATCAACGGGTGGATGTTAATGTTGCAAATGATAGTACAAACATGTTTTGTAGTAAGTTATAAGATACATATACTTCATCATCACACTATATTTTCCCCACTTCTACTGTAAATTACTCACATTTACTAGCAAGTGTATACATTTACAAAGTAGTGTGGTAAATGTTGGTAAACCTTAAAATATAAAGTAATACAATTAAAATACCTAACAGACTGCGCGGTCTAATGATTGCGTTTGCGACTACTAATCCGGAGATCCTGGGTTCGAATCCAGGTCAGGTCAAGCTGTCTGGGTAAGGTTTTTGCCGGAGTTTTTCCTTACCCTGAGAAGGTGAATTGCCAGATAACTTTAAAGTGCCAAGGACTCCGAGCTCATTTAATTCATTTCAATCACTTTATAGACTTACACCTATAGTATTACAGTTTTCATTGCAGTTTTTTGGAGTATTTTGAAAAAAAAAATATATGATTTGCTGTTCTCCCTTGGGAAATTAACCCGCGCACGCGCGCGCGCACACATACAAAGGGTGGTAGCATGGTTGCCATGGCCGCTGTTTATATTACATTTCGTGACAAATTAATAGCTAAGAAGAAAGAATCTCTGTAGTACATTATACGAGACAGTTTGAAGTTATTAAGTGTGCCCCTTGTAAACAACACATTTCACCCACTGCCGACAGTTTTACAACTCTGAAGCTCGGGTAAATCCCACCCCATCTTGTCCTTTGCTCCTCCCACATTTTTTGCCCTTGCGTGACATAAGAAGCTGTGAAAAAACAGTTGCACCCTACTGATAGCACGCTAAATCTTTTTTAGCACTTAATGACGTAAGTCTGTTGTTTAGCTTGAAGATTTCTGCGGCACCTGCATTTTCCGTAATTCAAAACAGTACTTGCAGCTCTGAGATTTGAAAAAATTTTTTAGGATTTTTTATTTTTATTAGCCGATATCGTTTGCTTTTGTATGACTTGGAAATCGATCTGTGATCTTTCTGCCACTATTAAGTCAATATGGTAACAATGGAAAAATTAGTTTTTCCTTTTAATTTTAATGTACATATTTATTTATTTTTTTTAACCGCGAACAAGGGACAACACAAAAAATCTAAAACTGAAAGTATATGACATTTAGACGGCTCTCGTAGAGAAGAAGCAAAACACAGGCAGTAGGACAACATTGGCACGAGCAAAAGTTACACACATCTACTTGTAATATGTCACAGGACGGGTCTCCCAGGTAATCCACGGTTTTAGCAGCCTTCGAAGTAATCTCCAAGTGCATCGAGGTTCGTTGCCAGTGATGTGGAAGGCGCTGAATACCATCTGCTGCATGGGAATTGCTAACATGAGCCACCTTGCATCGAAATACTGTCAAAATGTGTACTTTGTTAGCAAAACTTTATCCACACAATGACTGCTTCGCTTTGGAGATGGTATTATAATCACAGACTGAGATCGGGTGAATATGGCGTACGTGGAAGAACTTCTCATCCCCATCGCTGTAAAACACACTTGACACTGTCTGCTTTGTGAGCTGTCGGGTTATCGTGGAGAATAATGGCGTTGTTCAAAAGTTCTGTTCGTTTGGCGCATGCAGCACGGCGAAATTGTGAGGCCAAAAACACCTGTAACATCGGGCATTCAGAGTGAACCCTCACTCACTGGATGACACACAAGCACACATTGACTGTCATGCACCAGATTGACCATGACTTTGTTGGGAAGGAGTTTGGCGAAACTTGCATTTGCTTAGTGAAACAGGATGGCGCCATTCACTGGACAATCGGTCCATTCTGGTCCATACTTCCTTGCCCACGTTCCATCAGTTGCAATAATTAAATTCAACATGACACTCCGTTTTTCCTGAAATCTCGTCAGATTGATGCGATTCTGTACCTCACTTAATTGTATCTCCATTTCTGACCACTGTCGCTCACCAACTGAACTTCGGGACGTGCTGAGACGCGCAGCTCTGCTCACATACATCCCCTGGTGACTTTATTCGAAAATACATTTCAAACACTTTCAATCGTATATTTTAGATTTTTCGTGTTCTCTCCTGCTCGCGAGAAAGCAATTGTCATAGCTTATGACTTAGCCCTCGTATATTAACTATAAAAACGGACTTTTACAACAGAATCTAAAAATGTATAACCACAAAGTTCCAACTTTTCTGATCAGTAAAGTTAAAATGTATAAACATGCTAAGATTAAGGTCCGGTTTCACCACATTAAAACGGTGTTAAGCTACATCTTCGAATTTTAACGCAGAAAAGCGTTTGTTAAAGCAGCATACTCATTAAGCGATAATTGCGGCATACATTTTTATATGTTTGAAAACTGAAATGTTATCGGCTGCATCAGCACGTTTGTGATATTCTCATGTTAATTCAGAGTGGAAGAGGTAGCGTTGCTAAGGAACGCGTAGTAGTAATTTTTTGGGATGCAGTAAAGATTGTGTTTGCTAATCAGCTTTTGGTACAGTAATATACTTGAAAACGAACAGAATGATGGAGTAAGTAATAACTTACTGGGGAGAGTAATGCCTAATAAAAACGAAAACCGCCACGGGTGACCGAGGTCGTTAAGGCGCGGACTCGTGAGCGGGAGTTCTGGGGTTCGAATCCCACCAGTATCGTCCTTCTTCACTGAGGTTTTTTCCAGGTTTTCCTCAGTCCTCATAAATGACAAATGCCGGGGGTGGGGTACCCTAAACTTATGCCTAGAACGTTTCCTTCCTTAAAAAAATCCTTTCCCAATATATCATTTCATCTCACGTAGCATCGGTGTTCACCGCCTGTGGTGCCACAATAGTAAACACGGATGTTAAATACCACTTAAAAAAAAAGCAATACTAATACCTAGAGAACGAGTTATAAGGTGCAAACTAATGGATTGGACGGGGAAGAAAGATTTTAAAACTGCATACAAAACGTTTTTAAAAATATGCTAATGAAAGGACTTCCAGATCTAAATCAGTTACAATAGTATTCTTTAATAAATTTTGTAGTATAAAATAATCAATAATGTTTAGGACATAAATGTGGAATTTACTGGGTTTAAACATATTTGTTACACTGGATTACGCACACCATTTCTATGTTTTCAATGTAAGTCGCTGGCGCTTTGACTTCAGCAGATGCTTGTATACGGATAAACTCACTCAATAGCTACTGGAACCAATGAAGCATATTTTGCAACACACGGAAAGGGAGTTCAGTGGAAGTTGCAAAGGCTTCCACATACGGATTGTTCCTGAAAATGATTGCTTTGAAAATTCGTCAAGGTTATCAACTTCTTCCACTGTTTCTACTTCTCTGAATCACTTCAGGTTAATTACTGTAGCCATGCAATGCGAAAAGTTCCAACTCTAGGCCTATGTTGTTGAGCAATTGGTGGACTTGCTTGCTCCCGTTCAGTCTAGAGTACACATGACGTTTTTGCTCACTTTGCTCCAGGTACCTCACTTAGATCTTCCACTGTGGCGCTGCAATCCGAGATCGGGTCATGGCCTTCCGCAGCGATCTCTGCTTCCTCTACCTCTGTCTCATGACTTCATTGATAGAGGGGAGAATTACAAGGGGGCATTTGATTAGCATGTCGCATGATAGGCGTCTGTATTGAACCTTTTCTTTTATGTTTAGTTAAAATATTCATTTTCCCTCTTCTTGAGCAGCTGCATAAAACGTTATAGTATCATTTTGTAGAGCAGAACGAAATCAATAAAAGTGAATATAAAGAAAATTTGCAACCCCAATAGTTTTCAAGATAATGCAGCAAAAAATGCAAGAGAAATAAACATTTTGAATTAAATCTATTCGCTTGAATCAAGGTTCTCTATACGTCCACGCACATTTTATATGACGTTCATCAGGCAGCTCCGCCTCCATTTTGTATAACACAAAAACTGTTACTACAAATGTTCGATACCACAACACTATGGAATCTTATTTACGCACATTATACTCACGTCGAAATGTTTGACACTCTCATATTTAGCATGTCAAAGAAAGCACTGCGCTCGCTGTTGATTTGGAGCGCCATTTCAATCATCTACGATTTTCATTTGTCGTTAGGAATTGTTGATTTCCATTCAACTTACATGTTTTAAGCAAAATATTACCCGCAAGAAATATCTCTTATTATCATATTAGCTTTTATAGTAATATTTAATATTATCCATACCGAAGCGGATCATCCTATATATTCTTAATTTAAACTTAAATGAATGGAACTTTAATTTCATTTGACATACGTCTCAACTAATATAAGCAAATCAAAATAATCACCACCTTAACAACGGGTATTTAAATATAAAATTCTCTTACTAATCCTCCCTATATAATCAGACGATGGTGCAAGAATACGCTAAGAAAACAGCTCCAAAATGGAGCATAATAAAACCACGCTGAAAGCCTACACACACACACACACACACACACACACACACACACACAGAGCCTTCGCTTGGACGTGTAGTCGCTCAACGGGGCATTTTTCTAACCTCCCCTCCACTTTCCTGCCTCTCCGTGTGCTGACGCGAAGTCTTTGTGCTGCACAGGAGTTGAAAGTTGCGAGACCACGTGTTTCACGCAATAGTTTGTTAATGCTGCTATAATGCCAAGATTCCGTATACTTCAGCACGAGGTATCTTCATGTACGATTCCTATGTGACAACAAACTCATGTAGAGAAGTGAAACGGCGATTTATAGACAGATTCCTCGCTGTTCGCGCGCCTCGCGGGGAAACGGTTTGTAATCTGGTGAATAGATTTAGGGAAGCGGGATCTGTTCTTGACAAGAAACCGAAAGTGAAACGCAGTGTTCATACAGAGGAAAAAAACAAGTAGAAATTAAAAGTAAAATAAAATCTGCAATGCTACATCCCAGCACCTTGTGCCTATACCGGGACATAGATTCCAAATTTTATAATTTATTACTTATTAAAAATGATTTCATTGTACACCTACATTTTACAGATCATAATCTATAAAAGGAAAATACAATATAATAATAAACTAAATAGAACATAGAATCCAACAATTCTTGAAGTAATATAATAATTTACATGCTACTGGGAACTAGTAATTATCATTAGCTGGCAATCAGCTAACTACAAGAACTAAATTGACCGTCGGAAACCAAACGGAAAGGGTGCTGGTATTACCCCAGAGAATTTAATTCCTATTTTACTTTTAGTTCCAATTCTGTATTCACTTCTTATTTAAATCATTGTTTCTCTCTAGGTTTTAATGTTTATGTGTTCTTAAACTTACAATATTAATACATGCTTTAAACTCCATCTTTCCTAACTTAGTAAACAGATGGAAGTCCCTTGTGGTTTGTATTTCTTTATTTCTTAGCATTCAAATAAATAAACAAATAAATAAAACTTAGTTCACTTAATATCGCTACTTTTCAATTTACTATTTGTTCAATGCTTTCATTGTTTATATAACTTATCTGGTATTTCATTACTGTTTATCAATTATACGCTCATCAGACACTTAAACACTTTTACTATCCCCTTTTAATTACTACCATTTCCTTCTTCTTGTACCGCATACCCGTGGCTCCTTCTTCTCCGTGATCCTTACCTCCCCTCCATCTTCATTCATCTCCTCCTTTTGTAGTATGCTGTTTACTATAATAACCATCATGTCTATATCGGTCTTCTTTCTTCTTCATTAGTTGAAGAAAAACTCGATGACAAGTTAGAACGGAGTACAAATGAGAAAGCTTACACAAGAATCAGAAATTTCGCTAACTTCATCTTGGAATGCCACTAAATTTTTAAAATTAAATCACATAAGAACTCTTAACTGTAGTTCAGGAATTGAACCACGCGTTAATGTGAATAGAGTTAATTTCTGCAATTGGATGTTGGATGATGTTCTTGTTCGCTCTATTTGCGTTTAATATTTATACGGACGAAGCATAGTTTTATTTACATGGCCAAATAGCTATACGCATTAATAGCAAAGAATTTTTGTTTGGTGTGCTGTAGAAATCTATGCGATTGAATTTAAGGGGCCATGAATATCCGACTCCGCCGGCAAAAGTCAGTCCTGGTGGTGTAGTGGTTGCCTTCTAAACCCAAGGTCGCGGGTTCAATCCCGGCCAGGGTCGGTGGATTTTTTCCGGCGTAAAAATCGTAAGTATGGCTTCCTCCGGAAGGGAAGTGAAGCCGTGGGTCCCGTGTCGTACATTTACGGCACGATAAAGAACCTCAAGCCTGAAAGAAGAGGCCTCCTCTGAGCAAAATTTATCGGCCGTTTCACGCCCTGAATAGAATGCGACGCTGATGACCTGAGCTGTTAAAGAGCGTTCTTAAATAAACAAATCATTTATCTATCTATCTGCCGGCAAAGGGTGCTTCCCAGTGTCAATTTCCCGTTAAGTTGGCCACGCGTCCAAACGAGGGCTCTATTTCAATCAAACCTTTACTGCAAACAATGAAACGACCCAAACAATAAATAATTATTTACCTAGGTCACTATTCTCATCACAGAAATTGACTTAGGCTCCAAATTTTAAAGAGGAATTTTATGGGTAAGCCTTGCTGAAGTATATCGTCGCAGAATGATGGAGTACGGCCATAAGGGAAAGGAAGGGCAAGCATAGTGCTAATTAGCGACAAGGAAGATCTCGAAGGTTCCAGAAGATGGCACGGTTCCTGGAGGAGCAAGAGCGCACACAAACTTGGCCGAGCGGCAAACACCTATGTACCGCTACAATAATGTCAGGAGCCGATACGGGTGACAAAGGACGTTAAGGCATGGCTCTTGAACGGGTTCGAATCCCGCCAGAACCTCTGTTTTTTTTACCCAGACTTTCCTCAGTTATCATCAATGGCAAGTGCCGAGGAAGTACCCTAAACATAGGTCTGGAACACCTTCTTCCGCCCTCCCTCACAAAGCGGTTAAAAAAAAAAAAGACGTTAAACACTACTATGTCGGAAATAACCGTTGAATGACAGTAAATGAGTTTTTGCCCAGTTTTCAAATAACGGGTCCCGTTGGAGAAACACTTAGACCTTGGATTTATCGTAATAAGCGTTGTCAGCAGTAGCCAACACACAAACGTAGTAGAAGCAGCCAGGAGTCTTGAGGGCGCTTTCGTTTGACATCTTTTCCTTATATTCTAGCGCACCTTCAACCTTTGTAGACCATTCTCTGTTTCATTACTTAAGCAATGTTTCACATAAAACGTTTTATTTTCCAGTTCTTCTCATTATTGCACAAACGTGTTTATTATTCGCCCCTTCTTCAAGGTATTACAAATATATACTTTCAGCACTAACATTTTGGCCATTTCCTTTATTACTAAGTGGCGTGTTTTAACTAGGGTTACCAGATGTTTTAAACATGTTAATACTTAAATGAAAATGTATTTTAATGTCGTTAAGAACAGTAAACTATTCTATATGCAAAGAAAGTTATGGAATTAGCCGACATTCAATATAAAAATACAAAACATAAATCTTTAATCACTTATTGTCTACTCAAACTAAAATAAAAACATGCTTCACCTAAGCCTACCTCGTAACAACCAGTAACTTAATGGTATTTTCTGATGATCTGCCATTTTTAACAATTTTGCATTATTGTTCAAAAAAGTATAATTTTATTTTTCATTTCGTCCCGGTTTAATACTAAAATGCACCGTTCAAGGCCATACGAGATTGTGTTGCGGTTTTACTTTCTTCTTTTGTTTCGCTCATTACGACATTTTACCATCACATTACAGTACTGATGTGAAAATGTACACGATTAACAGTGGCCTTCCGTGCAAACGGCTCAAAAACCACACTTCTTTTCGAAACCGGAAATTGATGATGCTAAGAGCTATATATTTGTTTTCCAGCGCAATGTTATCACCGCTTACCTTATGCACTATTGCCAGAGATAACATAACCCCAGTATAAGAACATGCAGGAGCGATAGATAGCTTCTTGCATCGACACTTTTGATATTGCTCCTAAATTCCCTTCCGAGTTATGTTTACTTCTCAATCTGATGTCGCTGCCATCGCCGCAGCTAACTTATAACAGTCAATTAACAAACGTTCATTTAGTTCGTTAATCAGAAAGTTGAACCATTAGGAGTGGGGGTTAACCTAGAGCGAGTCATTCTGGTGGTAACCATAGATCCATGATCGCGGGTTCGATCTCGGCCAGGATCGGCCGTAAAAGAACCGCAAGCTTGAAAGAAGAGACCTCTAAGCAAAAATTATCGGCCGTTTCATACATTGAATTGAATAGGCCACTGATGACCTGAAGTGTTAATGAGCGATCATAAATAACCCCCTCCCCAAACAAAATCTTGAGTGAAAATTTAAAAATCGCTTTAGCGGTCGCAATTTTTTTTCCTTCAGCGAAACTCGGTGTATAAAGTAAAATAAAATAAAAAAAAAAAAAAAAAAATCTAAAACTAACAAAATCAAAGGAGCGGCAGTTTATTTGAAAACCAACATTTAAAAATCACTCTAGGGGTACCAATACTTGCTTTTTAGCTACGGAACTTGTATGCTAATTAAATAAAATGAGATAAATGGTTCCTGAAAATCAGGGAAATCGAACCATTAGGAATGAAGGTATACATGATAACCTAAGATATAAAGCGCTTCAGCGGCACCAATGTATAATCATTTTCCGTTATTAGACACACGAGTCGCTGTTTACTCCCGATTTGCGTAAACTCTCTGCTCTAGCGCTCTTTCACAAATTCTACTTGCTGAGGAATTCGCTTAGTTACGCAGTTCCTGCGTGACGGAATTTTATTCTTTCTTTGTTTTTTTTTTTATCCAAAATAGACAATAAATGTCAGTATTTGTCACTAAAATATGTAGGCCACATTAATTACGTGGGTAAATCGTGTTCTTACTCTGGCTTTCATTTTGTTTATGGTGAATACTGAAAAACGGTCAAATATTTTATGCACTATTATTACTTTACTTTATTTTCTCTCCTAAATTGTTACTGATTTCTAAATTTTACCGAGATACAAAAAAGCTAGGTTAAGGAGCTTCATTTTATAATTACCGTAAATGTAATCTCTGAAAACTGTATGTTGTGTTTTCCGCGGTCTACAGCAGTTTTACCATAGATGCTTATTATCCGATAATTGAAAGGGGGGGGATGAGAAAAGAAGTAAAGAGATGGGAGTAATTTTGGTGTTCTGCAAAATAGTATATAAAGCATACCATTATCCAGGAGCAAATTTCACTGCACAAATGCCAACTATTGTTAATTTTTCTTGGCAGCATTTTATCATGTGAGAACAGCCTAACATAACCTGAAATAATAACAACAGCAGCAACAAAGAAAGGATCAACCAATTTCATATTAGAATTTTAGTATTAATTATTATTTTCAACCTTCTTGAGATGTTCCAGTATTAAAAAAGCATAATTTCTAGGATCATTTGGCCAGAATTGTTCAGAGCAATTCGATGCAACAATAATTTTTATATTATAGCCATACCCTGTGCTAGCAGAAAATTATGCGCGGGCTTTAATTCACAGGAACCGGTAGTGCCAACATAATCGCCAATTATCTCCAACGCGATGACTTTAACTTAGGTGTAAATTACAAGTATTTGTGATTACTTCCATTCGGCAATAATTGCTTTACAGGCTTTTGAAACTTTATTTCCCCCGATATCCAGGAAAATCAAAAGGGGGGGGGGGATATTAGCGACTCCCATGCTAATAGAAAACAAAGAACCAGAATTAAGTAAAAAAAGGAATAAATTGGGAAATTATAATGATAAATGTGCCGGTCCTGGTGGTGTAATGGTAACCATACTTGCCTCCTAAACCCAAGATCGCGGGTTCAATCACTACCAGGGTGTATGGATTTTTTCAGACGTAAACATCCTAAGTATGGCTTTCTTCGGAAGGGAGTAAAGCCGTGGGTCCTGTGTCTACATTTATGGCATGTAAAAGAACCTCAAGCCTGAAAGAAGAGGCCTCTGAGTGAAATTTGTCGGCTGTTTCACGCTCTGAATTGAATGGGACGCTGACGACCTGAGATGTTAAAGAGCGTCCGTAAATAATTGAAAAAGAAGAAGAAGAAGAAAAACAAAGGTGAATGCTGTACCATTGAATTCAGCGCGTTAGCCACTTGCTCTTGGTGAAACGCAATATCCAATGATTTATTTAACATAGCGTGGTAATAGTCGCGATATTCATGAAACAGTAGTCAGCCTATAGTAGCCATTTAAAATTCGTTCGCAGAAATTGCTTTATTTTTTATAAAATAATATGTTTCTTATAAAAACAGAATATGAACATATAAAACGTTTTATAGTAATTAATGACGTAGCTGGCAACAGAAATAATATTTGGTTAAAATGGGTTCTCAGCGAAATTTGTTTACATATGCCACAAAACGTTTTTCTATAAGACAGTAACTGAAGGTAAAGCCACTTTGGTTGGTGCTCTATGAGAAAATCATAACACGCGGACATATACACAAACACAAGTAAGGGAATCTTCGCCGCCGCCATTTTAGGACCTTCCGATCAACCAACAGACATGCATATAATTACTCTGTACTCCTGAACACCTTCTCCCTCTCTTCTTTTCCTTTCTTTCACATCATCTTCCTTTTACACTTGTTTTTCTCCTTCTCTTTTCTGCCCCACCGCCTATTTTTGTTCCACTTCTTTTTATTGTTTCTACCACTTGCTCCTCCCCTTAATTTTTCCCGTAACCTGTTTCAGCTTCAGTGCAGCACTGATACGATCCCCCGGGAGTTCTCTCCCCAATGCATGTCGCAATGCAGCACACGTTCGCCGACGTTTCCCCGCCCATGTTGCTGTTGCTGAAAACGCCTCGGAACAAAGGAGATGCTGGAACATGGCACTATAACGCGATGTCTGCACTCGCGAGTGTGACGAAGAAGAAAGGAGCGGCGTTTTCCACAAAGTTAACAAAAGACGATGCATCTCGAACTTTCCATTCAAGGACAAGGATGGGAAACAGTCATCCCGTTAAAAGAAGAAAAGAAAGAAAAAACACACACCACAACAGTAAATTTGGCATCCTAGCGCCCGTGAAGGGAAAACAGGTTTTTCGAAATGCCTCCTTGATCTGGAAATCCATTGTGATCTTTTCGTTGGAGCCGCTGATGAGCGAACAAAACAACATCGAGCAACCTGTCGCGGCGGTGACTTTGGAGTGATTATTTGAATGGCCAACAATTTGTTTGGCTCCAGAAACTATAAAATCAGGCTAGGCAACCGATTAACGAAAAGGCAAAGAAAGATTTAGACATACAAGCCAAATGCTTGAGCTTTTCATTCAGTTTTCTGTGGAGGTTTTATAATGGACATAAAAATACCTGACCACTTTTGAGGGTAATTTGCTTCATTTTTTCCCGTATAACAGGTTATTATTTACATTTTTATACATTTTATCGATGCTCTTAGCTTTTATATTACAGGAAATCTTATACGAACATTAAAGTGAAGAAATCACGAATTATTGTGCGAGGAACGTCATTTTATAACACTATTACTTCAAATAATTGTAACTATTAATAGCTAAGAAGAAAAACTAAACGTGTTCACCAATAAGGTTATAAGAAAAAGCCTTATTACCTAAAAATGCTGATATATACGTACAGTTTCAGGCTCTGCGACAGTGAAATTGTATGCAGTACGTTTTTGCACTTTTATATTACAAAAGTAACTTAGGAAGCCATTTCCGTCCCCTCTTCTTGTAATATCTTCAAAAAGATCAAATTAATAATCGCTTGAAAACTCCAATAATGAGTTATGGCGGCCAATGAGAGAGCAGTACGGTTGTTTGAATGTTGCACAGCGTTGATTGGAGTTAATTGCACATACGTACACACACTCATATTATTACGGTGGCGCTAGCTACTAAATTATTCATTCCAAGTAATTATTCTTAACCTAACTTCCTTCCTGTTCCAGGTAATTAGCTGAGATTATGTTTATTGCTTTTTATCACACAAGCAGAAGAGTACAGCTTAAAGTTTCGTCATCATTTCAAAGAGTAACTTCGCCCTTTTGTAAAAGTAACAGCGAAACGCAGACATGTTGACGCTTGTACAAAATTTAATGAACATGCATTCTTCTCATACCAACTGTTGGTAGCATTGCCAGCTTCCGAGAACAGCAATGTTGGGCACATTGAAACTCAGTTTTATAACAAACTATTAGAATGTAATGTTTTTGCTGTTTTCTTCGTGCTATTTTTTTGCCAACAGTTTCGTAGTTTGCGACTACAAATACATTACATCAAAAATACACAACCGTAAACACCCAGTCATGGGAAAGTTGCTTATTTAGTAAAAACTTAACGCAAAAGCGTAGTAGTAAGCAAAATGAAGTGAATGCGATCAAACCTGGTACTAATCCACCTAAACCGCAAAAGAGCCGCAAAAAATATTATAGTTGAAATCGGAAGTTGAAGATGGGCGGTGACGTTACATTGTTACCAACAGCAAAACTGCCATAGATATTGCACATAAGAGGCATAAGGGAACTGTTTAAGGGGGGAAAAAAAGCAATCAAACATCGCACGCGTGTACGTTAACAAGTAATACCTATTAGCGTACTTGATGGTACTTATACATTGCGTTATTGTTACACCAAACTGTATATAGTAAAATTAAATAAATTGGCAACTCTGAAAAATAATAAAACAACTGCTGAAGTTGAGGCACAGATTGTTTGTGTGGTTTGTTTACAGACGCTCTTTAACATCTCAGGTCATCAGCGCCCCATTCAATTCAGAGTGTGAAACGGTCGACAAATTTTGCTGAGAGGCCTCTCTTTCAGACTTGAGGTTCTTTATCGTGCCGTAAATGTACGACATGGGACCCACGGCTTTACTTCCCTTCCGAAGGAAGCCATACTTACGATTTTTACGTCCGAAAAAATCCATCGGTCCTGACCGGGTTTAACCCGCGATCTTGGGTTTAGAAGGCAAATATGGTTACCACTACACCACCAGGACCGACAGTTGAGGCACAGAGCCGCCCTGGTAGGCAAAGATGCAGGATTTGCATGCAAACAATGGCGACTATAGATTTCGGCACATATTGCACAATTCATGGGTTTAGTAACTTTAAATAGTTGAGGTTTTAATATAACTTTTGTTTTAATAATTGCTCATGTATTATGTTCTCCTGGGTTATTTTGTCTTGCCAACATTATTTATGAGCGATTAGGCAGTCGTAGATTAATAATTAATAAGGAGCATCTTTTATTTTGTAGCAACAATCCAGCATTTCTTATAGTGTAGCAATGTTTCTCAGGATAAATGCAGCAGAATTGCGATGGTATTTTCTCGCGAAAGTTAGGGGGTTTGTAATTTCTGGATAAGGTGAAAGAAGTGAAATATTACCGCAAATTTTACTGAACTTTTTAAAAATAGAAAAGATGTCAAAGTGAAGACTTTATTTATTCTCGTTAAGTAGATGTTTACATACGCATAAGCAGAAACTCAAGTACAAAAACAAATGAGTGTATACTTTATAAACAAGATTCTATTGTTTGAAATAAAAATTTTATGGTAATAACTTTTAACTTAGAATTTTTTCTAGCGAAAGTGTAAATTCAGTTAACGTTCTTTGATTATGCTATATCTCATATCGATCACATTGTGGTTTTATGTTATGCTTGTTTAAAGACAGAAAGGAAGCCCATAAGTGCGAAAATAAAACTCAAGTGGGTAATTAAAAACGGTAAGCAGATAAGTTTAAAATATGCAGCAGGCATGAACTAACAGAGCAGGCAAAAAGTGTTTGGGTTTTCCTCTTTTCCCGGAAAGATAGGAAGTATTGTTTCCGTCAAGCTTAGAACCCGGAAGCTATGGATAGGAAACGATCCCCGTACTTAGACACTGGTACTATTTACTCTGGTATCCAAGCGAATCTCAACGCGTGTCGTCCTTGTTACGCAAACTGAACTGATTGCTTTTCGTTAGCGCATAGTCTCGGGCCATTTTTATTATTTTTTAGCATTTCATTTCCTACAGACTTGGGACTGCCAGGAAGTTTTAAAAGTTCTTGACTGACTGATCAAGAAATCATAAAATTTATTAACTTAAATTTTATGAAGGAATGGAATACTCTACACAATTCCTTCTACCATTTTCTGAAAAAGACATTTTAATAAAGCATAAACGGAGTACTGTACACTGTAACATTTTTTTCCAAAACTAAAATAATGTTTAAAGAAGGTTTTACCAAGAATAACATCCCTTCAATGGTATGCAGCTGTCACGTGGTGGGGAGAAACGCCAAAGTTTAAATATTTGCCCTTGTGCTTGTCTGTTGAAAGAACTACAGAAGCTATAATATTTCAAGTGAAGTGTCACTTGTTTATGAAATGGGTGCGGCCGTGTGTTTGAATAGAGAGTGGTGATGTTTGTTAAGGGAATGTAGGGGGATGTAACTCCTAGCTACCACAATTTTGCTACCGCGACTTTGAATCTGTGAGGCTACTAAAGAAAAACACGTTAGTACGAGGGTTGGCTTTTAAGTTTTTACAAACGGCCACTAGGTGGCGCTATTAAGATATGCCATTATTAAATTGACATTTTTTATTGTTAAAACAGTTGCAGCTTAGAAATTGACCGAGTAGTTTGTTTGCAGTGGACTTTTAAAGAAAGCAGTTTTGTGAAAAAAATGGAAATTTCATGTGAAGGTTTTCGTTGGATGATTTTTTACGATTTTTACAAAGAGCTCACTCAACAGCAATGCGTAGAATCGCTTCGTTCAACTTTTGGTAATGAAGCACCATCAGAAAAGACTGTTCACAATCGGTTTGCAGAATTTCGTCGTGGTCATGTGTTCGTCAGTGATGAATATCATGAAGGTCGACCAAAATCGACTGTCATTCCAAAAAATATCGATGCTATGCGCAACGTGATTGAAGAAGATAGACATATTACTAACAATGAGATAGAGGCATCCTTAAGCATATAGAAGACTACAGTACATTCGATTTTGCATAAAAAACACACCTTTTGTTTTAAATAATGCTTTTTTCCCCTAGTTTTTGTAAAAACTTAAATGTAACCCTAGTATTTTCCTATTTGTAGAAATGAAAACTATTTCCATTCCATTTAAACTATAATGTTAGCGTTAGAGAAGGGAAAAAATGTAGCCAACTGTTCCCATGACAACAAAAATACAATTTTATTGCTCAGTTTTCGTCTGTTTCAATATTATTATATATTAGATTCCAGTAAAATCGGAGGAGAATTTAAAGCAAGGAATTCCATATTTTTTAAATGTTAATATATTCTTTCTACTATTACAGCATATAAAGACACATTTATGTGTAACGTGATATCCGTCCAATAGTTTTCATGCAAATAATACGCCAAAGTTTCTGTTTATTGTGAACAGTAACACAGAGATCTTTCGAACCGCTGAAAATATACCTTTAAACAATAGTTCATTTTAAAGCTGATATGTTGCGAAGCAAAGTAATTGAAAAATAATCAACTGTTTTTTATCCTTCAATTAACTATTTTATTCTGAAAAATAATTTAGTTTGTAATAGATAATATAATAAGATGAACGTCCCCTATTTGCATTTGTTAGGGTACTGGATTGGAATTAAATTGATAGGAACAGGGACAGAATTTTCGGTACTATATCCTGCGTAGGTGCTGGCCGTTTATTCCTATGCCCCAAAAGGGGACATTTCTGGAAAGAAGAAATGAAGTGAACGACACACAGGGCTGCTAGATCCAAAGGCAGTCAGACACGCACGTAGACGGGGTTATTAAATGTTATTTCCAGATGGAAATAAAAAAGTCCGTCACACAGGATCTGCGTAAACTAAGCGAATTCCTCAGCAAGTTGAATTTGTGAAGGTTATTACAGAGTGCCAGAGCAGAGAATGTAGTTAAAGAAAAGTAATGCGTGCGTGCATGTGTGTGTGTGTGTTTGTGTGTACTTAATAAACATTTTAATTTCTAAGCTGAGAGTATATGCTTTATTGTATCATTATTGTGTTATCTACGTGTTATATTGTTAGCTTAACGTTTCCAATTGGACTTAGCCGTATAACAACTAAAACGTAATGTAATTAACATTTAAACCACATAGTTAATTTTAGGTGTACGATTGTTTGTTTTTCTGTGTTCAGAAACCGTTGTGTTCTCTCCTCCTGCATTTATATTACCAAGGTTGATAGAGTACATACACTATCACTTAAGTTTTGTACATCAATCCATTGTTCCCTGAAATTCGGCTTTTTCCGCTGCCGTTCGGTACTAAAGCCGCAGCGGCAGGACGGCCGCTGTCTAAGGATAAGTCCGATTATGTGTCCATGCACATGCGCAGACTACTCCTCCCATATTTTATCACATGACACCGACGCGAATATCTATTTGTTAATGCTAACAGTAATAATGCTACTTCTCTCCTCGGACCATCTTGATCGACGCCCTCAGCAATTACAAAATTTTGGTTTTCAAGGATATCCATACATCTAATGGTCCGATTTCCCTGATTTTCAAAAATTAATTTTAAAACTTTAATTAAATGGCATATAATCAAATTTCGTTAATTCTTTTTCAAGTAAACTCCCAGTCATAATAGTCTGAATTCGGTGATTTTCAGAAAAGTTTTTCTTACTTTATAATGCCATATACCGAGTTTCGTTGAGAAAAAATTTGCATTTGCTAGAGCGTTTTTTTCAAATGGTCCAATTTTATTAGTTAACAAACTCGATTAATCGTTTATTAATTGATCGTTATATGTCGTTGAAAAAAAGTTGAGGCTGCTAGAACGCTAATATGTTTATATTTTTTTCATGGTCATTTCTTGTGCTTAGTAAGTAGGACCAATGGAGATTTGGGGGAGGGGGAGAAAGCCGACACGAATGCCAGTAGAGCCCCCTTCGAAGTAATTGAAGTCCTTCAGAAGGGCTGATTTCATATCACACAGAAACCTTTCCAAAGCGCAAACCACCGCCATATCACACGCATCATCAGCCCACCTCGCCTGCCATTTTAGATCCTGCAGCAAAACCAGCGGGATGAAATTAGGTACATTTGTGGGAGGCAAAGATACATCCCACTAGGGAAACAACGAAAAACTCCAGTCAGGGTGGTCTGTTCTAACGGATTTGCTAAGTAAATCATAACGTCACCTTTATCAGTTCAACTGTTTTTAAAATGTTGACATCAGATTGTTACCGACACCGTTTCAAACAGCCAACATTGAGAGTTCTTAAAGGCATAGCACTAAAAACCAACTCTACCACCATTATAAAACTACTTGACTATCTTCAGACATAAATGGAACTGGTTTTGAATTCCCCGCATTAGAAAAAGTCCATTCATTGGAAATTCTTTCCAAGGTTTGATTACACAATCTTTGTCAGTTCCGCCACAAGGTAAACGTTTTATTAGCTCCCAGGTATGACAACTATATCTTCCCCGCTTGGTTGACTACCTCCCAGGGAAAGCCATGCATGCTTTTCGTTTTCTTTTTAAGTTAACTTTCCCAAACGCCAGTCTCAACTGACGACATCCGCCCATGGGAACTTTTGCGAAGACACGTAACGTTTCGTCTTAATGAGCTGGTTCATTATCTTTCTAAGCTTCTATTCATTGTTTGTTTATTGTATGCTCTTTTAGCAAATTTCGAATTGATGTAGTTATTGTAGTTGTACCCATGAAAACATTTTTGAAACATTTCTTCAAAACTTCATCGATTTTACTTACTAGGTACCAAAAATGACAATGAATATATGTTAGCTCTCTAGCAGCTGCAATTTACTCAACAAAACTCGGCATATAACCTTATCGAATTCGTTATCAGAAAATTTGGAGTAATAGATCTGGGGTTAACCTATTAATCTAAAGGAAACTTTTAAAAATAACCCAGTGGCCGCACTTTATTTTTTTTCTCAACGAAACTCCGTATATGTCATTGTAACAAAGTAATAAAAACAATTTCCAAAAATCAGCGAAATCAGATTATTAGGTGTGTGGGTTTATCTGAAACCAAAATTTAAAAAACGCTCTATCGGCACCAATATTTGTTTTATGCAACGAAACTGGTTATATACCATTTAAATATATATATATATATATATATATATATATTTTAAAATCAGGGGGATCGGACCATTATAAGTGGGGTTAAACTTGTAAACCGAAATTTAAAGAGTGGGGGTTAAAGCGAAATTTAACAATGGTTCTAGTGGCCTTAATTTTTTTTCCTCAACGAAACTCGGTATATGCCATTTAAATAAAACAACAAAAATAGTTGCTGAAAATCAGGGAAATCGAACCATTAGAAGTAAGGGGGGTAACCTGAAACCCAAAAGTTTAAAAATGCTCTAGTGATACACATATTTATTTTTTCACAATAAAACTTGGTATATATAAGTTAAATAAAATAAGGAAAATATTTTCTGAAAATTAGGGAAATCGGACCATTAGGAGTAGGAGTATGTCTGAAAAGCGAAATATAAAAAGCTCACTAGTGTTTAATTTTCTCTCTTTTGTTTCAATTATAAAATGACAAAATAACTCAGCATATAACCAGTTTTTTAAATTGCATATGTTTTATATTTAACAAAAGTATCGTCGTGAAGATAGTAAATGTGAAATATTAATCTAATAAGTGTTTTGAGAATTATATTTGTATGTAAGAGCGCTCTGTAATAACATTCAGAAAACGTTTACTTTACATGTTAATAACATTTAAATTAAATTTCAAAGCCACTGAAAATCGATGTAACTTTCGACTGTTTTTATTTACTTAATACGTGGTAATTGTTTTGAAATAGTAACATGTTTTTATTTTATTTAAACATATGAGCATCATCTTAAATACACATGTAGCTCGAAACGTTCTGTTTTTTTGTTTGTTTTTGTTTTTGTTTCCCTCTATTTTAGTGTAAGTAAATTGTAATACTAATAAATTGAAATAATTCAAAATTTGTCTCCCTTACTTTTAAAAATTTGACTAATTTTACTATAGGCTTTGTTTTCAAGTGATTTTGAAGGGAAACAAATAACAGACAGGCAGATAGACCTAGTTAAGTAATGTGTTATAGTTCAGTTTTTCTTTTGTTACTTATCTTTAGAGTTTGCATAAAATACCACAGCTTATTTCATTAATTAATAAAGCCATATTTTGGATGTTATATTCTTTTTTAAAGTTATTTTACTTGCTGAGGAATTTGTTTAGTTTACGCAGCTCCTGCGTGACGGATTTTCCCCCGTCTTCATTTTGTTTTTTTGTCTATATTTCTTTTGCGTGAAACTTCCTTATAGGTAACCAGAGGAATAAAAGTCGGACCTAGTAGTAACCATAGATTGCGTAGATCCAAGATTGCGAGTTCAATCCAGGGCAGAGTCGATGGATTTTTTTCGAAAAGGAGACAAAACCGTGGGCATGTTGTAGATTTATGGGAAATAAAAGAACCTCAAGCCTGAAAGAAGAGGCATCTGATCAAAAGTTATTGGTCGTTTCACACCTTGATTTGAATGGGACGCTGATGACCTGAGATGTTAAAGAGCGTACGTAAATAAAAACAGAAAAATAAAGTGTTAACATTACCCAAAATAACAGGAGAGTTAGTAAAAACAGCTTTAGAAGATGAAGTTACTGGGTAAAAAGCTAGTACGCCTCCCACTCTCCCAAAAAAAGTTTTGTAGCTGAAGTCGAAGGAAGAAAGAGGAAATTGCTGCGTAATGTGCCTACGTCACGGTTGTACCAACAGTAAGAAATACACTAGAAACGGGAATGAAAGGGATAACAGTGCATAAGTGGCAATTTCATGAAACATATAAAAAGTCTCCTGGAATCAAAGATGTAAAATTTGTTACTAGATAAAGTAATGCGTTTCCAAACTCGAAAATAAAATACAGGTGGAAAAATGGGTAAATGATATATAGCAAACTAACCGCTTTTAGACATTGCGTTATTAATATATCAAAATTGCACACGGCCATGTTGAAATACAATGACGTCAGAAAACAAACGACAAATTCATCCAGGCTAACAATGCAATTAGTACTGAACTCAAACACACACAAAAAGAAGGGAAATAAAGCTGTGGGTCTCGTGTCGTACATTTACGGTACGATGAAGAACCTCAAGTCTGAAAGAAGGGACCTCTGAGCAAAATTTGTCGGCCGTTTCACACCCCGAGAGTTAAAGAGCGTTATAAAAAAAAAAAAAAAAAAAAAAAAAAAACCCGCTAACCTCGGGAAGCCGGGGGACCAAGTGTTTTATTGCGACTCGCTACGACCTTACGGCCTATGCTCACCTATTCGGAGGGGGGAACATATGCTGGTACATCGTGAAATTATATAATAGTTTGGTTGGCAACTCTGAAAAACAAACTTGGAATCGCTCATAGGACATACATCAGAACAGTACTATATGGTAAACTTACATTGGTGTTGGCAACTCTGAAAAATAAACGATGAACCGCTGAAGATAATTCGCAGTGCCACCCTGGAGGGGAAAACGGAAGCCAAGCACGCGAACGTAATAATGTGGAAATTTGCTACATTCAACTAAGTTTACCACTTGCGACCACCTAACTCCAAATTGTAATATCTGCACTCATTCTCTTGTAATAAAGTTTGTGTGTACACTCTCTTCAGTTTTAACTTTATAAAATGTGGTTGAATGGTGTACCTGTAAGGAAGTGTGTATTTGTTGTTGTTGTCACAACGCTTCATTTATTTTATTTCTCTTCCTCTTCCTTCTGTTTGATAATTTTTCACTTCGTTGTTTTTTTTCTTGCTTCTCTTGCTGTGTTCCCTGTTACGGTGCGAGGCACCTTGTGGAACCTGCAGTGGCCCGATGATACCGCCGGCCACCAGACGGGCAGACGGCCGCGTGTTATGAGGGACCTAGATTTACTTGGAATGCGGTCAGTGTACCAGCAACATCCCCAACCTTATTGTGTAACTTGCATCATCACGGGAAAGGTGTCTATGTTGGCCATCCCGAAGGTGTACGTCAGATGTTTTTCTTTACAAGCGAATATGATAGGAAGCGTATCGTTAAACAACTGCCTGTCGAATTCTGATACTCCGCTGTTTTGCTACTGGCATTCTTTTCGGCTATGAAATTCAGGCATTAACGTTTATTTTATAAACAAGTACGTACTGTAGTTGGAATCTTTTTACAAATATTTCAAGCATCGTATTGCTTTGTCTTTGTAACGCAGTAGTTTATTTCTGCAAATGGGACATCAAGATTATATATTTTATAATTCCCCACGAGGGCAGTTCTGTACATCACTTTCTTATGTTCATTCACTACTTTTAGATTCGTCAACTACCAACAATTAAAAAAAATAACCCTAGGTTTAGGTTTAAGTTTTACAAGGATCCCTATAATGAGGAATATCTGCTTACATTAAGGTTTTCTGTAACAAAGTGATGCGCTAAGGAGATGTTTGGTTCAGAGTGACTCTAGAATGCACAAAGAAACCCCGGCTCTGCAAGCATGGTACACCTTTTCCGTCCATTCAGTCCTTGAATCGCCGAAATTCACCCTCGCTGACGTCTCGGTTAAGTGAAGCCGCATTGGGCGTGGTCGACACTTGGATGGGTGTCCAGTATATAACAAGCTACACCACGTGCATTGGCAAAGTCTGTAAGCGCCAAGAGTAGCACTTGCGTCCCACCTACACCCATCAACCTTCCGACACATTACTGAGAGTGTTGAGCAGACTCGAGGAGATGCGGGAGAATAAAGACACCGGGGTGACACCCAGGAGTCTGCCCGAAACGGCGACGACGATGACGGGGTTGGGTGCTTGGGTTAATAGCTTCCGACGAGCTCACATCTCCTGTGGACTACCGTTTTATAACCTCCCGTTCAGTATTGAGCGAAATGTTTTGAGATATAAAAACTCCATCACACAGGAGCTGTGTAAACTAAGCGAATTCCTCAGCAAGTTGAATCTGTGAAGGTTATTGCAGAACGCTAGAGCAGAGAATGTAAAAAAACAAGTAACTGATTATATATATATAAATCATGACTTTCAAGTTTAAAATTACCTGCTTTAAAATTATATTATTATTATTATTATTATTATTATTATTATTATTATTATTATTATTATTATTATGTTTACGTGTTATATCGTTAGCTTAACGTTTTCAATTGCACGTAGCTGTATAACAACTAAAACGGAATGTAATTAACATTTAAACCACATAGTTGAGTTTAGATGAACGATTGCTTGTTTTTCTGTGTTCCGAAACCGTTGTGTTCTCTCCGCCTGCATTTATTGTTCTCTGGAATTCGGCTTTTCCCCGCTAATGTTCGGCGCTGAAGCCGCAGGACGGATATTATCTGTAATAGTAAGGGCAAGTTAGATTATTCGTCCATGCGCATGCGCAGACTATTCTCTCTCCCATACTCTTTCACATGACACCAACGAGTTTATCACTTGACGAGAATACCCAATTGCTAATGCTAACAGTAACAATTCCCCCCGTATTCTCCCTCCTAGATAGTGTTTAACGCCCGTTTTTACTACTGACACATCCCAGGTAGTGTGAACACTGATGATACATGAGATGAAATGATAAATTGGGAAAGAATTTTTTTTTTAAGGAAGGAAATGTTCCAGACCTAAGTTAGAGTACCTCCCCGGCATTTGCCAGTTATGAGGACTGAGGAAAACCTGGGAAAAATCCTCAGTCAGGAAGAACGGTCCTGGCGGGAATCGAACCCCAGACCTTCCGCTCACGAGTCCGCGCCTTAACGACCTCGGCCACATATAGCGGCACATATAATTTTTTTTCAATGTCCTTTCTTGGTGCCTAGTAGGTAGTGTCGATGAGAATTTGAAGATTTATTTTTTTCATAATCTCTTCATGGGTACAACCGCAGTAGCTACATGACTTATAAATTCGTTAAAATTGAAATTGTGTTTATTGGATTCTACATGTACTACAATATAAAAAATATGTTTTGCAGTACTCTACGATTAATGGTCTAAATATGTAATTTCACAATTTTCCGCTCTGTAGTTATGAAATATTTCCTAATTTCCTTAATAGTGCTTAAACATTTACAAAGATAAAGCGAATTACCCTAAAATATTTTATTATTTCTATAATTGTCTATATATTTTGTGATATTTCTTTCCATCTGCATCCCTTAGGTTTTGTAGCATTTCTCCAGAGATATTATTAGACCACCAACAATGAGAGTGAAAAGCAGGGAATATCTTGTTAGAAAGCGTGCAATGTTGGTAACATTTCCTGCAGGAAACGTGTATAATTTCGCGATTGTTATCAAATGAGAAGCATCAGTGCTATAATGTGCTCATTGTTTTAAAGAAATCGAAATTAAGAAACCGCGACCTGGTTTCCTTTCACAGTTAGGTGAACCTGAAATTTTTTTATCTGCTTCTTGGACCTTGAATTCATTTACCAGTCAATGTGGTATACGCGAAAGCAAATATACGAAACGTGGTGCATTCTAAGAGTGTTTTGTTTAATGCGAAACTAGACATTTTGCTTCCAGTGGAGAAACTCTGATATTGAATTATGGGTAATTTACTAAACATAGCGATATTTTTAGGTACTTATATACTGGTAGTTTTATTTTGATATTTCTTGACACCTACAAACCACGACGGCAGTGGCAATTTTTGTGGAAAAAAAAATAAATTAATAAAATCGACATAATAGTGAATCTGTATGCTGTGGCCATGTTGAAAACAATATTTTCGGTTCAAACACAAGTACACATTTTTACAAAAGTCATTTTCATTGTAACTTATTACATTTTTATAAAGGAAGACAATATAGGAATAATATATAATTTTAACACAGAAATGCTAAAAAAAATTTCACGAGTCAATAGTTCGTAACCCTGTGCTCTATAAAGCATCAGCGTGGGGTACCATTATCAAAAGCTAAATATAAACCCTGTCGCAAGATGTTGCTAGAAGCGATTTTCGTAACTAGATTTGCAATTGTCTCGAGAAACACTTCTCACGGGCATAAAAATGAAAGTTTTTGATCGTTTACACCGACTACAGGTTTGTTTCTAGGCTAGACCTTGAGACAATGTGCGAGTGTTGGCAGAATGGAATGCGTGCCACTGTGAGCAACTACAGCTTGTATAAAAATATATTTCCCTAGATGTTACGGAACGCGGTGGAAACAAAAGAGGAGAGATTCTCGTAACAAATCGCTATGGAAACGCTGTCGTTGCGAAAGTTAACAGTGGGAGAGTTAAAAGAATTGAGGACATAATACAGCATACTATGACTGAACTTGAGAGCTTGAAACAGTGCAGTGGCGGCTCGTGACACAAAACGTTGGGGCAATCCTACCTCCTATTTAAGGATCTTAATTTGAAAAAAAAAAAAAAAAAAAAAAAAAGTCCGTCACGCAGGAGCTACGTAAACTACTTAACCAGTCGAGTAACTTTGAAAAAGAATATAAAATCAAAATAATGACCTTATTAGTTCATGAAATGAAATAACTTATGGCTTTACTGTGTGGTGTTAGGGGAACAAAATTAGATTTCCTGCAATCTATAAGTGTCAAAAAAGAGAAACCACATTTTTAGAATTATTATTATTATTATTATTATTATTATTATTATTATTGGTATTTAACCACAAAAATTATGGTATACTGCTAATTAAATGAAATATATGACCACTGATAGACAAAGCTACACCGTGTGAGTATTTTTAAACGTGTTTAAAAGTAATATGTTTATGAACTGAGCCCTTGATATCATCTTTACGTTCACTAAAATAAAGAGAAATAACAAAAGTTTCGAGTTACATTGTATATTTAAGATGATGATGTTCATATGTTTCAATAAAACAAAAACATGTTACTGTTTAAAAACAATTGCAACGTACCAAGCAAATAAAAACAATCGAAAGTTACACCGATTTTCAGTGGCTTTGAAATTTAATTTAAATGTTATTAACATGTAACGTAAACGTTTTCTGAAGGTTATTACAGAGCGCTCTTACATACAAATATAATTCTCAAACACATATTAGATTAATATTTCACATTTGCTATCTTCTGACGATACTTTTGTTAAATATACAACATATGTATAAATACAGTTTATATGTTGAATTAATTTGTATTGTTATTTTAAAATATTATAGAGTAATTAAAGGCAAGAAGGTTCTTTAAATTTCGGTTTTGTAGTATACTCTACTCCTAAAGGTCAAATTTCCCAGTTCTACGAAGGTGTTTCTTTAATTTGGAGAAAGGGTAAAAGCCACGCGGAGATAAATTTGAAATATAGGGAGAGTGAGGGACACATTTCACATTTATTTTTGCGAGATATTCAGAAGCATTTACGACATGGCATTTTGCGTGTGATACGGCCTTGCAATTTTTGGAATATCTCTGTAGTATTGCCCCATTGAAGTTGTGTGCATGTACAACATGCTGGTAAAGTGACAGAAATATCTTTGCTGTTTGCTCTTAGGATAAAATTGATGGTGTGGGCAAGGTTCATCAACATTGATTACCTTTTAAGGAAGCTCTGCTTCTTCCAGTAACCTCACCGGCATGCAAACCTAAGCGCGAACTACCTTTTGTTCAGGAATCAGCAGTCTTGGACCTACCGGGCACAAACACGTCTCATGTGCAACTTTTCAGCTACCAACATATCGGTGGCACCCAGAGCAAATGTGCAAATTCTGTGAAAGTGTTCGTAATATGCGAAGAATCTCTCTCAAAATGACAGCAGGGGGGGGGGGGTTGATGTTTTCTTCTGTTAGGGCACAAATTGAAACCACGCTCCTTTGAAATATTGTAAGTCACCTTTGAGCTGTGCCATAGAGCAGAACAAACTCTTCATAGACCTCAGATGGAGATTTGTTGAGACGAAAGCAGAATTTCAGTGCTGCATTTTGTTTGTCGCTTTCACTGTAGGAGGAATTAAGCTAATAAAATATTGTAAAGTTAAAATTTAGCGCGAGAAATCATGTCTGTAAAAATTATGACATTTCTTTATTGAACAGTGCTCTTAAATTTGCAAGCCGTCATGTAAATGACAGACATTTTTAGAGGAAATAATTTGGGCCTTATGCGAGAGAACCAATTTGTATTAGTAAACCAGAATTCTAGCCACTTTTTGCATTAAAATCACCTCTGCAATTACTTTGTTTTTATTAATTAATACTTTGTTACTAAATAAATTGAAACTAATTATTAGCTTAAAAGTGGCCATGCAGGGTTAGTCATTCTGCTTTAAAGATAGCATAGGCTCAGATTGAGAGATCCGGGCAGTATAGAGGATGAAGTGTAACCATTGTGTTAAGGAAAACTTATCCATCAAAATCTGTTAGAACTGTCGTGAAATTAGCGACAGATCAATTCACGTGTCACATCCGGAAATAGACAAATCAACCGACTTCTCGTGCAAAGTCTTAGGGAAGCCATATGTACAACACATTGTGTACGAACACGCGTGGTATTCTTGAAGCCTTATGTTGTGTGTGTTTCCTGAATGTGACAAGTGTTTTGGTGTTGTCATACACGTGAGAAGTTCACATGTGCCCTTGAGCTAAGATACAAATGTTTTTGCTTTAATCATTTCGACGGGTTTACTAAAGAAGTCTGCCTTTTAGTTTTTTTTTTTTCCTCCTGTAGCGCAGGAAATTCGCAATACACACATCAAATTGTCAAAGAATAACAAAAGTTTTTATTGGTATATCTAAACAAAATGAACCAGAAGTAAATATGAGTGCTCTGTTCATTTGTCTACCTGCTAGTTACCATAGCAGTAAATTATTACAGTTAAATTGTTATATTAAGTTGCTATTTGAACACCTTCTTGACCTAGCGGTTAACGTTGACAGGGAGGCCCTGTCGGAAAAGCAAACAAATCGCATTTCTGAAGCTTTTATAGGCAGAAACAAGAACGCGATATTGGCTTCCCCCCCCCCCCCCCCCAGTTAGATTAGCATCTCCATTCCTATCATTTAACTGGTCCTCGCCACTCTGTCGTAGTGCACACCTCCATATGAACGAGTTTTCTTTCAACATGCATATAAACATGTATTATTTTTACGGAATCTTCTGATTATTTAATTTGTAAGACAATAATAAACCCAGCATAGCTGGGAATTCCAATTAGATTTAGAATAAACGCATGCTTGTGTTAAAGAATGCGAAAATCCGAAAGCGGATATAGCAATACTTCCTGAAAGGCCAGCTGACCCTGAGAAAGCACTCTGGTGACCGGCGTGAACACATTAAAGGCCGCTGACACTGTAAGAAATGACATTGTTGACCTTGGTGGTCGCTATAATGGGACTTTTTGTTAACAGCGACTGTTCTCGTTTCATGAATTACTTCCAACTACTTTGTAAACCGTTGCCTTCATAATTCTAACATTTATGGGCACAGTCATCAGTTTCGTGTATAAGTAGCAACAAATACAACATAACCTCAAAGTCATGGAAATACGTTATGCTGTTGTTATCTTTTCGCGCAGGCGTATGATGCAAACAGATGACGATAGCAACGCGTAATTTTGTTTGAGCATCTGGAAATTAATAACATGGCGATTTCCTACTGCTTACGTGTTTTATTTTGTTAATTATGAAATATATTATCGTTTATTTACCCATAAATGTGTGTGCAAATTCAGCTATCACTAGTGACTATCAGTGAGAATCATATATATGCTATTTTAACTGCAAATTATTTTATATAATCATTTTTTATTTCTGTTGAGAACTCAAATACTAGTTCTTTTAGCAGATTATTAGTAAATTTACGTGTCTTTCTTTACCATTTGTGTAATTTGCACTAGTAAGTGTTTTTATAATTGTAATTACAATTTTACAGTTGTTAAATAAGCTTTAAATGATTTAATGGTTACTAAAATAGAAATAATTATTTGCACGCTTAAAGGCAATCGTTTTTACGGGTTTAACTGAAAACTTTGGAATTTACTATTATGTTTGATTATTATTAATGACACCGTGAGCACATTAAGGGTCACAGAAAGAAGCGTTGTTAAGGGAAATGTATCATGGGAGTAAGATGGATAAGTTTTTTAATATATTTTACATTTGTGTGTTACTTTTCAGGTATTTTCCCCTGTTTACTATTTAGTTACAATTTGTATCAAGGACACCCAGAATGTTTCCGGGAATAAATGTTCAAAATAATGCGTAAGTATTGTCAGTTTTTAAGCAAATGTTTATTTTTTCTGACAGAAAATTAAACTAATCTTCAAAGTAAAGATAATTAGGTCTCTAGCCTTGTGGCACCTATCAGTGACCTTTGTTATCCTGCAACGGTACCCGATTCTGGATTTTGAGGAATAAGGTAATAGCCACTTCCACGTTTTTAATATTTCCAAAACTTCATGGTCCATGAATCGAAACAGTTGGTAATCTGAAGGCGCAAGATCAGGGCTATATGCGGGTGTGGCAGCAGTTTGATCCTTTCCAATCCTGTGATGAAGTAGTTGATTTTGAAGGGCTTAACCCAACAGAAACGTAAAATGAGGTATATTCCACATTAAAGGATTCCATTTGATGGAAAATGTTAACACTAGTTTGTTTACACGATCGTTACCAACAAGTGACCACACGTACCTGTCTGTAACTTTACAGCTCTCACAGTAATTTGGTCATCTTCACGCGTGTCAATCAGATCGAGAACTTTTAGGACATCTCTCGTGTCACCGTTGTGAGTTATGAATACGCCAGTACTTTCGTTCGTGGTTCCAAAGAATGCCAGGCTGAGGGGAAATTCTTTGAGAAGATTTTTTTGGGGACTTACGTATGCGAAAGGGTGACGATTTCTCAAAGGTGGGTTTATCCTGTACATGTGAATAAAGAAACAGAAAGTGCTCTTCTTTGATTGTGTTTAACTTGTTCGAGAGAATATGAGAAAGGCTCAAGCGCCTGGAAGTTAGGCAGAGTCTGTAAAGAGGCCTCTCTTGAATCAATTCCCCGTTCAATTAGCGTCCTTCATTTGTTTGTAGGTGGTGTGCCACGTGAGGGAATGTGTTGAAGACACGCAAGGTCTAAATGTTACGGGTCAGTGGTGTAACTGAAGCGATGGTATTTTGTGGTGCAAGGTGTCGCCTTTATTCGGTTCGTTTTTGTTTCTGTCCGAGGAGAGAGGGAAGTTGCTGAAGAAGTTTCAATTAGGTACAAGCATTCTCTCGTTCTTAACAAGAAACAAATAAAAATAGAAAAGTGTACTATTGCCTTTTCTTAGAGCTTTGTTTTCTTTCTTTTCAACTTTCTGCTCGTAGAGGTAAAGAAGCAGGGAATGATAGGAAATTAAAGAAAGCTTTGATATTTTCCCCCATCTTTTGTTCATTTCTTCATCTGAAAGAAGAGAAAAAGGAATTTTCTTTGTCGTTTCTCTCTATTGTTTTGTATATGCATTTTAATGCCTTTATTTAAACTTTTTCGTAAGAGAAGTAAATAAAAAATAAACTATTTTTTTCATCGTCTTCTCCAAGATGAGAAAGAATAGAAAAAAAGATGTTTTCTGTCCGTTTACTCTTGTTTACAGTTCTGTGTAAATATTTTTTTTTCTTTATTCATTCCCCCCGCCTCTTTTCTTACGTATGTTCTATTCCAGTCCCTATACCTTTTTGTTCTCAACAGGAAAGAAGGAGGAGGAAAAGACTTAAGTGCAAGAGCTACTCAATAAGGACCAAAATCTCCCCCCCCCCCTCATCATAGTGGCGGTGAAACAATTTTTTATGAGAAGAACAAATCTTACGTGATTGGTGGACAAAAAAAAAAAAAAAGTAGAAGTGCGTACGCTGAAATGGTATGAAAGCGTACACGATATTACAGCAAGTATATGCCACAATCAACTGCATTTCGGTGGTTCAAAGAGCTTAAGACGGCCGTGTTAAGGTTCAAAGAGCTTAAGACGGCCGTGTTTCAACAATAAAGCAAAGCAGTCCAGATGCTCTAGCCACTGCAGTGAGGAAAAGACACAATTAACGCGTATTTGTTCAAGAATGTCGACGAATAACAGTGGATATGTGACAGACATGATACATGGTAGTGCGTTTACCATTTTACACAATCGCTTACACATGAGTCGCGTCTGTACCAGATTACTGAAGCCTGAACAGAAGATGTGCGCGTGTGGACGGCCCCTAAAAGCAAACAGGCGAAATCACCTGGTTCTCCGACACCAAAGGTTGCAGGTCGGCAGGAAAGGTTATGGTGATTTCGCTCTTCGACTGTCGTGGAATGGTTTGTCAACAAGTAGCAAACAACGATTAATGGGAAATATTACAAGACTGTTTTGAACGTCCTGGCCGAACATATCCGACGAAAACGCCTTCAACACTATCATCTGGCCCCTACACCATGATAGTGCATGCCCTCACATTTGCAACGTTTGACCCGAAAAAGCATAGAATGTGTATTTCACCTTCCATGCAGCCCGCGCCTAACTCCGTGTGCTTCTTTCTGTTCCCTCGTCTTAAATGGAACTATGGAGCCAGCGTTTTGGATCGTCAACAGCTGTCAGTTCTGAAGTCAAAAAAACTGTCTCCAGCACGTCTTTCAGGACTGCCAGACATTTTGGGAGCCAAGTTTATAGAACTCAATGGGGATTACTTCGAAAAAGGCACACCAACCTTGACTCTGGTAAGTAAATCTGTCTTTATCGACCAGCCGTCGTATTTCCTTTGTTTTGATCTCTGTAGTTCTTCTCCTGAAAGAAGTATGTCTAAACATTCGGAAAAGAACTTAACCTTCTGCGATTTCTAGAAAGAAGGAGAGGAAAACATTTTGGAAACATTCCTGTTCATATCTTATGTGTTTGGATTGGATTGATAGGGACAAAGTCTCTTTCAGTACTTCAGTTTTGTTCAGGGACTGGCCGTTTGTTCCGAAGGACAGGATAGGTAAGGGAGACACCAAGCGGCGAGGCGCAGACATAGACAGGGTCCCTAATATTGTTTCCAGATATGAAACATGGCACCAGCAAAGCCTCTCCTCTACAAAGAGCGTGCAGATCTGCCCTTGGAGGTGCTCACTCCTGAAAACATCGCTCTTGTGCAAGGAGAAATTATGGAAGACCGGCGGCTCAATGTTACGGAAATAGCAGCAAGTTAGGGCCTTTCTAAAACAGCAGTCCTTCGAATTATTCATGAACATTTAAACATGAATAAGGTTAGTGCAAGATGGGTGTCTAGACTTCTTTCCTCAGTCCAAAAGCAGCAACGAATCATCTGTTGTCAGGCATTTTTGGAGCTCTGCCGTGGCAACGAGAGAGAAGTTCTGCAAGGCATTGTTACAGGAGATGAAACTATGGTCCTCTGCTATGATCCCTTGTCCAAAAGAGAATCAATGAAGTGGCGTAAATCTGGCAAAGCACCGCCTCTAAAGGCCAAGGTCACTCAGTCAACTAAGATGATCATGACCATAATCTTTTGAGACTGAGAAGGAATACTCTTCATTGACTTCAAGGAGAGAAACACCACAGTAAATGGGGAGTACTGTGCTGACCTACTGCACAGATTTTGTGCTTACATCAAAGAGAAAAGGAGAGGAAAGCTGAGTGGTGATGTGCGCCTTCTTCACGACAATGCGCCTGTGCACACAGCTCTTGTTGCAAAGGAAACTGTGAAGAAACATGACTTCAAGGAGATCGACCATCCACTCTACAGCACAGATTTTGCCCTCAGTGACTATTTCCTCTTCTCAAAACTCAAGAAGGACCTTCGAGGAAGGAACTTTTAAGTGTGACGAAGAAGTGATGGATGCTGTTTATGCCCATTTTGCAGAAAACTTCTGACTATTTGGGGTAGAGGGATTGAAATGTTGATTCAAAGATGTGAGAAGTGTAATGCAATAAAGGGTAACTATATTGAAAAGTGAAATATAGTTTTTGTTTTTATCATACCTCGAAAATGGTTAGGCCGGGAACTTATGGACTTACTCTCGTACGTTCCAGCATTCGCCCAAGTGACCATGAATAGAATTCAAGATAATGGTGACTGACCCTGAGGATTTTGAATCAAATATATTCCATGTGCTAGTCCTAAAGTCACACCTGAGCCACGCATGTCAGATCTAACGCCCTTTATTCGAGTATTCAAGCCCGCTTTCTTTAGAAAAATGTCCTTTTTTGTCTTACACCTTTTCTATATTTAATTATTTTATCCTTCTTTTCTCCCCAATGTCCCTCCCTTCTACTCTTAGAAGATGAAAAAACGAACATCTCAATATAAAGCGAACAGCAGAAAGAAATGCGATTACATTTTCAGTTCAAAACGCGCTTCAGCAGTGTGTCAGTAATCAGAAGTGTGTGAGGTGTTTACAGCATCTAGAACAGAACCATACCGCTGAGGCGATGATGACTGGCACAATGTTTAGAATAGCTAGTTCGCCCTCTGGGGTCATTGTCACCTGAACAGTTAGCGGCGAATATGATACAAGGTCCGGGTCTAAAACTGGTTCAGGTATGAACTGTGGACCCGCGAGGTCCATTCTTCCTGGTAACACAGTAACAACGCCTTTCCTGTCTGTTATCTCACTCTAGCTGAATTATTTTGCGCTCTTCTGTCTTAGAAACGATTTCCTTAATTCTTGCATGAATACGCCTTTATTGAATAATTTTAACTGATTCATTTTGTCATATTACTCAAAATATAATGAGACAGGGAGCAATTTCATATTTTTCAAACGTTTTTATCAACTCGCTTTCTTGTCTGTTCGGGTGGAATTTTGTAATTAATTTTTCATGCGCTTCTAAATGAGATAGGGTCTTGTAAATTTTGCACATAGGTCATAAATGGATGACAATACAATATAATACGGCAATTATCATGGTTCAATGGTTCCACGGTTCAAAAATATGGTTCCGCAGTTTTGAAAGTAAAGCAACGCAATATCAAACACGAAGGTTTTAAAAAATGTAAGTAAGAACACATTTCTGTAGTTTCGTTAATAACGCATAAAAATATAAAATTTATAATAATCTTTATTTAAAAACAAGAACAGTTTCTATGATGACTGTATTATATTTATCAATACAATAAATAAATTATAGTGTAACTTGATTTATATTTAATTTCAACGTTTTATTTGAATCTAAGATGATTAAAATTCTTGTTGTTATATTTTGATAACAATAGTCGCCATGGCAACTATTTAAATAAACAGCGCGATGTAGAACGCGCAAATTCCAAGAAACGCATGGCTCAAGCGCGATCAACTGAGACGATGGAAAAACGTTCTTCTCGACTCGTTAATGACACGCAACGACATGCTAAATATTTTGATAACAATACAGTCGCCATGGCAACTTTTCAAATAAAAACATCAAATTTAAATCCTCACAATTAAATCCTTACAAATAACATTCAATAAATCTAATTTGTATTATATAAATTCAATTGCATTAGTGTGTATTAATAATTTCAACTGTGTAAATAAGTAGTGAATGAGTATTATATTTAACATAATATAATGAGTTACATATATTATCAAAGGTTTTGACTTCTATATTGAGGATCTGGTACAAATGTATTTAATACTGAAATAAAAGTTTTCAAAATATACTTTGTGTTTCTGTATTTTGTTTTAATTAATAAAACAATGATTAATCAGCTGTTTCGATATATCAATTGAGTAGATAAAAACAATTTTCTATTTTAGATATGATCAAGAGAAAACAAAATGAACTAAACCTAAAAGTTGCTCAATTTTTGTCATTATTTAATCGAAATGTCTAATATTGATCGCAAAATTACGTGCACATAAGACTAAAAAGTAGAAAATAATAAAAAAAATTTTTTTAAAAAAAAAAACACGCTTTTATTTTCTTAATTATAAGTGAGCTAAAAAGTATAAAATAATTCATCCTAGCAAATGCAGATTTATAACCCCATGCAAATTCATAATCTCATTAACATTTTTAGAAAAAATCTTCCAAATGAAAAACGTGGGGCGCATGCAATGGATAAAATCAATAACTGTTAAGGGTATTTATAGTTTAAATTAATCACACAAAAGTTCAGACAAACTATTGCATGCTCCCCACATTTGTCGTTTGGAAGAATTTTTCTAAAAAAGTTTGCATGGGGTTGTAAATCTGCATTTGGCTAGGATGAACTATTTTATACTTTTTTGATTTCCACCAGAACCGTCTTCATTTTTCCAGATCTTCCTCAAGGGCAAATGCCGGGGAGGTACCCTAAACTTAGGCCTTGAACGTTTCTTTCGTTAAAAAAAAATCCTATCACAATTTATCATTTCGTTTTATGTGTTACCGTCCACCGTCTGTGATGCCTTAGGGGTAAAAACAAGCGTTAACCACCATTAAAAAAGGTGACATAGTTCCCGCTCTTACTAGGTGCCTCATTTGTTCAAAAACGAAGATTAAACTTTTATTACAAGTCACATTATTATTATTATTATCATCATCATCATCAATGTTAATTTATGTATTTATTTCATTTAGTGACATTTTGAAGAGAAAACACATTTCAGCTCTTACATATTGAAAATATTTTTTTATGATCTTTGTTCGAGTTATGAATAAAAGCCTGTCTGAAACAGAATATCTGTCTCTCTATCGTTATGCAGTACTTCATTTGTTTTATAGAAGTGTGCGTTACTATGGGAACAAAAAAATTGTGCATCATTTTAATTAGACCTTGTTTGCTGAGGAAAATTTTATCGTTATAATCAACATAAAATATTTTTTTTAAAAAAAGGTACTTAACAAAAGTGCAGACAAATAATCAGCGATAGAAATTAAATTATACAAAATGAGTTTGTATGGCCTTTGACTTTACGAGATCATGTATGGAAAAAAATCCAATATTATTTAATTAATACTTAAGCTCATAGAAATTCATTTCGTCTCTAACATGCATGTTGAAACAATAACAGTTGCAGAAACATAAACGAGATTCCAAATACAGACACCCATCGCCGGTGTAGTCCGCACTTCAAAGAGGTCGAGCGTTTCGGAAAAGTCGCTTCCACTCCAGTCACCGGCCCAGGAATATTTTCAAAGCGCTAGTTAATGTGAAATGGAAAAACGGAAAATTCGTGGATTCGTTTGGAAAGCAACTTGCAGGAATAAAGAAGATATCAATGAAGTCAATTCAAGGAGACCAACGAAATAGATGTGCATTTTGTGCACAGAAAAAAGAAAAAAGCAAAATGACATGCTATAAATGCACCAAATCTGCATGCTCGGAACATTCAAGTGTTTGTGGACATAGCGCAAATTTCACGATAAAAATTATATAAAAAAGTGAATGTAGAATGGGAAAAAATAACATATCCTGTAAGTAGAAACAACTTTAAGTTAAAGTATAAAAACGATCAATTAATTAAAAGTATTTGTAACTCAAAAGTGGTCCATATCAAAAACAGTCAATGGATGTCAATTTAAATAGCACGGGCCTGAGAGGTCCGACAGGTAAATAACGTTATGCAGATTTTCTGGTAGTTTAGTATAATTAGATATTCTTTGGTATGAAGGCTTTCTATATAGCATATGTTATAAAGGTTCTTTACCATATTATTATTATTATTATTATTATTATTATTATTATTATTATTATTATTAACAAAGCTACTTGTATCGTGAAAGCTTAAGATATTAAATCAGTGGTTGCAAGGAAAACCTGAAAGCGGGTGTAGGGATTCCATAAAACGAAAAGCTTGTCACCCATGGTCTGGGGAGCATGACGCACGGGCGGAAATCCTTTCTCCGGGACTTCTGAAGCAGAGCGCGCCGTGGTTTTACAGTTTAAGTTATCTTTTTGTTGTTCCCAAGCATGCAACTATTTTGTTCTCACCTGCCTTTTTTTCCCGGGCGTGTTCATAGTTAAAAAAAAAAAAAAAAACTGTTGCTTCGTTTTTGGATAATGCTGGAACTCTCCCAGTTTCACTTTGTGAGAGTTTTCTTGCTTTTGGCGCGGTTTGTGGTTTGTCTTCGGTATGGTGTAGTGGTTAGCATACCTATATAGAAGTTTTCATGTTGTGTGGGTAGAGTTTTTTTTTAAATTAATTTGAAGATGGGGAATGCTTTTGAACTTTGGATTATGGTTTATGTTAGCCTCATTTCTAGGAAATACAGGGTGGTTCTAAATGAGTGGAACAGTTTTGCGTATTTATAATAAAGAAGTATTTATTGCACTCATAAACGAATTTCAACTTTTTTGTATCTGGTTTGAAATATATAATGACCGTGCGTACATTTAGGGAGTTGAATTCATTTAAAACCCCGTTTTTATCTTTTACGTAACCCTTTCTGGATGCATAATATTAACAAACATATGAAATACAATGATTTTAAATGTCTGAAATCTTACACTTAGAACTATAAATATCGCGCGATCATTTTTGTTTTCCACCGGAGTGTTTTGCGCGCCGCTTATTAGCCGGCTAGCCAGGTCTCGGTGATTAGCGGGAGAGTAAAGCAAATAAACCAACTATATAATTACACAAAACAATACTCATTACTTACCAAATTATCAAATAAGGCGTTAAAACTGCTCGTATTCATTGGCTACACATTTTTGGCATCTCTTTAGGAAATTATTCGTCACTCGTGTAGTTCATTTTGAGAAATCCGGACAATTTCTCGACAAATATTATCTTTGAGTTCTTGTATGGTGTGCGGGTTCATCATATACACGACATTTTCAATTGATCCCAGAGATAATAATTGCAGACTGTTAAATCCGGGACCAAGGGGGCAACAAACCCCTAATAATAACTCTGTCTTGTGAATTGCTCTCATGGAATTATTCGCACTATGGGCCGTGCAAAGTTCCGTTAAAAATGTATAATCAAGCTTCCTCTTGGTTAATTTCATAAAATAAGGGTTAGTTATTTACATAAGTAACAGAAATAAGTATATGCTTAAACAAATTCTAATGATTCTTTCCCCACTGAGTTAACACATAAAGACACGCCGTGCCGTTGTAAACACACGAAGCATAATACACTTTATGTATACTGTCGTTAAGAAATTAACAACCAACGCACACCCGGGATCAGCTGCGCTACGACTGCGACATTCAGCAAGTCAACAAGAAAGCAAGCAGGTTTGTTACCCTCTCCATGGCGCGGCAAAGTGTTTGGGCTTACTCATAGGAAAAATCCTGTCTCATGGGGTAAAGCATCACTCATTGCACTGTATGTGGATATACCAAATTTTGAAATAATTTAATACAAACAAGAAATGGAAATGTTTGGATACGATGAAAGATCTAAAATTTAGTTCACAATAAAGTAGCCACGTTACTCCTTGTTTTGTTTTGAAAAGTGTGTCATGAAGTTCTTCTTTTGTCTTCAAAGTTACCATGGAAATATTCATTTGTTTTATTTACGGACGCTCTTTTAACATGTTAGGTTATCAGCGTCCCATTCAATTCAGGGCGTAAACCAGTCGATAAATTTTGCTCAGAGGCTTGAGGTTCTTTTGCGTGCCGTAAATGTACGACACAGCTTTACTTCCCTTCCAAAGGAAGCCATACTTAGGATTTTTACACCCGAAAAAATCCATCGAAACCTGACCGGGATTGAACCCGCGATGAGTGTGATTATAACCAGACCACCGGGACCGATTCATTGTCCAAAGCAATTCACAAAACCACCACAGTCATTTTGGAAAATTCTTTATAGTCCATTCCTTGAGGATACTTTCTCGGTTTATTAGAATTCCGAGTGGCCATAAATATTTCTCTTGTGCGGCACGAGGCACATAAAAGACATTTGTAGCGCTCTGCGTTAAAGTGGAATGTTATCCTTGTGTGTAGAAGACAACTCTTCTAGCATTCCACATATTTCGTAAGTTACAAATGCTTCACTTATCAAAAGGCAGCATTCTTTTTGCCCAGCGTCCACGAAAAGTGGTCTAAGGGCACAGGTTTATTAATTCAGGTATCTTTTTTATGATTTTTTTTCAGCTACAGAAACAGCTGCTGTACTGTGCCGTCCATTGACGATGTTGCGTATCTTTAAAGCCCCGCGTGGGCCTGAACTTTACCGCGACGTCTTCTATCTTAACTACATGCCCTCATTGGTATAGTGCAGTATTGCACGGGGTATGTGATCAGCACACCACATCGTATATCGCGGCTTACTAGATCGGAGATCGCCACCTCTCCATCCCTCAGCTGCTCATTTGTCCTCACGAGGCTCGTTCCAGATCTCCCTATCTTAGAAAATTTCTTAAGTAGGTGCCGGGAATCGAAGGTGGTCGGGTATCTTTTATGTATTGCTAAATTAAGAGATAAGATTAATTTAATTTGCTTTCGCCCCTGATTATCCATTACAACTTTCATAATGGATGCAATCTCATACAGTACTCATTGAAGAAGGGTTAGGTTGGATATGCTCAGGAAAGTTCCCCTAAAAATTACTTCGATGTCTTCTCAACAAAGGAGGCTTTCTATTCCTCTCTTCCAACCACTACAAAGCTACCAAATTTAAAATCCCACAAAATTACTGTAGTACAAGAACATAAACCGGGTGACCCTGCACCTAGGAGTAGACTTTGTGAATGGATTTTGAATACTGTGCATGACGGAGAAATTGACTCTAGTCGTAAGTTTCTTTACGGACGAATCTTGTTTCCATCTAAGTGAGCATGTAAATTCGCAAAACAGGCGATGCTGGAGTTAAGAAACACCTAACCTGCTTCGTGAGGAACCCCTGCATCATCATGAGATAGAAATGTGGTGCTGTATTAGCGGCGAGGGAATTATAGGGCCTATTTTTTTTTTAGAAACAATTAATAATGATAGGTAAGTGCAGAACATTTTTCAATCCTTTTCCCGTGAACTAACTGTGAGATAACTTAAGTTCGTGACTTTCCAACAGGACTGTGCTACGACACATACAGCCCTTGTCTCTTTGCATGCAATTCATGAAATATTCGACGATAGAGTCATTACATATGACTTCCCCCCTGATTTAACACTCTGCTGTTTTTACCTTTGGCGAGGCATTAAAGGTAAAGAGTACAAGACAAATCTACACACATTAGATGAATGAAAAATAACATTCTTGAAGAATTTCTCAGAGGGAACTTAATGGTTAATTTCATAAGGCGATACCGGAAATGTATGGAAATAAAGGGAGGCAGTTCTACTTGCTTATAATATTAAGTAAATGTACCGTTTAAGTGTTAGTAATCACTTAACACCACTATCATAGCTGCAGACTTTCTGACTCCCGTTCACCGGGGTACCAGCTTGAACCGACCCACCGGCTGTTATGCATGGAGAAAAAATCACCCATTATTTTTAGATATAAAAATACTGCTTCTATACTACTAATCGCAAAAAGTATATCACATAATTAAGAAATTTCGGACAATTATTGTATTTTAATTTTTTGAAAAATTCAAAATTTTGCCTTCCTAATTCCCACATATAAAAATTACAAAGCTGTAATTACAGAGATGAAATTTTTTCACAATTTATATCACTACAGGGTCTGAGATTGCCGATAAATTTATCTGGAAAGCTCAAATGATGTACAATAGGGTGCCACAAATGTATGCACACTTCAAGCAAAGAAAAACTGTGTTAACTAACAAAACTGAATTCACACAAACAGAAAATGATGAGCACTATCATCTTAGACTTTTACAGTTACAACAGTAGCTCAAAATGCCCACCATCGGCGTCGATACACTTCTGAGTACGTTGAACTACTGATTGAGCAACGTTTGCGAAAGTGTCCTCGGCGATTGCAGCACATGCCGTTTCAGTTTCTTCCCGAAGTGTTGTCAGTGTAGCTGTTTTTCTACGGTATACAACATCCTTAAGAGTTCCCCATACGTTGAAGTCTAAGGGAGTTAGATCCGGAGAACGCGGTGGAAATTCTTCGTCCTATACAGTGTCTTGGAAGATTGTCATAAGGTACGCATTACATCTCGGTGGTAATGCAGCGGTGCACCATCCTGTTGGAAGCAAATTTCCATAAAGTGTATGAATGGCATTTAAGATGGATGTGCGTATCATGTTCAGGTGCACTGGGTCAGTTGATAATCTTGCCTTCGTTTGTTCATTGCTGATTTAGCTGTCACGTAGCAACGTTATCATAATATATGTGAGTCACATCTGTTTACAGAACATCATACTATACATTACTGTAATTTTTCGGTCTTTGAAATATATTAAATAAATATCTACTGTGAAAGCGTGTATATACTTTTTTGGCACCCTCGGTATTTTATTGGGATTATTTCAGGAATAAAACAAGAATTTATGTATATAATTACCCTAAATTTGCGTTACAAAATTGTAATAATTGTGTATTTTTATAATGAATACTTAAACTTTTCAAGTCATGTAACAGCAGGCGAATATCAATTTTTAGTAATGCCAATAGAGAAAAGTCATATACGAGTTTAGTACTATTTCATGAATAGAATAAAAATAAAGGTAATATATATTTGAAATTCTGCACATACCTATTAGCATTTTTATAAAATGTTATATTTATTATCAATACTTACCTATTCAGAAATCTTAAGGCGGAAATAGATGAAAGCCGTCTATTATAATCGCTTTCGTTCGGCTTACTAATATCAACTTAGAAAAACGAAACAGAGATAACATGTTATCATTTTGAACATCGTTTTATTAAAATTTATAGTTGCTTAGGCAGATATTGTTCTTAATTTATGAACTGATTAAAGAATGTTTGGCAAAGCAATTGTTTGAGTGAATAAAGAATAAGTTAGTCTGTTGGCAAAACTTTTTTAATGGTATTTAAAGCACGTTTTAATGCTGAGGCAACACAGGCGGTGGACAGAATTTATACACGAGATGAAATGATATATTGGGAAAGGATTTTAAAGAAAGGAAACGTTCCAGACCTAAATTTAGGGTACCTACCCGGCATTTGCCATTCAGGAGGATTGAGGAAAACTTGGAAAAAACCTCAGTCAGGGGGAACGGTCCTGGCGGGATTCGAACTCCAGACCTCCCGCTTTAAAGACCTCGGTCACCCGTGGCGGTGCTAGCAAAAGTGATCAATGATGCATGCTGAGACAGTATAGTGGGAATATTATATGGAGTTGGCTACACTGACCAAGAGACAAATGCACTTGGCGCGATAAAGGAATTTTTTAACTTTAGATAATTTCTTTGCGATATCGGGCTGTGATTGGTAACACTTCAATATTTTATTTCTTTTCATTGGTAGATTTTATGATGACGTCACACAAGTTGATTGTTGATTTGTTTTATTTACGGACGCTCTTTAACATCTCAGGTCATCATCGTCCCATTCAATTCAGGAAACGGCCGATAAATTTGCTCAGAGGCCTCTCTTTCAGGCTTGAGGTTCTTTTTCGTGCCGTAAATGTACGACACGGGACCCACGGCTTTACTTCCCTTCCGGAGGAAGCCATACTTAGGATTTTTACACCCGAAAAAATTCATCGGTCCTATTTGGGATCTACCCCCGCTATCTTGGGTCTAGGGGGCAAGTATGGTTACCACTACACCACCAGGACCTTCGCGTCACATAAGTGAAATTTATTTCATGGTAACGTTTCGCCTTTAAACTTCGCACCGTAAATATTTGGTCTGAGTAATCAAACAATGAGTGTCAGTTGGACACAGTATTATGGACGCCTGTTTTCTGAATATTTCCTCTACTGTTTTTAATCTTCCTACTATACAATTGCATTTTTTTTTTTTTGGTCGTGTAACAGCGAAGGGCATACCCGTGTTTTTCTGGCACCATGGATACTCTCCACACGTGGACTGGCTTTGTCTCCCCCATGGTTATTTCCTGTCCTTCCCTCCCTAAAAGGAGGATCAATATGACATCCCCTCTCTCCCACCCAATTTACTTTTGAATATAAATGTAGTTTCCTACAGCAATTTATAAACTTCCCCTAACCGTCTCGGCAGGATACCAGCAACACGCTCAGCCCTTCACGTGTTAATCAGCAAGACAAGATATCATCTCTGAGCGCCGAAAAATTCTCTTCTCTACAGGGAGGTTCAATTCTTAGTGACCGTAAAGCAACGGAATAACAATTAAGTACGCTCACATCCCGATCAACTCTTTGGAAATCAAGTTTAAACGAGTCTTTAGTAATACCCCAGTCTTTCAGCGAATTCCGCAATAATTGCAGTTGTACCAATGAAAAGATTTTTGAAAAAATGCTTCAGATTTCCATTATCATACCTTACAGGGCCAAAAAATTATCTTGTACACCCAAGATCCCCAGTTCGATCCCTGCCAGGGTCGATGGATTTTTCGGGCGTAAAACTTATAAATAGGCTTCCTTCGGAAGGGAAGTAAATCCGTGGGTCCCGGGTCGTACATTTACAGCACGATCAAGAACCTCAAGCCTGAAAAAAGAGCAAAATTTGTCGGCCGTTACACGCCCTGAATAGAATGGGATGCTGATGACCTGAGATGTTAAAGAGTGTGCGTAAGTTAACCAAATCAAACAATCAAACTCCAAAAAGGGCGATTAAAAATTATATATACGAGGGTAGGTTCATAAGTTTCCTGCCTTACGGTTTTCTAGGTATGATAAAGAAAAAAACTATATTTCACTTTATTGCAATACACTTCTCACATCTTTGAATTAACACTTCAAACCCCCCCCCCCACAAAATAGTCAGAAGTCTTGTCTGCAAAATGGGCATAAACAGCATCCATCACTTCTTCGTCACACTTGAATTTCCTTTCTCGAAGGTCCTTCTTGAGTTCTGAAAAGAGGAAATAGTCGCTGGGAGCTAGATCTGGGCTGTAGGTTGGATGGTCGATCTCCTTGAAGCCACATTTATTCAAAGCTTCCTTTGCAACAAGAGTTGTGTGCACAAGCGCGTTGTCGTGAAGAAGGTGCACACCACCACTCAGCTTTCCTCGCCTTTTCTCTTTTGTGGAAGCATGTAGTCTGTGCAATAGTCCAGCATAGTACTCCTGTGGTGTTTCTCTCCTTGAAGTCAATGAAGAGTATTCCTTTACAGTCCCAAAAGATTGTGGCCATGATCTTCTTGATTGACTGAGACCTTGGCCTTTAGAGGCGGCGCTTCGCAAGGTTTACGCCACTTCATAGATTCTCTTTTGGACAAGGATCATAGTAGAGGACCATAGCTTCATCTTCTGTAACAATGGTTTGCAGAATTCTCCCTTGTTGCCACGGCAGAGCTCCAAAAATGCCTGACAACGGATGACTCGTTAGTGCTTTTCGACTGAGTAAAGAAGTCTAGGCACCCATCTTGCACAAACCTTATTCATGTGTAAATGTTCATGAATAATTGGAAGGATTGTTGTTTTAGAAAGATCCAACCTTGCTGCTAATTCTGTAACTTTGTGCCCCGGTATTCCATAATTTCTCTTAAAGTTTTCAGGAGTGAGCGCCTCTAAGGACCGACCTGCACGCTCATTGTCTTCAATACTTTCTGGACCCATTGGGAAAAGTTGGGCCCATTCTTTTACGGTAGAATATGAGGGGGATGCTTCCCCATATACATTGTCCATTTCGATTTTAATATTATTTGGAGTAAGTACTTCTTTTGTGAAGAACTTAATAACAGCTCGAAACTCCATTTTGAATACGTCACAATCTTCTACACATAGGCTTCTTTATGCAACTACATCTGAACAACTGAACACAGCTACAGCTGCAATTATTTACTTAACAGATAAGATATGATACCAGATAAGGGTTTTGTGAAGGTGTTAACCCTTATCGGCCAAATTGGAAGTAGTTCTTAAGTCCGTATGACGCACGGGGGCAATATGCATGATATTTTGTTATAAAAATGATAATCAAATAGTTTATTTTCAGTACTTAGGTTATGCTATAAATTTTAATGAAAGTATAATACCTTTTTCCTGCCAACGTTTGTGTATAGGGAGGAACTATTATTTTAAACATTTTATATGCAATAAACAATATGACATTCTTATGTACAGCTTTTAAAGAAACTTGCAAACTTTGATATATTTGACGAATGGAAATGTCAAAAATTCCAAGTCCATTCTCTAAAGCTTACAGGATGAGCAAAAAATTATCCATCTCTGTTATCATTTAACTTAATGCACCCAAAATTATTATGAAGACATCTTTACTACGAAATTATTTTATATAATAAATCGTTGCCAAAAATACAATCGTCAGATAGATCGTTTTACATGTACGCTCTTCATTTTGTAATTAGTATTATTAAATGACACAAAAAAAGAAAGAAAGAAGAAAAAGAAGAAGAAGAAAAAAAGAAAATTCTGAGTCGCCCCCCTAATTCGAGGACATTTCATAAGACGTTAAATTTTTTACCGTCACTAATAATACATGTTAACTTTGATCTGCGTTTGATTTTGCATTTGTGGCACGTAGTAATATAGAATTTATGCCATAGCGTTTAAATGAACACTATTGAGGACCCATATATTCCTATATGTATTATATACACGATAGCGGGGCTAGTTAAACACAGCACAACATGCAAAATAACTTTTGAAACTGTTGAATTTGTGATTCCCAATTTGACTAGTTTAATGGGACAAAAAGAATAAATTTCTGGATGCGTTAAAGTTTAACCTCAATCTACCTGTAGTTCACTCTCACCCTAGTCTGGTGCGGTCATCGATAGATCTCTTAACACAAATTCCTATTGGTGGTTGGGATGGCTGTGCTTCTGTTGCACTCACACAAGAAACCAGTTTCTATCTGCTACCCAATGACCTACCTGGATGGTTTGTTGTGGATCCCGAGAGAGACAGACGCACCCACCTCCTTGGCAAGTCTTTTATAAGGAACCGACAACAGATTTGTCTCTGGATACGCCGTAAGCCAATTATAGCTAACAGTAATACGTTGTTAGTGTACACCTTGTGTTTGAAGTAAGTACCGGAGGTGGCTAATTCTGTCTCGTGTAGTACAGCCTTGGTCTGTCGGTGGCCTGGAGTCTACATACTTTGTCTTTATGGCCAGGATTCGGCGTGAGGCAGCAATCGATTTGATTGATTTGTTTTATTTATGGACGCTCTTTAACATCTCAGATCATCAGCGTCCCATTCAACTCAGGGGGTGAAACGGCCGACAAATTTTGCTCAGAGGCCTCTCTTTCAGGCTCGAGGTTCTTTTTCGTGCCGTAAATGTACGACACGGGACCCACGGCTTTACTTCCCTTCCGAAGGAAGCCATACTTAGGATTTTTACGCCCTAAAAATCCATCGGTCTTGGTCAGATTCGAACCCTCGACTGCTTCTCATGATGGAGTATGTCTTCCACAAAGCTGTTTCTTCAATTTGGGGAAAAGGAAAATGTCTTACGACGTTAAATCTAGACTGTAGGGAGGGTGCCGTTCAGATTTGCGATGTGCGGCCGTGCATTATCATGGTGTAACGTTCGGTATGTGGCTTTTGCGTGTGATATGGTTTTCTAGATCTAGAACCTGTTTTTAGAACAGCTCTGTCGGTCCTGGTGGTGTAATACTTGCCTCCCAATCCCGAGATCGCGGGTTCGATCCCGACCATTTTTTCGGGGCGTAAAAATCCTAAGTATGGCTTCCTTCGGAAGGGAAGTAGATCCGTGGGTCCAGTGTCTTTCATTTATGGCACACAAAGAACCTCAAGCCTGAAAGAAGAGACCTATGAGCAAAATTTGTCGGCCGTTTCACGCCCTGATTTGAATGCGACGCTGATGACCTGAGATGTTAAAGAGCGTCTGTAAATAAACAAAAAAAAAAATGACTGCTATATAATATTGCCAGTTACAGTTGTGTGTCCAGATGCGAAGTGGCCGCTAGAGAGATTTTTAAAATTTCGATTTTCAGGTATCCCCCACTCCTATTAGTTTGATTTTTTCTGATTTTCAGCAACTATCTTATTCTATTTCAGTGCTTCGCTAAGAGAAAACAAAAATTGCTGTCGCTAGATCGTTAACAGGAATTATGTAGTTAATCTTTTTCGTAATTATTTTTGGTGCTAAGTAAACAGGATTAATTAAAATTATAAGAAAAATTTCAAGTATATTTTCATGAATACAACTTTAATAGCCACACGAATTTGTTAAAATCAGAGGTTTCTAATTAATTTTGACAATGCAGAAGATGTTTAAGAAAATCCAACTGAAGGTGCATTTACAGTTACAGTCAGTTGTGGTCCCTTTGTGACACTTAAAAAAAAGTCCATGATCTACTGTCTCCGAAACTCAACAACATGTCAGAACAACACAAAAAGGAGAAAAGTTGGTACACTTTGCTCCCGAGTGTTAACAATGCAGCAAGAATCAATATATAAATCAGGACTGGAAAAAATTATATAATTTGGATTTTCCCCAATATGTGTGAATTTATTTAAGATGGTAACATACAACCTTGAAATAAATTTAAAAGCTCATTATACCATTTAAATTAATTTTTTAAAATTGGCAAATATTTAAAATACTAATTGTTCAAAATACTAATCTTTTTTTTATGAAATATTATAAAACTGAAAAAAATTAAAATAGACTAATTGAGTTCTACACATAATTTACACTTCTCATATTCTGCGTTTATTCTCATTGGCGCTACAGCCCGGGGTAAGCCTTGGCCTGTCGCAGCGACCTCTGCTTCCACTACCTCCGTCTTACGACTTCATTGATAGAGGGCAGTATTGCAGAGGGGCATGTCACCAGCACAGGCACCCGGCAATCGCCTTTCGCGCGATTTTCGTGATCGATGAACGCCACCTCTCCATTGGACATCTTTTCAGTTATCCTCACGAGGCTGGTTGGACCTCGTTCCAGATCTTCCTTCTCAGAAAAATTTCTAAGTGCCGGGAATCGAACCCGTACCTCCCAGCCAGCAGTCATAATACTAATCACTGGACCAAAGAGGTGGCCCTATTTTGCATTTATTGTTTTAAAGCATGAATTTTAATGACACGATTATAATAATTGAAAAGAAACAATGATGCACAAACTAAAAGTTCAAGCATTAAAAATGTTAAAATGTTCAATTATTAGCCTTAACTTTAAAGGGCCCTTCTCTTAAGCAGGGTCCCCCCCCAACTTTTTGAATAATAACTTTTTATTACAAAAATATTAAAAATTATGTTTATTGAAATTAATAATTAAATCAGTTATGACACTGTACATACTTGCTGGGATAATAACAAAGTCGCATGGTAGTTATGCTTAACACGCGAGGCCAGCGCTTAGCGGAGAGGGTGATGAAACAAGGGGCCAGGTCAGCAGACCTACTTGTTATGAGAATGAAGGTGGTTCATGCGGTAACGTTGTGACGTCAGTGATTGAGGTCCGGAAGTGTGTCATATGCGAGGGCGACCAGCTGATGTATGAACAATGTCTGCAAAGTGTTACACTGACGCAACGACACCCCACAAAGAACAACAAGGAAGTTGAAGAGGACCATGACATTAAATATACAATAACAGATGGCCGTGGTGCCAACGAATCGTATCATAAAGTTTCTGATTGGTTGTTTTAATCCTGTGTATTGATAAAAATATTTCTGGAAAAGAATGAAAACACAAATTTCAGCACATTTTTTAGTTTAGTTTAGTTCCTGGAGCATTCAGTGAGTTCGCGAAGCAGTCACAGAGACCTACGAACATTGAACTTGTCATTTACAATTACCACAGTAGCACACAATGTACATTTACAAATAATATTGCACACATCTACGTAAATAGTTAAAATAAAAATGAAAAATAACACCTGGAACAACTCAACCAAACAGACAAGTCACTTAATCATACATGCTTATACGTATATGCATTGATATAAAATTATTACAGTGTTTTAACTCAGTATAATATTGTCACTCATATATTCCTTTATAGAATAACAGACCTTTTTACATAGGCATTTTTAAGAGCAGATTTAAAGGAATTATCATTTTTATTAAGTCTTTTAAGCAATAGAGAAGTGTATTTTGTACCAAATAGCATTTGTAATAAACTCTTTTTGAAGCCAGAAAAGTGTTGAGGTCGGTCTATGTAGATTTACTTTATTCTTATATAAAAGTAAACAAGGGAAAATATATTAGGGTATATTCATAAATTTCCGCCCTAACTATTTTATACACATGATATAGACAAAAACTATATTTTACTTTTCAATATAGTTGCCCTTTATTGCATTACACTACTAACCTTTTTGAATTAATATTTCAATCCCCTCCCCCAATATTCAGAAGTCTTGTCTGCAAAATGAACATAAACAGTATCCATCACTTCTTCGTTACACTTAAATTTCCTTCCTTGAAGATCCTGCTTGAGTTTTGAGAAGAGGAAATAGTCACTTGGAACTAGATCTGGGCTATAGGGTGGATGGTTGATCTCCTTAAAGCCACATTTCGTCACAGCTTCCTTTTGCAACAAGAGCTGTGTGCACAGGCGCGTTGTCACGAAGAAGGCACCACCGCCACTCAGTTTTCCTCGCCTTTTCTCTTTGATTGAAGCACGTAGTCTGCAGTAGACCAGCATAGTACTCCCCATTTACTGTGGTGTTCCTTTCCTTGAAGAGTATTCCATCACAGTCCCAAAAGATTGTGGCCATGATCTTCTTGGATTGAGTGACCTGGGTCTTTAGAGGCGGTGCTTTATTAGGTTTACGCCACGCCACTCCGTTGCTTCTCTTTTGGACAAGGGATCATAGTAGAGGACCATAGTTTCATCTGCTATAACAATAGTTTACAGAACTTCCCTCTCGTTGCCACGGCAGAGCTCCAAAAATGCCTGACACAGATGACTCGTTGCTGCTTTTGGACTGAGGAAAGAAGTCTAGGCACCCATTTTGCACTAACCTTATTCATGTTTAAATGTTCATGAATAATTCAAAGGACTGTTGTTTTAGAAAGGCCCAACCTTGCTGCTATTTCTGTAACTTTGAGCCGCCGGTCTTCCATAATTTCTCCTTCCACAAGAGCGATGTTTTCAGGAGTGAACACCTCCAAGGGCCGACCTGCACGCTCTTCATTTTCAATGCTTTCTTGACCCATTCGATAAAGTTTAGCCTATTCTTTTACTGCAGAATATAAATGGGGATGCTTCCCCATATACACCGTCCAATCGCTGTTTAATTTCATTTGGAGTAAGTCCTTCTTTTGTGAAGAACTTAAACAGGTCGAAATTCCATTTTGAACACGTCACAATCTTCTACATATAGCCTTCTTTATGCAACTATATCTGAACTGAACAACTGAACACAGAGAAGCAGAAGTTACAGCTGCAATTATTTACTTAACAGATAAGGGGTTTTGTGAAAGTGATAATCCTTAATGGTAAGGCCGGAAACTTATGGACTTACCCTTGTATATTTAAATGGAAGAGTTAAAATATGAAATTTCCTGAAGAGTATTCTGCATGAATGTGTACCAGCGATTATTCGTATGGCTTTTTTCTGTAATAGGAAGACAATTCCCTTTTATGTGAATTTCCCCAAATTATAAGGCTGTATTTCATTATTGAGTTGAAATAATTCTAATAAAATTTTTTTAAAGTCTTAATTGACTCCAACGTTACTAATGCACTGCCAAATTTAGGTATAGTAAGATCGATGTGATCTTTTCAATTCAGACGGATATAAATTATTAAGAATTTAACGTATTTAGTTTGCAGAAGTACACTGTTATAATATCCTATCTGTAATTGTGGATCTGGAGATCTGTCAGGGGTGAATTTCATAACATTTGTTTTATCCGAATTTAGAGACAATTTGTTTGCTTTGAACCATGCACACAAAGAACTCAGAACCAGATTTAGTTTAATGCACAATCATTAAGTCATTTATCAACATGCTTGTCTCATCTGCAAATAGAACAGCATTTTCTACATCTTGGGTAGATCAGGAAGTGAGAGCCAAATCTCATCACGTGGTATTGAGACATTAGCCATAGACTCACGGCGTCATATCCGTTTACACAGGTAAGTTCGCACGTTTACCTGCGGCGTCCTGCCAAACGTGAGCGGTTGGTTGTTAAGTGGAAAAATTGAACAGCGGTCAGCTGGTAACCACCGGCGTAGAGGAATTTCCTTTTGCTACAGTTATAGACAAGTGTTTCCTTCCTTCACATATCTGGTATTTGGTTGATCATAAAGTACTGAGAATATATATAATAAATGGCGTCCAGTTTAAAACACAAACAAAAGAAATTGCCGTAACTTAAAATATATTTACCAAAGAGAAATAAATGTTCCTGGGGTAACACAGAAAAAAAATCAGTGAAACCTCTACAAAACCAATTTCATCGAGAAACACTCTTCAAAGAGACGATCCCATTCCTAACACTGAAAGAATAATGCCCTTGGATACAAAGTTCAAGCAAACAGGAAGCTTGTTGCCCAAAATTGTTAAGCATTTAAGAAAAAAAAAAAAAAAAATGACAATATTGTACGCATTCGAACCTGCTTTACAAGACACCCAAGAAAATCAATTCGAAAAAATCAACTGCGGCTTTCTCGCAATACGGTTAATAATGCTTTGCCTGTGTGCAAGCTTACTAAAATCTAATATCCAGACATCGGATTTTAGTGCAAATATCTATTTTGTTCCTTTAGGAGAAGGGAATTATTATTATTATTATTATTATTATTATTATTATTATTATTATTATTATTATTAACATTCTACCAGCTCCACGTCGTTCCTGGTGGTGTAGTGGTAACCATACTTGCCTTCTAAATCCATGATCGTGGGTTCAAACTCGGACAGGATCGATAGATTTTTTCGGGCGTAAAAATCCTAAGTTTGGCTTCCTTCGGAAGGGAAGTGAAGCCGTGGGTCCCGTGTCGTAGATTTACGGCATGTAAAAGAATCTCAAGCCTGAAAGAAGAGACCTCTGAGCAAAATTTGTTGGCCGCTTCACGCCCTAAACTGAATGGGACACTGATGACCTGAGATGTTAAAGAGCGTCCATAAATAAACAAAAAAAAAAAATACTACCACTGCTACAACTACTTCTATACTACTACTACTACCACCACTACCAATACTATTACTGGTATTACAACTACCACTACAACTATTACTACTACTATTACTACTACAACCACCACCACCACTACTACCACTGCTACTACTATTTGTACTACTATCACTAATACTACCACTACTATTACTATTATTATTACTACTACTACTGCTAGTACTACTACTACTAATACTACTACTACTACTACTACTACTACTACTACTACTACTACTACTACTACTACTACTAATACTACTACTACTACTACTACTACTACTACTACTACTACTACTTCTACTACTTCTACTATGAGGGATTCTTTTTCTAGTGCAATGCCAGCCCCTTGAACTTGTGGACATTTCCCCCTGTCATGCAGGTATTGTAGCGGCTCACAGGGCACCGCTACTTTATCCATTGGAGATAATAATGAAGATGGCATGGTTATGATTCACTTGGGATTCCCTTAAATCTATGGGATGAGATTTTGCATAGCCAATAATTGTATCACTTTCATTCAGTATCTTGTAGCTCCGATCTTCAGGTACATACAACACTCAGGGGCATGACTATAGATGTTGTGAAGCACTTACGCCTCATTAAAATATGGAGCAACGCCCAATGTGCTATCATAAATGTTAATGGAACCGTTGTTGCAACTCAAGGACTTGTGTCAGGAACTGTGGAAGCGACGGAGCGGATTCATCTGTTCAGAACGTCTCTCTGTTCTTGAGCATTAGAGTGCCAAGGTGGTTTGTTAGTACTGTCACCAACACTATTGACATCTGGGTATTGGAACATGCCCTTACAGTGTTCACTTGCTTGGCTAGAAAATTGAGAAGACTTTTGTTAAATTATATTTCTCTAGTTCACATTTTATATCCAAAAATAAGCAGAGACAGTAGCTATATATCTGGAGGGTACGCGTTTAATTTCATTTGGAGTAAGTCCTTCTTTTGTGAAGAACTTAATAACAGCTCGAAACTTATTTTGAACATGTCTCAATCTTCTACACGCAGCCTTCTTTATGTAACTATATCTGAACAACTGAACACAGCACAGCTGCAATTATTTACTTAAATGATAAGGCTTTTGTGAAGGCGATAATCCTTATCGGCGAGGCCGGAAACTTCTGGACCTACCCTCATATATAACGATCAATTAACAATCGATTCATCGAATTCGTAAACAACAAAATTTGGTACATTGGAAGTGTGGGTTAATTTAAAACGAAAAATTAAAAATCGAGCTAGAGACCGCAATATATGTTTTACTCAACGAAACTCAGTAAATGCCATTGAAATGAAATAAAAAAATGATAATAATATCTGAAAATCAGCACCACCATGCTCTTGAGAGTAGGGCACCCAAAATTTAAAAAGCGCTCTACGGGCATCAATTTATAATTATTTTCCGGTAGTAGACGCACGAGTCACTGCTTCCTCCCAATTTCTGTAAATTCAATGAGTAGCTTCTCTGCTCTAGCGCTCTGTAATAACCTTCACAAATTCAACTTGCTGAGGAATTCGCTTAATTTAAGCAGCTCCTGCGTGACTGGAGAGTGTTATCAGCTGATATTTTTCTGTTACATCTGTAGAATGTGTGCTAAACGCTACATCAACGTTCATTAAAATGTCTAACATTAATATTTTTAGGTTTGTGTCCTTTGAAATTGTACATTTTCTCACATTTACGATATATTTATCGCATTAAAATAAGAACATAAATGGTAAGAAGAACTGCCTTCATATATTTCTTAAAGATACCGCCACGGGTGGCCGAGGTCGTTAAGTCTCGGATTCGTGAGCGGGAGGTCTGGGTTCGAATACCGCCAGGACCATCCTTCCTGACTGAGGTTTTTTCCAGGTTTTCCTCAGTCCTCATACATGGCAAATGCCGGGGAGGTAGCTTATACTTAGCCCTGGAACGATTCCTTCCATAAAAAAATAAATCCTTTCCCAATATATCATTTCATCTCATGTATCATCAGTGTCCATCGCCTGTGGTGCCTTTGTAGCAAAAACGAACGTTAAACACTACTCATTCTTAAGGAGAGTCCAAAAGGTGATTTTCATAATATTTCACATTTTCAGAGTTTGATATTATTTGAATATTTTTATTTTCCAGCTTATTTTTATATAAAGAGGGGGCCAAAACACATTTTTAGTATCTATTTAATATCTTTCAAAGTTGAACCGAAAAACAATAGTGTGATGTTCTGTAAACAGATGTGACTTACATACATTATGATAGCGTTGCTACAACAAAATTCAGCCAAGATTATCGTTTGAACAGCGGAAAGCAATTTTGAGTAGTATTGGAAAACGGAGAATGTTGTTGAAGCTCAAAGGCAATGGAGACGTGTGTACAGAACTGAACCGCCTTTGGACTTCTACCTATGGGGAACTCTTAAGGATGCTGTATACCGTAGAAAACCAGCTACACTGACAGCACTTCGGGAAGAAATTGAAACGGCGTGTGCTGCAATCGCTGAGGACACTTTCAGAAACGTTACTCAATCAATAGTTCAACGTATTCAGAAGTGTATCGACGCCGATGGTGGGCATTTTGAGCAACTGTTGTAACTGTAAAAATCTAAGATGATTAGTGCTCATCATTTTCTGTTTGTGTGAATTCAGTTTTGTTATGTTAACGCAGTGTTTTCTTTGCTCGAAGTGAGTGTACATTTTTGGGCACCCTCTGTATATTTTTTAAAAAAAAAATGTGTCACAGATCTTTTTGGGATAGTTTACTCAATTACAATAAATATTTTTGTAATAATTTTCTCTTGGGAGGATATATTTTTCCAATATAAAAAAGAAACGAAAAATATTTGAAGATGAAGATCAGAGGAGAACTATCAGCCTGGAGAGCTATGAGGTTATAGTTTTTATACAAATAAGTCCTTTCTTATAGTTCTGTGTTTAATTGCAATTTCAGAAAAGAAGCACTTTTCCATACAAATGCGTCATTGTACCAGAAATTAACGTTTTACAGATAACAAACTTGATGAACAAGTTTAATATACTGTGCATAGTTATTTAAATAAATACAAATTTATAGATAAACGGTCCATCATATTTTAAAACAAAATGCTACCTTTCTAGCTGTTGAATGCACATAATGTCTTTTCTCATCGATCATATTGAAAGGTGGTTTAATGAGCAATTTGGTTTCATATTAATACTCAGTCCTACAACGTTCTTCATTTTTCAACATAATCTCTTCGAAGTACAACGTTTCTCGAGTTTTGTGATTCCCTGGTTGCTTTGAAGCCCTCAAAATATACGTTTACGGCTTTATGATCTCTTCATTTTACTTAAATTTGTGTGCAATCAAATAAGTTTTGAGATATAGGAACAGATGGTAATTCGAGGGGGCGAGATCAGGTGATTGGGTGGATGCGGAAGCATTTCAAATCATAGTTTGGTCAATTTGTTCTGAGCGAGGCAACTTGTCATTGTGAAGCAGCACTTTTTTGGTCATTATCGGAAGTTTTTTCCCCCGGATCACTGCCTTAAGCTCTCCAAAACTGTTGCATAGTATTATTTAGTAATGATTTCCCCTTTCTCCAAGTAGTCAATCAAGAGAATTCTTTAGCATTGCAAAAACTCATCCATCACCTTTCCATCAGATGGAATGCATTTCGCTTTTTTCGGGACCGATTCGCTTTACTGTTTTCCGTTGTACTCGTGCAGTAATGAATCCACGTTTCGTTCAGTCACAAAAGCCGTAAAAATCGTTTGGCTTCTTCATAAACTTTTCCAAATAGTTGGCCGATGCTCGAGTGTGATTTTAGCATACACTCAGGATCGCGAGGTTGGTTCTGTTGCACGAAGGAGATGATACTCTCATTGACTCCAAGGTTAACGTTTGTGAGGAAGGTAAAGGCAGAGCGGGAGGGGCGGGCTATGCCGGAGATGTAGCCAGCAGGAGGTCCACCTGCTAGATTCCCACGCGAGTCGCCTCTACCTGGGCAGGGTGCCACTTGCAACACAGTAACGTTTTTCTTTCGAAGTGAAAAAAAACAAGAAGACATCTCTCTCTTAGAAATACGAGGGGCGTTCTAAAATTTCTCGGTCCGGCCAAGAAACCGCAAGATTTAAGAGAAATGTCACCTTGTAAATCAAGACGTTTAGTCCAATGACTTTCCAACTTTTAATGCCCTCAGTAAAATAAGATTTGTCCAACTGTGAAAAACAAGTGACTGTCTCAGTTTCAACCTCGTCATTTGATGTGAATCTTCGTCCACCCAGCCATTTCTTCAGGTTTGAGGACAAAAAGTAATCGCTGGGAGCCAAATCCGGTGAATATGGCGGATGTGGAAGAACTTATAAGCGAATCTCATGCAGTTTTGCAGCAACAACCCCAGACGTGTGTGAAGCCGCATTATCGTAATGAAAGAGAAGTTTCATTATCGCAAGATGTGGACATTTAGCCTGAATAGCATCCTTCAGTTGATCCATTAGTGAAGCGTAATACTCCCAGGTGATGGTTCTGTCCTTCTGGAGATATCTACGAGCACTACACCATGAGAATTCTATAAAACCATAGCCATGACTTTTCCTGTAGATGGAACCGTTTTTGCTTTCTTTGGTGCACTTTCACCTATTGCCACCTACTGTTTGGACTGTTCCTTCATCTTTTTTTTGGGGGGGAGTAAAAATCCTAAGTATGGCTTCCTTCGGAACGGAAGTAAAGTCGTGGGTCCCGTGTCGCACATTTACGGCATGTAAAAGAACCTCAAGCCTGAAAGAAGAGGCCTCTGAGCAAAATTTGTCGGCCGTTTCACGCTCTGAATTGAATGGGACGCTGATGACCTGAGGTGTTAAAGAGCGTCCGTAAATAAAACAAATGAAAAATTTTCATACCCAAAACTTTATGTAAAATGTAGAGAACAAGACCTCTCGAGGTCTTTGCAACTCGCGTATCTCCAAACGGAGATTGTAAATTTTTATCACAATTTCGTTGGTGGACGCTCTGAGCGCTATCATCTTGAATACATAACTGAAGAAGAAATTACGAAGATTTTATTTGATTTTGGTTTATTTACAGACGCTCTTTAACATCTCAGGTCATCAGCGTCCCATGCAATTCAGGGCGTGAAACCGCCGACAAATTTTGTTCAGAGGCCTCTTCTTTCAGACTTGAAGTTCTTTTACGTGCCGTAAATGTACGATATGGGACCCACGGCTTTACTTCCCTTCCGAAGGAAGCCATACTTAAGATTTTTACACCCGAAAAAATCCATCGATCCTGGCCGGGTTTGAACCCGCGATCTTGTGTTTAGGAGGCAAGTATGGTTACCACTACACCACCAGGACCGACGAAATGACGAAGAGATAAAAAGAACAAGAAAATAGGGGAGGATTAAAAAAGAAAAGTATAAAGTAAGAGGAGGATGAAAACCGAAGATTATTCATCTGACATTGAACTTGATGTGGGTTGTGAGCGACATTCGACTACCAAGACTTCCGCTTCACCCATTTCGATACGCGTGTGCGGGAAGAGAGAAGACCAGCACTGCCCGGGGGCATGCTCCGGCTCAGGTATCTGCAGACCGCACAACACTTCCAGCATACTCATATTAAATAAAGACGTTCCTAGTGAAATACAACAATAACTACCGCCCGGGTGTTATTTGCCTCGTATACCAGTTCATTGTAACTTTTTATTGGTCCAATTTCAACTGCAGGGCATACGTCACTTATGGGAACACTCTGTCACAATGCCCCGTTACCGAAACAATCCTTTTTGACTAGAGGTATTCAGAAATTATTTACAATTGCAGGGTTTGACGGCTATCGCACAACCTTATGGCGATGGACTGATACTACGGGGTGAACAATCCTTCACGCAACCGGTTCGCGGCGTGCGGCCGGCCGCCGAGTATGGCTGCTGTGTCGGCGGTGCGGGTGACAGGAAGTCCGCAGTAAATATACTACGGTTTGTCGCGGAAGTTATTTCCTGCTTAAAGGAGTCCACTTCTGATAGTTCTGCTGGTCATTGAGACGTCACACATGTCTCTTCAGTTCTGAGGTGATAGCCAACCATCATTGAGACAAATTCTTTTTAGTATTCTGCCCTGTTTTGGAGTAGATGACATTTTCCTTTCACCTGGTCAACATTTCCCTTCTGCCTGTATTTTTGAAATGTTCTAGAAGCTTAGATCAACAAGCAAAAATAGTACTTTTCTTCCTCAGCGTTAATTCCACTGCTTTACCCGTTTTGACACCATAATGTCTCAACTAGAAATAGGTCTACATTGTATTTCGCCAATGCAAACTGAGAAACTGACAACAAATAGTGCAGTGTTGTTAGGAAAAATTCACTTGGAAGTGCAGCAATAGAGACAAGAATACACAAGCAACAATGGATACCTAAGCCCTTATATTAATAATTGTTAAAGTCATAATGATAAATGAGAAGGGAGGCGATCCAATCAATTTTTCCACCACTGTATGCATATTGGGAATAGCAACAGATGATTTAACAACCCCTCAATACCTGAGTGCTGAGAGATATTTTGTATCTTTCTTTCATTGACTGTCATTGCATAAATACTTTACTCATGAGAACTGATTGTAAATTAAGTAGCCCAGAATTTCTTCCGAAAGAGAGAAAATATTGCAGCGAAAAGGATAAGAACGTACCTAACGTCGCCGGCATTTGTCATTTATGAGGACTAAGGAAAACCTGGAAAAAACCTCAGTTAGGGGGGACGGTCCTGGCGGGATTCGAACACCAGATCTCCCGCTCTGGAGTCCGCGCCTTAACGACTTCGGCCACCCGTGTATCTATGATATTTGTCATTTTTTAATTGTGTGTAACGCTCGTTTTTCTACTGAGGGGATGGACTGGTGATACGTGGGATGAAATAATAAATTGGCAAAGGATTTTTTTAAGGAGGGTAACGGGCTTAAGCTTAAGGTACTTCCCTGGCATTTGCATTTTTAAGGACTAAGGAAAACTTACGAAAAAACTCTTGTCAGGGAGGACGATCCAGGCCTGGGCAATCGAGCCCCAGACCTCTCGCTCACGAATCCGCGCCTTAACGACCGCGGTCAACTATGGCGGTTTACAAAAATGTGAATTGCACCCAGTAAAATGTTCATAATTTGTTAAAGTTATTCGATGATCCTGTCTCACAATGACAGCAGCGCTGTTAATGTTTTCTTCCAGAGCACAAACTGGAGCGGCGGTTTTACCTTCCTATATAATTGATTGCATTCCCTCTTTAAACTTTTATCGGGAAGAACAAGCTCTCTATAGGTCTCCTGTAACAATATATAAGTCTAAGTTGAAGATTTGTGGAGACGAAAGCATATTGTTCATTGTGTGTCACTTCCATTTTACCGGGGGAGGAACTAAACATGCCAATGTGCACCTCTCACAGGCGAAAGGAATAAAACTAACACGACGTGTACTTTACTCAGTAAGGCATTAAAAAAAAAAAATAGCACGAGAAATTAATTTTGAAAAATAATTATAATAATTTTTAAGCAACTCTCGTATCTGCTACAATTTTAACAAGTATATTGATGATGTAGAAACTATTTCAGAGCTCAACATGATGCAATTGCCAGAATATATTAGAAAACTCACCGAAAATTCATTTCGAAATTTAAAAAATAAAATAGATCTATAAATAAACGCACTAAAATGCTCAGAAAAAGTAGTAGCAGTAGTAGTTAAACTTTCTGCTTCACTAACTATTCTCTAGGTCTTCTAAGAAACCGGCACTCATAAGGATTAAGACATAATTTTCACATCGTTACAGATATAACTGAGAAGTTATTTAACAGAACTTTAAATCATTTAATTGAAGGTTTTTGTTTAAAACGCAGTTTAAAGGAAGCTGCAGTAGCAACAGAGATTTGTTCCTTAAAAACTGTCTCATTCTTATCCACAAACCAGATATGAACAGTTGTTTTGTTCCAGCGGCCATATCGATGAAGATACAACTAAATTAAATATCTGTATTACACAGATAGCTATCTTTCGAGCTAATATTTACGACCTGGTCACGTGCAAATAAAGGAGGAGGAGGAGGAAAATCAGGTTTGTTAATTTGTCTTTAAATGTTCCTAAATGAAGTTTCAGAAACATAAACCATACAAAGTGGTTATTAATGTTGCGCTGGTACATTGTAGGGAACTGATTAAGGGCGTCGGTGCCAAACTGCCTGTGGATTCATTTAAATAAATAAAACAAGTGAATAGCACAAGTTAAAATCACTTTGAGCTATTCTACCTTCTCGAATTTCTTCTGTAATTATTCTCTATTCTTCTTTCACCGAGTTTTTTCTTCTTTCTTCTCTTCTCTAAATTTTCAGCTCCTCTGGCAAATGTTTGTTCTTCTTTCTAACTATTTTCATCATTCTCTTTTGTTTGTATACATTTTCCCCTCTTCTTAAGCCTTTTCTAAATATTTCTCTTCTTTCTATTCTTCTTTAAATCTTTTATGCTCTTCGTCTTCTTAATTAAGCATTTTATCCTTCTCTTCTTCTCTAAACATTTTTCGTTTTGAAAGTTTAACTTTTTTTTTTTTTATCAATTTCTCTTTTGAAAATGTTTTTCCTCTTTCTTATGTTCAGTAAATCATTCGTTCTCTTTCTTCCAATTCTTAAATCTTATTTCTTTGTTCTATGCTTTTCTAAACCTTATCTTACCCTCTTTTTCTGTAAAACATTTTTTCACTTCTTTCTTTTCTTCAGTAAACATTTTCTCCTTTTCATCTTCTCCTATAAACCATTTCACATATTTCGCAATTTTTGGGTAAATTTGTGTAAAATTCTTTAAAATTTTTCTCTTTCTGGATTTTCAACATTATTTCTTCATTTTTTTTCTTTCGTGAATGATGTCCTTTTTTTGTTGTTGTTGTAAATGTTTATTCTATTTCTTATGTTTCATCTCTTTTTATTCTATTGTATGCCTCTTCCTTACATTTATAAGTATTTCTCCTCGTGGCGCTTTTCTGAACTGGTTTTGCTCTTCCTCTGCTTTTTTGTAAACTTTTGTTTCTTTCTCTTCTTCTATAAACTTTTCTAATTTTTCTTAATATTTTACTTTCTTTTCTTTTCTTTGTATGCTTCTTTGCCGTTTCATTTTTTTTTCTCTTATTGTGCAAACTTTTCCATTTTTTCTCTCCTTCTGTAAATCTTTTCTTCTTTCCTCCTTTCTTGCTATTTTTAAGTTAATTGTCCAAGGGAACATTCATAACAGTAATTTATAATATGAATCATACAGTAAAATAGTTATATAAAAAACTTAAGATTAGATTACTGAAAAGTAAAGGTAACCAGCATTAAGTCCAAGGTGATATAAATGTGATGCCTAAAAACCAACAAAACGAGGCTAATGGTTCTACGGTTGAAGAAAAATTTATACTAATCGCACACAGAGATTTTAAAAATGTGAACATTTTGGCTATTGTAAACATTTTA